>CM060680.1:177706295-178263795 GCA_030686995.1 Artemisia argyi
GTTATATAATATATAAATAAAATGAAATTTTATATGCATATGACGTGATCAGGTTTACAAAATATAAATTAACTAAGAATGTTAAATAGAAAATATTTAGTCCTTGTCCTTTTTCAATTTTACAATTTTTACTCTAACGATGTTAGCGTTACACCGTTAGTCCTTTTTATATAAAATTTATAATTATAGTCCTCTACTTGTCCAATAATAATTCTTGAGCTAGGAAATTGATATAATGTCATTTTATATCCTATAGATTCTGTTTTTATCATTTCAGTCCTTACCTTTCATTGTTTGACAGTTTTAGTCCTTCTAGCTTTCGTCGCGTTACATTTTTAGTCCAAAGTTACAAAAATTATGGGAAAAAATATCCGAGTCTTTTTGGAGCTTATTGAAGCTTGTTAAAACTTATTTCAACTGCTTATTTGCAAAAATAGCTTATTTTTCAATAAATGGGCTTTAACAAGCTAAAATAAAGGCCAGTTAGCGTTTAACGATCTGTGAGCATTGAGTCGAGTTGGGCTTATCCTTGGGCTCATTTTTAGTGTTCTAAAATCATATCAAAAGAGCTTTTTGGTTCAGCTTATACGGTGTGCTTATTTTCAACTTATTGGGCTTTACAGTCCATTAAGGTTTTTATAACTAGTTTTGAAAATGGATTTAATCACTTTACTTTGGCCAATCTAAACGGTTTAAACGAGCTTATCATTACAATTTATAAACATGAAACTTTTAGTTTTTAACAAAGAGAAACAGTTTGTGTAAAAATAATGGGTTGTTGTTAAGTCGGATTTGGTTTTACATGGTTCTTTTGGTCGCGATCTAAAGCAAATTTTCTGGGTAAAAAGACTTTGAATATTTTCTAAGTTTTTCAGTTTTATCTCTTTTGGGTCGATTTACTTTAGTCATTTTAGAGGATCGAGACGTGATTGTTTTTACAAGTTATATAAACGAAAGTGATAGCTAGCTAGGTGGTCTATTAGATGGTGTATGTAAGGAATTAGTGAAGTCAGTATTTAGATACTGCTGAAGATTCTGCTGACAGGTTCCTACGGAAGCATATTGTCACACCCCCAAAATCGGGTCCAGCGGAAGCATACGTGTAGCTGGGGTGTAACTCAATTGGTATTACAACACAAGTTCAAAAAATGGTTTTCACTTGAATCATTTAGAATAAAATAGTTTAATCAAAAATGTTAAATTTACATCGTTAAAAGTAGTGCGGAAGTAGGCCCTTAAAAATTAGTTTAAAACGGTCCCCATATAAATAATCAGAGTCTTCTATGACCATGCCATGCCCTGCCAAAACCTCCAGTAGCGTGCCATAAGTTAAAACCTGAAAATACATGCTAAAGTGTCAACACGAGGTTGGTGAGTTCATAGAGTTGTTTAACAAATAAAGTTTATGCATATGTATAAAGGTTTCCCAGCAAAGGCATCGTAAATCCACTCAGTTACAAGTCCCGCCATAAGAGCCTTGTAACCTGTGTGTTTACAACCCACTGCTACAATATATAGTTTCTCAGGATTATATTCACCCAAGGTCAAGCATAGACACAAAGGCGGGGATCCACCATCCCAAATAGTACCTGTCACCCAACGTCGCCTCTGTTTTGGACTTGGGTGGGGGGTGTTTCCCCATAATAGTACTATCAATACCTCTCCTTTGACAGTTTACTGGGTGTCGTTTCCCAAAGCATAAAAGTTTACTGGGTGTCGTTTCCCAAAGCATAAAAGTTTACTGGGTGTCGTTTCCCAAAGCATAAAAGTTTAAACGTTTCAAGTATCAAGTAAGTATAACACAGTTAAGTATAACACAATCACGTATGTATAAAATCAAGTATAAGTATAATCAAGTATAAGACAATCAAGTATAAATGTTTTGAGTATCAAGAAAGTATGTTTTGAGTAGTTATACTAGTAGGCAAATAGTTGAGCATGTATCTTCCCCCAAAGAGTTAAAACAAGTATAAAGAGTAAAAGTAGGGCTATGACTCACCTGGTGCGAATGGATACGATGACAAAGTGGATACACAGAAATGAGGTTCGATCTCTAACCGCAACCTAATATGAATGATAGTGATCTACTTAGATCATGAAAGGATGTAATGAATGCACATGCACATGATACCTATACCACTCGTAACTTGGAAATAATTGTTATAGTCAAAGTAAAGTATTTTCCATACTTAGGAAAAATAAGTCCAACTAGAATAATAAAAACTTGTCGTAATATATCGTATATAAAAACGTTAGTGCTATATTCCTTGTTTTGAAAACCTTAAGATATAGTCTAGTAGTCGCATAAATAAACCTTGGGTCGTACGTACTTCGTTAGTTAAAAATAAACTCCTTGAATAAGAAATCTAGAAAATATGTCATTTAGTACGTAGTTATATTATTTCTAGTAGTGACTAAATATATATATAGTTTTGACGATTTTAAAACATGTATAACTTGGTCGTTTTAAGCTCATTTTACTCGTTCTTTATATCCACGGATTCGTTTTAGTATATACTAATATATTTTTGATGGTTTGGCTCCTCTAGGTTACGTCTAACGCCTCTATTTGTCTGTCTAAAAATGCCAAACAGCATGCAGTTTTCAGAAAATATAGTTTTCGTCGTTAAACTCGTTTTTGGCGTATCTCCTTCGTTATTAACTCGTTTTCATCCCCGTTTTCGGCCATAGTTCCGTCTCGGAATGTATTTTCTAAATATTTGGTCAAAAGTTACCCCAAACCCACTGAGTTGGCCACGTTTTCATTTTAAGGACAGTAGGTTTTTATATATGTTTAAAATCCATTTTTAAATGTTCCAAACTAGTTTCTAATCCAACCAAACCACTTTCAATCACCACAAATCTAGTCTAATCTTACCATACACCTTCTTAGGGTGTCATGGGTTCCTAAACATCATAAACCAAGTGGGTCTAACAAGGATCTAATAATAATCTATTTCTAGGGATCAAAAGTTAGATATATATATATAAATGAGTGGTATAACTAACATATGCATGAAATCCTTGTATGGAAATCATAAGATGATAAAAATAACATGAAGAAATTATGAACAAGAGTTTGACAACTTACAAGAAAGATTTGAGATGATATGGATGAAAAGTATAAGAAATCTAGGGATTTTTACCACCAAACCCTAACAAGATCATGATTAGGACATGATTAAACACTTGATCTTCAAAAGTTAATGGTTTCTTGTTGTTCTTCTTTACTTGGCCGAACCCCACACCAAAGGAAAGAAAAAAAAATGTTTGCAAGATCTTGATGTGTTAAAAATGAAGGATGTAATAATAATGAAGTATATATATTATTGAAGGGAACAAGATCCACAAAATGGGGAAGAAGTCATGGGGGGGGGGGGGGGGGCGGCATTTTCAAAGAAAAGGAAGAAAAATGGTTGAATTTGTGTATTAGTGTGTTGAGGTAGTTAGATATTATTAGTTTTTAGGGGATACCGGGTACCGAGTTAACTAAAAATAAAGTTGTAACGAGATAAAATAAAATATAATGAAGTTAATTGGGTCATAATAAAGTTATAAAAATTGTGAAAATATGTTGGGTATAAATATTGGGTGTTCGGGTGATCATTGTTTAGTTTTTACGAAAACCGTCGTAAATAAATTAGGCGTACGATATAAGTTAAATAAATTTCCAAAATATCGGGTATATTAATAATATAATTTTTATATTATTATTATGAGTATAAAAATGTGTTAGAACCATAGTTGGGATTGTCGGATCAATTATTTAAAATAATAGCTCATAAGATAACGTTTATTAGGTCGATAATCGTACGTTTACAAAAATGACGCAACCCACGTATAAATGACAAATTTTCTCCGGAGGTGAATAGTGTTTTATGAATAGTAAAATTTTAAAACGCTTCTCAGAATATCAAACTGACCTCAAAAATGATGAATAGTAAAATGATGAATAGTAATCGATGAATAGTAACCGATGAATAGTAAATGTTGAAAGTTCGGAAAAAGACCAGAATTTACGAGTTGTGACAGTCTCTACCCCATAAGGGAACTTCGTCCCGAAGTTCAGTTAACGTTGGTCTCCGAAGTGTTATATAGGTGAAGATTCATGAGACGAAATGACCAGTTGACGTGCTTTCAAGCGGCGGTTTACGAGGTGATGAAAAGTATAAGCGTTCTGACAACGAGGGTACACACACACATAATGAAACATTTGGAAATTGAGTAGAGAATTCAATCCAGACAAAATTTTATTATAACCATTCTCAGTGTTGCAAAATTCATTTCTGAGTTGGATATAGGTAGTCAGCCTATGTCCCACTATCCCGGGTTGAATATAGGTGACTAGTCTATATTCCACCGAGGTTCCATGAATTTTGAAATACTCAGCTCAGTTATACTACCAAGACGTACAGAAAGACTAAGGCAGGTGACCAAACTCGAGGTCAAAGGATGAAACTATGCAAGGAGATACATAACAGGGTGACATATATGATACGTGAACATGCTTATATGAAAGACAATGATAGGAATCAATTAGAATAAGTGAATATAATAAACCAGATAATGAGACACAAATCTCATCACCTAAGTCAGCAACAAACCACAATGAGGCTTCAGCTTGGCAGGCAGGCACGTGACGGTCATAGGGTTAAGTTTTTCGTAAAAGTAGCTATAGTCTAGGTTTTAAAAACACTTAGTTCGCTATAGCCAAAGCTCTGATACCAATCTGTCACACCCCCAAAATCGGGTCCAGCGGAAGCATACGTGTAGCTGGGGTGTAACTCAATTGGTATTACAACACAAGTTCAAAAAATGGTTTTCACTTGAATCATTTAGAATAAAATAGTTTAATCAAAAATGTTAAATTTACATCGTTAAAAGTAGTGCGGAAGTAGGCCCTTAAAAATTAGTTTAAAACGGTCCCCATATAAATAATCAGAGTCTTCTATGACCATGCCATGCCCTGCCAAAACCTCCAGTAGCGTGCCATAAGTTAAAACCTGAAAATACATGCTAAAGTGTCAACACGAGGTTGGTGAGTTCATAGAGTTGTTTAACAAATAAAGTTTATGCATATGTATAAAGGTTTCCCAGCAAAGGCATCGTAAATCCACTCAGTTACAAGTCCCGCCATAAGAGCCTTGTAACCTGTGTGTTTACAACCCACTGCTACAATATATAGTTTCTCAGGATTATATTCACCCAAGGTCAAGCATAGACACAAAGGCGGGGAACCACCATCCCAAATAGTACCTGTCACCCAACGTCGCCTCTGTTTTGGACTTGGGTGGGGGGTGTTTCCCCATAATAGTACTATCAATACCTCTCCTTTGACAGTTTACTGGGTGTCGTTTCCCAAAGCATAAAAGTTTACTGGGTGTCGTTTCCCAAAGCATAAAAGTTTACTGGGTGTCGTTTCCCAAAGCATAAAAGTTTAAACGTTTCAAGTATCAAGTAAGTATAACACAGTTAAGTATAACACAATCACGTATGTATAAAATCAAGTATAAGTATAATCAAGTATAAGACAATCAAGTATAAATGTTTTGAGTATCAAGAAAGTATGTTTTGAGTAGTTATACTAGTAGGCAAATAGTTGAGCATGTATCTTCCCCCAAAGAGTTAAAACAAGTATAAAGAGTAAAAGTGGGGCTATGACTCACCTGGTGCGAATGGATACGATGACAAAGTGGATACACAGAAATGAGGTTCGATCTCTAACCGCAACCTAATATGAATGATAGTGATCTACTTAGATCATGAAAGGATGTAATGAATGCACATGCACATGATACCTATACCACTCGTAACTTGGAAATAATTGTTATAGTCAAAGTAAAGTATTTTCCATACTTAGGAAAAATAAGTCCAACTAGAATAATAAAAACTTGTCGTAATATATCGTATATAAAAACGTTAGTGCTATATTCCTTGTTTTGAAAACCTTAAGATATAGTCTAGTAGTCGCATAAATAAACCTTGGGTCGTACGTACTTCGTTAGTTAAAAATAAACTCCTTGAATAAGAAATCTAGAAAATATGTCATTTAGTACGTAGTTATATTATTTCTAGTAGTGACTAAATATATATATAGTTTTGACGATTTTAAAACATGTATAACTTGGTCGTTTTAAGCTCATTTTACTCGTTCTTTATATCCACGGATTCGTTTTAGTATATACTAATATATTTTTGATGGTTTGGCTCCTCTAGGTTACGTCTAACGCCTCTATTTGTCCGTCTAAAAATGCCAAACAGCATGCAGTTTTCAGAAAATATAGTTTTCGTCGTTAAACTCGTTTTTGGCGTATCTCCTTCGTTATTAACTCGTTTTCATCCCCGTTTTCGGCCATAGTTCCGTCTCGGAATGTATTTTCTAAATATTTGGTCAAAAGTTACCCCAAACCCACTGAGTTGGCCACGTTTTCATTTTAAGGACAGTAGGTTTTTATATATGTTTAAAATCCATTTTTAAATGTTCCAAACTAGTTTCTAATCCAACCAAACCACTTTCAATCACCACAAATCTAGTCTAATCTTACCATACACCTTCTTAGGGTGTCATGGGTTCCTAAACATCATAAACCAAGTGGGTCTAACAAGGATCTAATAATAATCTATTTCTAGGGATCAAAAGTTAGATATATATATATAAATGAGTGGTATAACTAACATATGCATGAAATCCTTGTATGGAAATCATAAGATGATAAAAATAACATGAAGAAATTATGAACAAGAGTTTGACAACTTACAAGAAAGATTTGAGATGATATGGATGAAAAGTATAAGAAATCTAGGGATTTTTACCACCAAACCCTAACAAGATCATGATTAGGACATGATTAAACACTTGATCTTCAAAAGTTAATGGTTTCTTGTTGTTCTTCTTTACTTGGCCGAACCCCACACCAAAGGAAAGAAAAAAAAAATGTTTGCAAGATCTTGATGTGTTAAAAATGAAGGATGTAATAATAATGAAGTATATATATTATTGAAGGGAACAAGATCCACAAAATGGGGAAGAAGTCATGGGGGGGGGGGGGGGGGCGGCATTTTCAAAGAAAAGGAAGAAAAATGGTTGAATTTGTGTATTAGTGTGTTGAGGTAGTTAGATATTATTAGTTTTTAGGGGATACCGGGTACCGAGTTAACTAAAAATAAAGTTGTAACGAGATAAAATAAAATATAATGAAGTTAATTGGGTCATAATAAAGTTATAAAAATTGTGAAAATATGTTGGGTATAAATATTGGGTGTTCGGGTGATCATTGTTTAGTTTTTACGAAAACCGTCGTAAATAAATTAGGCGTACGATATAAGTTAAATAAATTTCCAAAATATCGGGTATATTAATAATATAATTTTTATATTATTATTATGAGTATAAAAATGTGTTAGAACCATAGTTGGGATTGTCGGATCAATTATTTAAAATAATAGCTCATAAGATAACGTTTATTAGGTCGATAATCGTACGTTTACAAAAATGACGCAACCCACGTATAAATGACAAATTTTCTCCGGAGGTGAATAGTGTTTTATGAATAGTAAAATTTTAAAACGCTTCTCAGAATATCAAACTGACCTAAAAAATGATGAATAGTAAAATGATGAATAGTGATCGATGAATAGTAACCGATGAATAGTAAATGTTGAAAGTTCGGAAAAAGACCAGAATTTACGAGTTGTGACACATATACTGGTTTCTGCTGAAGAATAGTTCCTGCTGAAGAATAGTGTTACTGCGGATATAGTTAATCCGTAGATAGAGATTAGTTATTTATAGATAAGATATGTAGAATAACTTCTAGAGTATTTTGTTTATACGTTTCTTGTAGAAGAATTTAGGGTTTCCACGACTATATAAGGAACCCAAGGTTATTGTATTACGTACGAGTTTCAAAAACAATTATTAGTGAATAATATCGATCCATAGAGGATCAAAGTTTAGTATACAGTTTATATTTATATTCCGCATTAAGTATAAGCTAACAGAGATTGTCTATTTAGTTTGCTAGTGATTACATTAATGAACTAACGATCTATTGGCCCGAGATCTATCAAGTGTAGATCCTACAAGTGGTATCAGAGCCACAAGATAATCTCTATAACTTTAACTCACACTCAAACACCTTTTTCATTCAGTAACAATGGTTGATGGAGATGCTTCTGATATCAATCTCACAAATGCCAACGCTATCACTCAACAACTCCAACAGGTTGCTTTCTCTAACAGCAACGCCAAGTTTCCCTATCTCAGGAAGGATGAGTATGAGATTTGGGCCATGAAGATGCAGAACTGGATTGCCAGTGTCGATTTTAACTTATGGAATGTGATATTAAGAGGGAGCAGTCCTAAAAAGCAGGGAAAAGACCCTAACGATAATGTGACTATTTTTTCTGTTGCTTCTGCTGAAGAGATCATTGCTGAACAAAGGGAGAACAAAGCAAGAACTATCTTGCTTCAAGCAATTCCTGATAATCACATGGGAGATTTTCATTACATGACTGATCCTAGAGAAATCTGGTTGGCTATAAAGGCAAGATTCGGAGGCAATAAGGAATCAAAGAGGATGGGAAAGTCTATGTTGAAGCAAGAATTTCAGGAATTTAGTAACTAAAGAGGAGGGCATTCACAAAGGCTATGATAGGTTTCAGAAGATTCTAAGTCATTTGAATCAGCTTCTAGCCAGACCTGACAATGAGGAGGTTAACTCCAAGTTTTTAAGAGCCTTACCTCCTTCATGGTCACAGGTCAACATATCTTTGAAAACCAAAGGAGGTTTGGATTATCTCTCGTTTGATGACTTGTACAACAAACTCAGAGCCTTGGAACTTGACATCAAGGGACACTCCTCTTATGCAGCACCTCCTTCACACTCTGCGTTCATCAGCTCTAATTCAAACTATATGCCACATTCTTCTAGGCCACTACAACATTGTCTTTCACAAATGCTAGTCCAAAGAACAATCCAAAGATTAGCAATGTGATGGAAGATGTTCTTCACTCATTTGTTGCTGAAGTTGATCAACAACAACAAATTGCTTATGAGGACTTTGAGCAGATTGATGAACTTGCGATGGAAGAATTGGACTTAAAGTGGCAAATGGCAATGCTGTCTCTTAAAGTCAGAAGATTTGAGCAAAAGGTTGGAAGAAAGCTTCAAGTAAATGGAAGAGATGCAGCTCATTTTGACAGAAGAAAAGTGAAGTGCTAGGCATGTGGAGAGATTGGGCATTTTGCAAGAGAGTGCAAATCCAAGAAGAGTGAAGACAGTACAAGATACTCAGCTTACAAGAAGAAGGAGGTGGAGTTTGGTGACTGCTGTAAATGCTTGTGTTGACTGGAATGAGCATGAATCTGAAGATGCAACAAGCAGTTCTCCTCAACAAATCTCCTGTGTGGCTAGTTGTGATGCTGACTTCGCCTTCATGGGAATATCTCCTCAGGTATCTAATTGTGTTTTTGGGTGTGATATTAAATATAAAACTCTTAAAGAAGCTTATGATGATATGGAACCAAAATATAATGCTAGCTTTATAGAAGCTCAAACTTACCAAGAAGTTGTTAAAACTTTAGAAAAACAGAAAGTGTGGTTTCAACAAAATCAATTGGCTTATGAGGAAAAGATAAGAGTTTTAAAAAGAGATTTAGAGATAACTAGCAATGAATTAAAATTTACTGAAAAAGAAAAAGCTAGAATTGAGTCTGAGAAAGATGTTTTGCAAGATAAGTTGGATAAGGAAGTTACTAGGCATAAAGAATGGCTAATTTCAGGTGATAAGTTAGCTAGTTTTCTGTATGGAAGTCAGTCTGTAACATCTGAGTTTGGTTTAGGTTTTAAGAAATATGTAGGTGTAGAGGCAAACCATTATTTAGATAAGAAAAGTAACAATAACTCTGCACCTGTAAAATTCCTAAAGGAAGGTGATATGCATGCTGTACCAGGACCTATTAGAGGTGAATTCATGCCTACCTCCAAAACCTCTGACTTTGATGGTTCACACCATTTGTATGGCAAAAAGTCTGACGACTTGCCAAACCTTACTTGTAAAACTAATAACTCTGACACTCCCACTGCCATAGGAACCCCTAAGCCCACATCCCATAATTTGGACTTACCAAAATCACAGACTCAAACTGGCATTAGGATCAATTACTCCCCTAACTCTAGAAGTATCTCTAGTGATGATTCTAATGAATGTGTCTCTTGTTCTTTCAGGGACAAAACCTCTGAGACCTCTAGTTATGCCAGCTGTGAGTTCAAGATCAAGTCAGACTCACCCAAGTCCTCACGAAAGCTATCTGTCAAGTCATCTTACAAGTCTGTGGACTCTGAAGTTGCTGTTGATGAAGTGATTTCAAAGACAACCTCTTCTGAAGACTTGTTATTTACTTCTTTTAAAAACAATTCCTTTCAGTCATTACAAAACAATTCTATGTCTGGTGGTTGTTTGAATAATTTTGTGTTTAATAAGACATCTTCTGGTTTTAATAAATCTTCTAGAAAGAAGAAGTGTTTTGTTTGTGGTAGTAAATTACATTTGATTAAGGATTGTGATTTTCATGAAAAGAGGATGGGTGTTTCTGTTGTTCATAATAGACCTAGACCAATGTTCCACATGCACCTTACACCACTAGCAGAGACAACTCAGTTTCTGCTGAAAGGTCTGTTCCTGCTGGTGGATCTGTTTCTGCTAGTAGATATGCTGATAGGAATAGATATGTGTCTAGACCATTTTCTGGATTTAATCATACTTCTTTTCAAAATGGTTATTGGCATGGATATTATGACCCAATGTTTTTGGGAAGGGCAAATTGGGATTCTGCTGTAAAGTCCTCAGCAGATTGTTCTTGGAGATCTAATAGACCATATGTATACAGGGGTTCCAGGAACAATGGTGGATCTAACTCATCTACATGGCTTCATAATAAAGATCCACAAGGCAACCTCAAGTCTTTCAAGACTTGAGTCTATCAATGTACTTATATTGTTGTATAATTTTTTGTTGTTGTAGGGACATCCTCTTTTGAATAAAGACTTAGGTATTGTAAATAGTGGTTGTTCAAGAAGCATGTCTGGGAATCAGGAGAAGCTACATAATTTTGTGCCTTTCAATGGAGGCATAGTGAGATTTGGAAGTGGAATAGGAAGAATCACTGGAAAAGGAACCATTAGAACTCCAAAGGTAGATTTTGAGAATGTATACTATGTGAAGGAACTAGAAGGTTTCAATTTGTTCTCAGTTTCATAAATCTGTGACAAAAAGATTCATGTGCTTTTCACTGATGAGGACTGTCTCCTTCTCTCATCTCACTTCAAAATGCCTGATGAAAGCCATGTAGTGCTAAAGGTTCCAAGAAATCATAATCTTTACACATTCAACTTGAATGATTTCAAGCCAGAAGGTGATCTAGCATGCTTGGTGGCTAAAGCATCCTTGGATGAATCTACAAAATGGCACAGAAGGATGGCACATGTTAACTTCAAAGTAAAAAGCTTGCTAAAGATGGACTTGTTCATGGACTCCCTTCCAAGATATTCACCAATGAACACAACTGTGTTGCATGTAACAAAGGAAAGCAACACAAAGCTTCTTATAAGGCTATTACTGCTGTGAGCACAATCTCATAACCTTTGCAGCTGCTTCATATGGATCTTTTTGGTCCAACATCCATCAGGAGTATTGACCATAAGTACTTTTGTTTAGTGATCACTAATGCTTTTAGTAGATTTAGTTGGACATTCTTTTTGGTGACTAAAGATCAAACCTTTCAGACACTTAAAGAATTTATGGCCCTCATTGAAAACCAACTTAACAAGAAGATCAAAGGTATAAGGTGTGACAATGGCACAGAGTTCAAAAATGCCAATCTTATTGAACTTTGTGGGTTAAAGGGTATAAAGAGGGACTACAGGAATCCCAGGACTCCACAACAGAATGGAGTTGCAGAGAGGAAGAATAGGACCCTGATAGAGGCTGCAAGATCTATGCTTGCTGACTCTAAACTTCCCACTATGTTTTGGACTGAAGTAGTTGGCACTGCTTGTTATGTGCTTAATAGGGTGTTGATTACTAAACCACACAATAAGACACCTTATGAGCTTTTGACATGGAAGAACCTACCATTGAATACTTGAAACCTTTTGGATGTCAAGTGACTATTCTGAATACCAGTGATCACTTAGGCAAATTTGAAGAAAAAGCTGCTGAAGGGTACATTGTTGGTTACTCAGCTCATAGCAAGGCCTACAGGGTATATAATTTAGCTGCAAAGAAAATTGAAGAGACTCTTAACTTGAAATTTCTGGAGGGCAATGAAAATACTCAGGGTAAAGGTCATGAATGGTATTTTGACCTTGATTACTTGACAGATCATTTGGGGTATACAAGATTTAAATCTAACCCTTCTGCAGGTACACAAGTGTCTCCTACTAACATTGCAGGTACCCTGGAAGATGACTCGGACAGTGATTCAGAATGTGATGAACCCCCTATTGTTGTATCTTCTCTTCCTATTCATGTTGCAGGTCTCACTACTAACACAGAAGCCTCTGATGCTAAAACTGCTGATGATGTGGAAAACTCAACCTATGCAGAAGATCTTGCAAGACTCAAAAAGCAAGAGCATGCAGCTGCTGAGGAAGCTAAAAGGCTTGGTCTTGAATTTGCTCAAGACACTGAAGCACTCTTGAAAGAAGCTGCTATTGATGTCAGCAGAAAATCTATTTCTGCTGATGAATCTGCTGATGCAGCTGTTGCCAATTCTCCTGAAGGCATTTCTGCAACAACAACTGTTTCCACTGGTACATCAACTAGTTTAGAAGAACCATTTGGCAGGTTCCCCAACCCCTCAGTTCTTGGCAACCATGAACAAAATGTTGGAATTTTTCAATCAGCTTCTTATGATGAAGACTTTGCTCCAACTTTGACTAATCTGGAAACCTCTGTTGATGTCAATCTTGTTCCCACTAAGAGGATCAACACCATTCATCCTCAAGAGAATATCCTTGGTGATCTAAATGATATGGTTCTAACCAGAAGTGTTATAAAGCAGACACAGTTTGGTCAATGTGCCTTTTTCAGATATGTGTCTAATCAGAAGAGAGACAATAACACAGATCAGAAGCATTGTCTGTGTGCTTGTTTCTTGTCACAAGTAGAGCCAACAAGCATTAAACAAGCTTTGAGTAAACCTAGTTGGGTTGAAGCTATGTAGGAAGAGATGCAACAATTCAAGAATCAAGATGTTTGGGTCCTTGTTGGTCTACCTGCAGGTAGAATTGCTATTGGAACCAAGTGGATATTAAAGTGCAAGAGGGATGCAAGAGGTATAGTGGTCAGAAATAAAGCAAGATTGGTGGCTCAAGGTTTCAGACAAGAAGAAGGGATTGATTATACTGAAGTGTTTGCACCTATTGCAAGGGTGGAGGCAATTAGGTTAGTTTTGGCCTTTGCCTCATACATGGGATTTGTGGTATATCAGATGGATGTCAAAAGTGCCTTCCTCTATGGTAAGATTGAGGAGGAATTTTATGTCACTCAACCACAAGGCTTTGAAGACCCACAAAATCCTAAGAAGGTGTACACGGTTGTCAAGGCACTCTATGGCCTTCATCAAGCACCAAGAGCCTGGTATGCTAGGCTATCTACCTTCCTTTTGGAACATGGATACAGAAGAGAAGCAATTGACAAGACTCTCTTCATCAAGAAAAACTCCAGGGATATCATTCTAGTACAAGTTTATGTGGATGATATTATTTTTGGCTCCACAAAGGAAGAATGGTGCAGGGAATTTGAAGATTTGATGAAAGGTGAATTTCAGATGAGTGCAATGGGGGAACTGACATTTTTCTTAGGGCTACAAGTCAAACAACAACCTGATGGGATTTTTATCCATCAAGAGAAGTATGTAAAAGATATCTTGAAGAAGTTTGACTTTGAACTTTTGAGGACTGCAACCACTCCCTATGAACCTCCCAAGCTTAAAAATCCAAATGAACAAGATGAGGCTGTCAGTGTGCATCTATATAGATCCATGATTGGATCACTCATGTATCTCACAGCTTCGAGGCCTGACATCACCTTTGCTGTCAGTGCTTGCTCAAGACATCAGGTCACTCCATTGACTTCCCACCTAAATGTTGTGAAGAAAATTTGCAAGTATCTCAAAGGCCAACCCAAGTTAGGTCTTTGGTATCCAAGGGATTCACCATTTGTGCTGGAAGCATATAGTGATAGTGACTATGCTGGGGCTAATTTGGACAGGAAATCCACAACAGGAGGTTGTCAATTTCTTGGCAGAAGTCTCATTTCTTGGCAGTGCAAGAAACAAACCATTGTGGCTACCTCTTCTACTGAAGCAGAATATGTTGCTTCTGCTAACTGTTGTGGTCAGGTACTCTGGATTCAGAATCAAATGTGGGATTATGGGTTCAACTTTAAGAACACTAAAATCTATATTGATAATCAAAGTACCATTTCCATTGTTAATCATCAAAGAACTAAACATATTGAAATTAGGCACCATTTTATTCGAGATGCAAATGAAAAACATTTAATACATGTGCTTAAGATTCATATTGATGACAATGTAGCTGATTTATTAACAAAAGCTTTTGATGGACCTAGGTTTAACCACTTAGTTATCCACATTGGTATGGTTAACCCTTGAATGCTATGTTTGAGGGGAGGCATATGCCTTTGAGGAGGATTGTAATTGATGTTGTATACTTTGTATCTTATTTGTATATTATTGATTATTGCTAACACTAATCTACTAATATTTCTGTAAGTTTTGTGTGTTTTTGTTTGTTACTCTGTGTCTATTTTGCAGAATGTCCTTATGAGTAGTTGCTGTTCATCACTTGTAATTCACCAAGAGCTGTTTTGTAAAGGAATGTGGTCCTGTTTGCTGAGCATTGTTTCTACTGAAGAGTCAATCATACTGAAAAACATTGCTTCTACTGAAGTAATACACAAGAATTGACAAATAAGGAAAGATGTTCATTCATTCAAGAAATAATTTACAGCTTACATTCAACTTCAAAGTGGAATACAAAGATCATTCCTACACTAAGTCTACCAAACTGATACTAAGCTTCTATCATCTATTAAAAAAGGGCTGGTGGATATGTATGACCAGTATGATGAAGAAGCTGAAGGTGAAAATGGAAAGAGAAGAATGATGATGATGACGACGAAGATGCTCATGAACTGAGTTTTATATCTTTAGTTCAAGGCAATAAGATGCTCAAGAACCTAGTTTTACATCTTTGGTCCTTGGCAACATCCCATCATCAACTACTCCATTTTCCCTTTCCCCTTACCCACCACCTCTACCTTCTTGCCCTTTCCCCTGTGTCCATGGTATGAAGCACCAGATCCTGGAGCAGGAAGACCCAGCACCACACCCCGTGATGTTGGAAGAGATGGATTCCTCTTCCTTGGCCTTGGTTGGGATCTCTCTGGTGTGGAAGGAGGAAGGAATGATGGATCTTCGTCTTCATCCTCTGAAGAGTCTTTATCAGAAGTAAAGATGAAGGGAGAGACATATTGTCTCCCAGCAGGAATGGGGTCATTACTTGGTTCACCCCTCTCTAGTGCATTCCATCATCTTTCCAACTCTCTTGCATAATCTGAATCATCTAATTCAGAAGGATACAGTGGAAGATCCTCTGATGATGGAAGAGGAGGAAGAGGAGGAGGTTAGGTCAATGATTTATGGTTTGTAAGACATTATTTGGTGAAGAACTGGGGTTAATTGTGAAATTGGGGTTTTGATATGATTTGGGGGGTAATTGATATCTGAAAAGTGTGATTTGGGGGTTATTAAATAGGCGAAGTCAAGGCTTTATGATAACTAATGCGAGTTGGGTAGCACAGTAAAATCAAGATATTTACTGAAGAACCTACTTTGCATATCTTCGCCAAAACTATATTATTCCCCCATCCCTCAATTTAAACCCATCATTCATTTGCATAATTCATAACCGTCCCTCGCAAATCATTCAAATGGCAAGACTTCAATTCAAGAAAGATCATAACAAGTTTGCTATTCTAAAAAAGGCTAAAGGACAGGAATTGTTTGATTCAATGGTGGAGTTTCTACAGCGTTCAAAGATTCATTATGCTTTAACACATTCTCCAAATGTGATATATGAATCTATGGTGAAGCAATTTTGGGCATCTGCTAGGAAAAGATCGGACACAGAGATCGTGGCTGATATTGATGTAATGAGTATGTGGTGACTGAAAGCTTGATAAGGACAAAGCTTCATTTGGATGATGAGAATAGTGTTTTTCACTCCAACACTGAAGAGATACTTGCTGGGTTGAGGGAAGCTGGTTATCAAAGCACTGACACAACTAAGTGGATGAAGAATCAGTTCTGTCCCAAGTGGAGGTATTTGGTGCATTTGTCGCTCTAATGTATTAGCAACAAGTGTGGTGGCTGGGATCTGTTATTTTCCCAATTAGGTTGTGGTATTGTCTATCTTTCTAAAGGGTTAACTTATAATTTCTCAAAGTTTATTTTTGCTAATATGCTAGAAAATATTGAAAAACAAAGTCATAAGTTTTTAATGTACCCTAGGTTTCTACAAATTATTTTAGACATAACTACTGAAGACAGAATTCATGTGCCTATTAAGAGTCTTGGTTCTAAGCTATTTGCCTCTATGCAAACTAACTATAATGGGGAACATCGCCCTCTATTAGCTGCTATGTTACCACATGGCAATGATGATGCAGTTAAGGGTGATGCTACTGGTCATATGCCCTCTCCAAATGCTGCTGATGATGGTAATCCATCATCTTCTGGTGTTGCTGCTGATGGTAATCCTTCAGTGGTAAATGAGGGAGAGCCATCTACAACTGCTAAACCATTACCTGTTTCTTCTAACCAACCTCCACCTTCCCCTTTACCTATGTCACCTAGTCCTGTTCCATCACCATCTCAGGTTGCTCCTGATGAGCTAACTCCTGAGATTGAAGAGACAATTCAGTCTCTTGGTACACAAGTACCTACACCTCTTGAGCCTGAGATTACTAGACTACCTACACCTAGTCCTGTGAGAGAGCCATATGATGAAGGCTCTCCCAATGTTGTACATATGTCTGTTTCTCCTGTTAGGTTCAATGACGCTCCTTTTACCACTGAGCAGTTTGTTGGTGGAGCAGAGGACCCTGTTACTCTCACCTCTGTACATTATTTGCTTTGCAGGTATATTAAAAGGACTGATGACCTACAAAAGGAGCTTTCAGATACCAAATTTACTCTTGGTGGTGAGATTGAGATGCTGAAAAGCAAGGTTCAGGATTTGGAGGCACAACTTGCTCAGCAGAAGAAAAGAAAGATAGTGATAGATGCTGATGAAGTGCCTAAGGAGGGTAATTTGGATTCCCTGGAAATTTTGGCTGAAGTTTCTAGACAGACTCATGCTTCTTCTCCCAAAGTTGCTAAAGTTTCACAACCCAAGCAGACAATTCATTTCAGCAGAAGAAGTAGAAGACAGTATTTGGCAAAGACAGTTGCTGAATCTTCTAAGGTGTCTAGTGGTAATGAGATTCTTATGGCAGAAGCTGGTGATACTTTTCAGCAGAAACAACCAACTAGTGACATTGCTACTGACAAGACTACTGATAAGGCTCACGCATTAGTAGCTACATTTTTTGTTGCTGGTAAAGAGTATATGGATTCACCTATCAATGATCCATCTGTTCCTGAGCAAGTTTCTCATGAAGACACCACTGCAACTCTTAATGCTACAAGATCTGCTGATAATCTACTTGATTCAGATGTTCAAGATTTAACTGCTGATCCTATGGAAGAGTTAGTCATTCCTCATGATGATTCTGCTAAAGGTGATTAAGTGTGTGCTGATGATCTTATCTCAAAAGAAGAAAGACTTTTGAAAGAATGGGAAGATTATCAGAAGAGTACAGACTTGGCACAGCTAGAACAAGCTAAATATGACAAGGAATTTCAATCTGCTCAAAACAAGTATATCTCTACTCTGCCTCTTGAAAGACAGAGAGAATTGGATGCTACTGTTTCAAACTTTGATGAATCAGACTGGTAGCATATTGGTGCACAAGTGATTGCTACTCATGGTTTGGCTACAAGTACTCTTGGTAAGGATGTGAGTCAAGCTGATTGGTCTTCTGAAATTGTTAAACTTATGAAGCAGAGGAAGAGAGAAGCAGATGAGCAAAAAGCCAAAGCAAAAAGGGATAAAGCAATGACTCAAGCACAGCATAGGGATTATATGAGAACTTATGTGAAAAGTTAAAGCAGTGCACTCTATAATAATTCTTAGACTAGGAAACAGGTTTGGGCTCTATCAGATGAACAATTGGTTCTTATGTATAATAGAATCAAGTCTAGATGTGAAAAGGATGGAATGAGTGCTCCTAAGCTTGTTCCTACCATTCTTGCTGATGATGCAGAACCATCTTCTCAGACAGTTCAACTTGATGAAACTGTTTCTTCTCATGTGCTTGCTAGGTCTCCATCATTTTCTGTTGATGTTGTTTCTACTATGGATGTGGATGTTCCTGTTGTTGATCAAGTATCTTTACCTGATACTTTTGCTGATGTCACAACTATTGCTGCTTCATGTGTTGTTGATAAAGGTAAAGCCAAAGTTGTAGCAGAAGCTCTTCCTTCTAGAAAGAGAACCAGGAAACAAATGGAGGGGGAGAGGTTGGGTGAAGAGGCTGCAAAAATGTTAGATGATGATCAACAAGCTGAAATGGCAAGATTTCATGAGCTTAAAGAAAGAGAAGTAGAGCTTGCAGCTGCTAGGGCTAACCAGATAAGGAAGGACATGGATGAACAATATGCATCTGCTGCACTTGCTTCTCCTTAGGATTCTACTGATGAACAAATGGATATTTCATCAGTGGAAACTAATGCTACAGAAGATATATCTACTGAGGATGTAGCTCCTGAGGAACCTTCTTTACCAAATGATGCTATTTATGTTCCTAGAAGAAGGGCCAAGAGAATGGCAAGAGTGAGAACTTCACATTCAGCACAAAGACTAGTAGATGTTAATGCTCCTGATGCTTCCTTTATCAAAGAAGGATCCCCTAATGATTGTCCAGAGGGTGTTAGAGATGTTTTGGTTCATTAGGAATTATCTAAGAATGGTCAGATCAATACCATTTATAGACTTGACAAAACCTCTCTTTTATTCACATTCCTACAAGAAATACTACATTTTGTGGATCATCAGGACTTGGTCACTCTCAATGAGTTGGTTCACAAATATTATGCTACTCATACTCCTACAGGTTCAGGGTTGTATCTATTGGGTGATCTCAGAGTGCTTTTGGATTCTTCTACTCCCACTGGTGCTGGTTATGATGTGTGGAAAAATAATCAGAGGTGGAAAGTTCAGAGTTGGAAGTTTTACCCTATGCCCTATGTTCATGTGTTAGAGACTACATCTGGACTCAGGCTTCTCATGGTTCTGGGGAAAAGGTATCCTCTGACAGTGCCTCTTATGGAGAAAATGCTTCAACAGAAGTTGGAGATTCCTCCTGATCCAGTTGGGAATGCTAGGTTGTTTGCTGAATCTATGGTTAAATTGTTCAAACTCAGGATCAAGACTTCCAGAGCTGCTTCTACTTGATGGTATTTTGTTGTCTATTTCTCTATTTTCTTTAGTATAATAATAATAATAATAATAATAATAATAATAATAATAATAATAATAATAATAATAATAATAATAATAATAATAATAATAATAATAATAATAATAATAATAATAATAAATAAATAAATAACTAACATCTTTGTGTAGTATTGTGTATGTTGTTTACAGGATTTGGTGTTGGTTCATATCACACCTTCTCTGGTTTTCAACTTACCTGATGTTGACTATTCCATCAAAAAGTTGGCTAGTCCAAAGGGTACAACTTTGGTAAAGACAAGTCAAATCTGTTGATAGCTGTAATAGTTTGCTAAAAACTATTAGGTACTCAACTCACCCATGCTTAATAGCTGAGAGTTGGATGGTTGTCAATTGACCATGGATTTTTCCTTTATGGATTCCCAATAATTGGCTAGCCCACAAGAGTATGGCTTGTGGTAAAGGCAGTGGAAAACCATATTTGGTATTCAATTGACCAAGATGATTTTTCATCAAATAATTGACTAGTCCTGAGCAAACGGCTACAGGTAAAGACATCTCAAATCCGTTTATAGCTGATGATTTGCTAAAAATCATATGGTCATCAGTGTACCATAGTTTGTGAACTCAAACATTTGGCTACTCCAGTAGTAATGGCTATTGGCAAAGAGACATCAAATCCATTATATTCAATGATTCACCTCTCACAGGAGTTAACACACCTGGATGTGATGAGAATAGTATGAAACTAATATGTTTTGATGTACATTTGGTCATTTGTTGCTGCAAAGAATGGTGCTTTTCAACTTGTTGCTGATCATTGAGGTCCTGCTGATAAAGATTCTTTGCTACTGAAGTTCATCCTCAATCCTCTTCTTCTTGCCTTTGAAGATCTATCAAGAATCTTGGAGTTAACCATGTCAACTTCAAGATTAGGGGAGGATTGTAAGGAATTAGTGAAGTCAGTATTTAGATATTGTTGAAGATTCTGCTGACAGGTTCATGCGGAAGCATATAATGGTTTCTGCTGAAGAATAGTTCCTGCTGAAGAATAGTGTTACTGCGGATATAGTTTATCCGTTGATAGAGATTAGTTATTTATAGATAAGATATGTAGAATATCTTCTAGAGTATTATGTTTATACGTTTCTTGTAGAAGAATTTAGGGTTTCCACTAGTATATAAGGAACCCAAGGTTATTGTATTACGTACGAGTTTCAAAAATAATTATTAGTGAATAATGTCGATCCATAGAGGATCAAAGTTTAGTATACATTTTATATTTATATTACGCAATAAGTATAAGCTAACAGAGATTGTCTATTTAGTTTGCTAGTGATTACATTAGTGAACTACTGATCTATTGGCTCGAGATCTATCAAGTGTAGATCCTACAGTGTAAAAATATAGTATGCTCGTTAAACTAAATTTCAAGATTTATGGTTGTTTTCTAAGTGACGTGGGACATTTTTATATATGAAAAAGACTTAGAATTTTTGTCTAAGTGTTTAGAGTTTTTATACCCGGTTTTAGCAAGTTCAATATGAGTTCGAATAGTGCTTGAAACATAAAAATGAACGTGAAATATGTGTGCTACGTAACTCCTAGGCCTTCCAAGATAGAGGCTAGTCACGTTTGTGGTGCTACTTATTTATACGTATGTATGTACATATATATAATTAGGTACGTTCTAAATGAGATTAAACTTGTTGCATGGGATGTAAACAACAATTTAAATGAAATCAAGAGAGATATAGAAATGACTTACTACATCTCTAGGGTGGTAGAGAGTCGAGAATGAATGAAATGGAACAGAAGAAAATCCCACGTTGGCTTTAAAACCTAAGTAACGATTTATAAATAAACTCGTCACCACTTGATAAATTCCAAACGCATGAGTGATTTACTTCTGGTCTTTCAAGGGTTATTTTGAGGGAGTATTATAGTTAGTTTGGAGTGTCATGAATGGAGAAATAAGGTGATGATGAAGGAGTACATATAGAAAGAATTTTGGAACACGTACGAGTTTAATAATTTTTAGAAACATTCTCTACTACTTCCTACAGTGTAATTGCAGTGAATGAAGGGTTTTCAAGATAGATCTCTGACATACTATGACTTTAGAAGGATTGTGAGAAGGTAGGGAAGTTGGAATTTGCTTATATGAGTTTATATATGTCGACTAGTATATTATAGTTGTACACGAATTGCATAAATCGTGTTAGGCTTGATCCTTGTTATAGAAAGTTGTATTTTAACATGAAACTAGGCTAGAAATATTATTAGGATTGCATAGAAACGAGTTGGAGACAAAATGGTTATGTTTTGGATTTTTAACTATGTTGAGTTGGGTGAAAATTGGCCAAACACTATACCTTCCAAAAACATAGCTAAACTCGATATATTTTTCTGAGATTGGGCACGTTAAGATTTTACCAGGTGAGAAAAGAGGTGGTGTTAAAATATATAGGTGTCGTGTTTAAGATTTGAGAGAACGAGGAGCGTTTTGGGAGGTGGTTTCTAGTCGATATTACATAAAATCATAAAATGAATTTTGGGCTTTTAAAACTTGGGCTGATGAATAGTAACTATGGAATGAAGTGGGCTGAAAATATTAAGGGCCCGTTAGGTGTTATTAAGGTTTAATTAGGATTAGTGAAATATTTAAGTTTAGTTAAACGTGTTGAGAACTTGTTTCGTCATTTGGTGAATTCTGTGATATAGTAATCGTAACCATTAATAAGAAAAATTTCAAATTTTTATGTAAAAATAGTGATTAAAATAATGACAGAGATTAATATATAATTAACCGATGTTAATAATATGGATTTTTGCAGTTCTCTACAGTACCCACCCGTCACTCTGAATTTCGGGTTCGTCCCAAAATTCAAGTTTAACGTGATTACTAGAGTAGAGAATTATGAACATAGGGTTGTCGAGAGGTTTTTATTCTCAAAAATTAAGGAAATGTGATTCAGTTAGATTTATCTGTACTAGACAAGACAAAGTAACTGATGTATTTAAGGGCTGTGAATATTGAAAATAGTGATCCTGAATAGTGGAAAATTTATGGCAAGTGAACAGTATTCTAACGGTCGGGAATAGTGAATTCCAACGGCCGTGAATAGTGTTCTAACGGCTATATTTTAGCCTATAAATGCCCATCTCTAATTTTCATTTCTTCCATCAACCATCTTCTTCTTATTTCACATCTCAAAATGCCGCACCTCATCACTATACTAGCGATTGTATATGTCGTCCTTGCCTCTATCTACTTAGTGTATGTTCCAGATGAAGACTTTTGATTCTTGGTCGCGATCTTGATGTTTGTCGTACCCCTCACAGTCCTAGCCATTACCGTAGACAAGATTTGGGGGTAATAATCTTGAGCTAGGGTTGTTTTAAAATTAAGTTCTTTTTGTGTTTTTATGTACTCTGTAATAAATATGGAATAATACTCTTTTTGTTTTTATGTTTAGGAATTTGTCTCATTATTGTTTTTAATGGTTTGTTTATATTTATCTTTCAGCATAATTAAGGTGATTCATCCTGTAGTGGCTCTCGCTATTGTTTTTTTGGTGGGGGTCTTTGTTGCCATAGCGGATCAACCTATTGAAGATTCCATGATTTATATTGTAATTATTGTAACGTTAGCACTTCCGATGCTAATTATTTGTTTATGTATTAATTTTCACGGATTCTAATAAAATTTTCGCTATTTGAGTTTTCTACCAGTCTTTGTGAATTATTAGGGTTTTCCTACTTGTACTTTTGTTGATTTCTCACCATAATGATGAGGGGATAAGATAGGTATTTATTATGGTATGTCCAATGTATTATTTATGAACAGTTCATTTTATCTCTATATTTTGCTTTTAAATGAAGATTGTTATATAGAAAATATGAAATTATGATTGTTCCCTTCATAACATGATTCTTCCTAAATTAGACATAGTTGATCAGGCTATGTATAATTGAGGACTAAAAGATGTGATGTTTGGCTCAATCATATGTTTCTCTAAATTGTTTTAGATGGTGTTCAACGTGTCGTTTTTATAATATAACACGTAATTTCTTTTAGGAATAAAGTAGAAAATTTTAGTGTTCATACTATGAATCAGAAATTGCTAGAGTAATAACAGTATATTGTTATTTGGTAAATGGGACAGAAATTGAAATTAACGTAGATTATGATTATTATGAAAATATTACAAGGTAGATTTTTTGATACGGTAGAAAGATAGTTGTTATAGTTAGGTTACATCCATCGTAACTTAAAGTAAAATACCATAAAGAGATACAACTTAGGAAATTCTTGAACTAGAATTTATTTATTCACAACAGGAATTTATTCATCTGTTTAAATCTAGTTATCATTCCCTTGATACTGTCAAAGTCTTTAAATATTCTTCATTCTCTTGCAAAAGTCTTGGCTTTCCAATTGATATTGTAGTTTGGACATTGGCTCTTGTAGTGCCCTTTTGCACCACATCCGTGACATACTACAGTTGTTGGTTGTCATTTCCTGTCCGGAGTCTTACAGCTATTTGCCTTGTGACCTGTTTTCTGACATTTCCTGCACTTAACAATGCAGATTCCTGTGTGATGCTTCTTGCATTTTTGACACAGGGGTTGACTTCAATGATAACCACTTCCAGTAACAGGTGTGGCGAGGCATTCTATACTAGCTTGTTGTTTGTATTCTAGCGGACGATGATAGTTGATACGATCTTCCAGATGTTTACGAGAGCAGTCTTGAGCATTGGTGAAATTGCAGCAGATGGGGTTGATGATTCCTCTTTCGATGAGTTTTCGCTTTTGGTTATTTCCATTAGATATAACTCCTTGCCTAATCCCTTGGTTAGGGGTGATGGTAGGGTTAATCATTCTTTCTGGAGTTTTAAAGTGGGTTGGCCTATATTCCATGAAACTTTCATGGTTATGCTTACCAGGTATACCCGTCTCTCTTCTCGGATAAACTATGGTAGTCCCTTCGAGTACCACTAACACGATGTTGTTTACCAATTTCTTGATGGTTTCAGGAGTCATGGTGATTTTTGATGATGATGAAGTATATGTATTTTTCATGTTGTCCATCTTCTGAAATCGTTAATGAAACTCAACATTAGAATCCATATAATATCAAAATAATTCAAATAATGAAGTTAATTATTTCATTGATGATAGACTGAATTGAATCCCTACTGTAATCTAATTTCAACATATTTTTGGGTTGTATCATAGTTAAATGATCAACTCTTGATATGGGATTACTAAGGAACAAACCGATTTGTCTATTAAAATAATCTTCTCTCCATTCTTCAAGTTCTCTCTTGAAAACTTATCTTTAAACAATTCTTTGGTTTTTGGTTAATTATAGTATATTTAAAAAATCATAATAATTGTAAGAAATCCTACGGTAGATTCGAATAATATTGCAGAAATCAACATAATATTAATAAGTTGAATAATTGTTTCTGCAAAACAAATGGTACAAGATTTTTTATTCATATATCATTGATCTACGTGGAGTTATTTGTTTATCAAATGAAGTAACAAATGATGAGATTTTTGCATGAAAGTATGAGGATTCATTACATGCATGTTTGATACGAAAGAAAAGATTGATTCATAACATAGAGATATAACAGAAAGGAGGTTATTATACATTATGATTCAATTACAAGTTCTGAAAGTTTCAGATTTATTGAACATTACATGAAATACTAACCAAAACTATTTGGTTTAGTAGGTACAACAAGGATACTTGTAAACTTAAGATTAGTTACGCCTCTGATGTAAATATCTAACTTCTTTCTCAAGTTCAAGGTGTGCAGCTTCCATGTTTGGGAAACGTTCCTGACACATGTTCATTTGATTAGCCAACATAGTCTCTAATGCGGAAATCTTTTGACCCTGGGTTCTGGCTGTGTCTCTGGCCATCCATAGGGTTCTTTCAGTATCTTCAACTCTACCATGTGTATGACCGTGTTCTCTTCTTGCATAACGGATCCTGGAATCCAAGCTTCCAAGCTCCTAGTTGGTGTTGTCCTTTATCTCACCAGTCTTTATTCTTAATTCAAACATTGCTCGTCTTTCAGCATCCGCTCTTTTGAACAACGTGTCAAGGTTACGGTCGTACCATTCAAATCGCGTTGGTTGTAAATCTTTTAGTTTTTCAATGTGAGCATCTAATATGTTAGCTTGTCGATAAATAAGAGTCCATATTGAATCAGGAGTGCTTATATTGTAGTCAGGTGAATTAGGTGAGGATAAATTATTTAGAATATCTGGAATTGAGGAATCTGAAGTATAAGGTAACGGAGAATTTGGCTCAACATTCTTCCACGGCATCTCTTGGCGTGAACTTTGTCCAATTCCGAATGTTGCCTGACCACCAATCAAATCTTCATATGATTCAATAGCTGTCCTGAGTTTTTGACGTAGAGGTGAACAAATAGGTGACGATGGAAATGATTTCTGAGTGAGTTCTTTATCAGGCTGGGGATGTGATATTTGTACATAAGGGGATTGATAGGTGATGTACTAGTATTATGGAGATTAGTTTCGACATTCACGGGAGTTTCAAGATAAGTAATTTTTACATTAAAGATGTAACAATACAGATGAAATAATAATCTCAACAGGTAATGTATTGAGCACGGCAGTCTGCAGACATGGAGGGCATAAAATAGTATAGTGTAAAATCATTCATTTTGAAACTGTAGTTATAGTTTAATGTTTGAAAACATTTATTCTCTATAACTTTATCTCTGATGCCAATCTGTAACACCCCCAAATTTATGGTTTAGCAGCGAAAAAGTAATTTGGGTGTTACGGGGAGGATCGAAGTCATAATCACATAAAACGGCTTAAAAGAAGCGTTTTGAAAGTTATTTGTCATTCAAATAATATTTTTGGTAAAAGATGAAACATTTGATTTAGAATCTTATTAAAAGATACAAAGGCTTGTAAGAATAACATATTTGATTTTTACACCATTTTAATTTATCAGAGTAATAAATGTCCGCTCCGTGTCTTGTCCTGCTCCGTTAATTACCTGAGATACACATGCTTAAAAGTGTCAACACAAAGGTTGGTGAGTTCATAGAGTTTTATGGAAAACCTTTTATTTTAATAGATTCAGGAATATTTAGTAATAACTGTAATAAATACTAACAGTGATAAAACATGTATTGAGTGATGTTTGATTATAATCACACACACACACACACACACACACACACACACACACATATATATATATATATATATATATATATATATATATATATATATATATATATATATATATATATATATATATATATATATATATATATATATATATATATATATATATATATTCAATCAAATTCAAGTATTGGATTATAATCCTAACATGAGATGGAAACTCATGATGCTAATTTAGTGAGACTTATAATTCATATACGGTCAATTTCCTATACAGCTGTATCTAGATATATGTTTGAAGACATATATTTTCTTATAGATATTGCCCCAAGCCTCATGACACGCAAAACGTTAACAAAACACTGTAAAAATGTAGGTGATTATCAAGTCAATGATAATATTGCCCACGTGTAATAGGTGATTGATGCGTAGGGATTGCACCAGGCTTTACCTCTCGAGGGATCTCGAGAAGCTTACAACCCCCACCAGGCAGTGTACCTGATCGATGTAGTATAGTATAATGACAAGTACCGGGGGATTGATCGTTCAGCTAGGAATAGTGTCGCTAGGATTAGAAAACCTAAAGACTAGGTCTAGAGATGAGGGATGATTCTTTTTGTATTTTTTATATTTTTATGAAAGCAAGTAAAAATCTCGGTTTTGAAGGGGTTGGGCGGAATTAGTTGCTATTTAACTAACCTAATTACTAAGATGCAATCAAAATAAAATACTAAAATGAAAACAAAACTAAATTAAACTAGAGTTGTGAGCAATATATGGGAGAATTGTGTTTACCTAGATTTCACTACTCCCTAGATATCTTTTACAGGTTAATTACTTGTTATAGTTGCGTGGATGACGGATTGTATTCCTTAATACCATTCATGGGGTGGCGTACTTACTTCCCTAATCCTATGAGCGCGTACTTCACTCCTATTTCGAGCCGGCTAAGAAGCTCCTAACATAGGATCACTAGAATTTGCTCATGCATTAAATACAACCAATAAAACCTAATACAAATCGGTTCATGTTTCCTAAGACGTTCAAGCATGTTACACAATGGAGATCTGCCAGTTTTCTTAAGCCTAACATTGAAATCATTCATCCATTACAACCATAAACAAGTAATCAACATATAATTAACATCTAGGTTTCATTACATCTAAGCAAACACAAGATAGATCTAGCCTAGCATGTTGAAATCAAGACAAGCATAAGATATATTCAAGCAACACATAGACATATTGATTGAATTGAAAGAAGACTTATCTCAATTGAACATGGAAGGATTCAAGGGGTGAAAACCCTTGAAAATACTGTAAAATACGACCTAGGGTTTACAAAGTTCGGCCCTAGTATTCTCCACACAAGTTCCTCTCTAATGAATGAAAAATTGAAAACTATATATAGATTCTGATAGGTGACGGCGTCAAGAACAAAAGTCTGACGCCGTAATCTCGCCGCCAAATAGTTTCTCGGACTGCCTAGATCTGGGTCTGACGCCGTCATGTGTACTCCTTATGCAGGCCGTCACCAAAAATAGTCTTGACGCCCTTGTTGTGACGCCTTCAGGTTTTCACTGGGTCGTCATGGATTTTACTCTTGACGCCGTCATGATTTTCTTCTTGACGCCGTCAGGTACTGTTCTCAGCATGGAAAATTAAGTCTTTGCTGTTTTCTTCACTTTTATGCTCCAAAAACGTCCGAATTGCTTCCTTTTCCAGAATTCACTCCCAAAGTACCTAAAATCACAAAAGGAACGATTTAGGGCAATATTTGATCAAATAAATTCAATTCCGGGCTTAAATGACCCCCTAAAAGTGGTTCATTTTTCGCCTCATCAGTGATTTGCCAATTCCTATTTTTACTCAAATATAGTGTGTCACGACTAATACGACTAACCACATGCATGTGGCATTCCGTCAAGTACTAGTGGGATAGGATGTCAAGCCTTAACAGGTTTCGAAGTTGTTCACTATATTCGCGCTCACATACAAGTGATTAATGGCTCATGATAGAGGGACTTTATGGCTATAAGGGTAACTTAAGCAATATCAAGGTAATGATATAACTAGAGTATTTGTGCTCTTCCTAGCAATTATTTCTGTTGAAACATAGAAATATCATATAGAGATAATGGAATCATTAAGGATGTTATAGTATAGTCAAGTATCATGTCACAATAATCATTTCGGAAACTTTATCATCTGAGTTCAGTATTTTAGTTAAACAATTTGCCAGTAACATATATATATATATATATATATATATATATATATATATATATATATATATATATATATATATATATATATATATATATATATATATATATATATATATATATATATATATATATATATATGTCACATCTTAAGTCATAAACTTCATTAGGTAAATATTAATAAGGAAATTGATTTGAATCATGTAATTTATTCATATACTTATAAAATTATCAAATTATATGTAAGCAAGTGTCTCCCCCAAAGAGTTAAAACAAGTATTGAAAATGGGGCTATGACTCACCTTGATTGATACTGAAAAGATGAAAAGTAAAGTCGGATGAGATTATGATGACGGCTTTCAATATACAACCTGATAAATAAATTTATCTGAGAATTTGACCAAATACTATTTGGTAAATACGAAACGAATAACGAATAACGAATAATGAATAATCGTCATAATGAATAGATGATATGCAAAAGAAATTCTTACGTTTAAAAGTGATATAACAAGATATGTTATTTAAATTATTTCCCAAAGTTTTCCCTTTTTAACTATAAGTAATAATATCTAGTTTGAAATATCATTATATATATTATTAACGTTACGTTATATAATATATAAATAGAATGAAATTTTATATGCATATGACGTGATCAGGTTTACAAAATAGAAAATAACTAAGAATGTTAAATAGAATATATTTAGTCCTTGTCCTTTTCCAATTTTACAATTTTTACTCTAATGATGTTAGCGTTACACCGTTAGTCCTTTTTATATAAAATTTACAATTATAGTCCTCTACTTGTCCAATAATAATTCTTGAGCTTGGAAATTGATATAATGTCATTTTATATCCTTTACATTCTGTTTTTATCATTTCAGTCTTTACCTTTCATTGTTTGATAGATTTAGTCCTTCTAGGTGTCGTCGCGTTACATTTTTAGTCCAAAGTTACAAAAATTATGGGAAAAAAATATCCGAGTTTTTCTGGAGCTTATTGAAGCTTATTAAAACTTATTTCAACTGCATATTTGCAAAAATTGCTTATTTTTCAATAAATGGGCTTTAGCGAGCTAAATTAAAGGCCCGTTAGCGTTTAATGATCCGTGAACGTTGAGTCGAGTTGGGCTTATCCATGGGCTCATTTTTAGTGTTCTACAATCATATCAAAAGAGCTTTTTGGTTCAGCTTATACGGTATGCTTATTTTCAGCTTATTGGGCATTACAGTCCATTAAGGTTTTTATAACTAGTTTTGAAAATGGATTTAATCACTTTACTTTGGCCAATTTAAAGGGTTTAAACGAGCTTATCATTAAAATTTATAAACATGAAACTTTTAGTTTGTAACAAAGAGAAACAGTTTGTGTAAAAATAATGGGTTGTTGTTAAGTCGGATTTGGTTTTACATGGTTCTTTTGGTCGCGATCTGAAGCAAATTTTCTGGGTAAAAAGACTTCGAATATTTTCTAAGTTTTTCAGTTTTATCTTTTTTGGGTCGATTTACTTTAGTCATTTTAGAGGATCGAGACGTGATTGTTTTTACAAGTTATATAAACGAAAGTGATAGCTAGCTAGGTGGTCTATTAGATGGTGTAAAAATATAGTATGCTCGTCAAACTAAATTTCAAGATTTATGGTTGTTTTCTAAGTGACGTGGGACATTTTTATATATGAAAAAGACTTAGAATTTTTGTCTAAGTGTTTAGAGTTTATATACCCGGTTTTAGCAAGTTCAATATGAGTTCGAATAGTGATTGAAACATAAAAATGAATGTGAAATATGTGTGCTACGTGACTCCTAGGCCTTCCAAGATAGTGGCTAGTCACGTTTTTGGTGCTACTTATTTATACGTATGTATGTACATATATATAATTAGATCCGTTCTAAATGAGATTAAACTTGATGAATGGGATGTAAACAACAATTTAAATGAAATCAAGAGAGATATAGAAATGACTTACTACACCTCTAGGGTGGTAGAGAGTCGAGAGTGAATGAAATGGAACACAAGAAAATCCCACGTTGGCTTTAAAACCTAAGTAACGATTTATATATAAACTCGTCACCACTTGATAAATTCCAAACGCATGAGTGATTTACTTCTGGTCTTTCAAGGGTTATTTTGAGATTATATTATAGTTAGTTTGGAGTATCATGAATGGAGAAATAAGGTGATGATGAATGAGTACATATAGAAAGAATTTTGGAACACGTACGAGTTTAATAATTTTTAGAAACATTCTCTACTATTTCCAACTATGTAATGGCAGTGAATGAAGGGTTTTCAAGATAGATCTATGACATATTATGACTTTAGAAGGATTGTGAGAAGGTAGGGAAGTTGGAATTTGCTTATATGAGTTTATATATGTCGACTAGTATATTATAGTTGTACACGAATTGCATAAATCGGGTTAGGCTTGATCCTTGTTATAGAAACTTGTATTTTAACATGAAACTAGGCTAGAAATATTATTAGGATTGCATAGAAACGAGTTAGAGACAAAATGGTTATGTTTTGGATTTTTAGCTATGTCGAGTTGGGTGAAAATTGGCCAAACACTATACCTTCCAAAAACATAGCTAAACTCGATATATTTTTCTGAGATTGGGCATGTTAAGAGTTTACCAGGTGAGAAAAGAGGTGGTGTAAAAATATATAGGTGTCGTGTTTAAGATTTGAGAGAACGAGGAGCGTTTTGGAGGGTGGTTTCTAGTCGATATTACATAAAATCATAAAATGAATTTTGGACTTTTAAAACTTGGGCTGATGAATAGTAACTATGGAATGAAGTGGGCTGAAAATATTAAGGGCCCGTTAGGTGTTATTAAGGTTTAATTAGGATTAGTGAAATATTTAAGTTTAGTTAAACGTGTTGAGAACTTGTTTCGTCATTTGGTGAATTCTGTGATATCGTAATCATGACCATTTAATATAATAAGAAAAATTTCAAATTTTTCTGTAACAATGGTGATTAAAATAATGACAGAGATTAATATATAATTAACCGATGTTAATAATATGGATTTTTGCAGTTCTCTACAAGCTTCTTCAAGTGAGGTTTTGTTATCTTGGCATAAGCTGTGCATCTGAATATTCTTAGGTTTTCTAGATTCGGTTTTCTGTTGAAGAGTGCCTCATATAGTGTTTTATCTACCAGGGCTCTTGTAGGTACCCTGTTGAGCATGTAAATGGTGTGTTTAACTGCTTCCGCCCAAAAAGTTAAAGGTAACTTCATCGCTTTCATCATACTCCTCGTAGTTGATAACATTGTCCTATTTCTTCTCTCCACTACTCCATTTTGTTGTGGTGTGTATGGTGTTGTCAACTGTCTTGCTATTCCATTCTCCTTATAGTATTTAGTGAATTTATTGGATGTAAATTCACCTCCTCTATTTGTTCTTAGCATTCTTAACTTCATTTTCATCTCCATTTCAATCTGTTGTCTAAATTCCTTGAAAGTGCTAAATGCCTGATCTTTTGATGTCAGAAAGTAGGCCCACATGAAACGTGTACAGTCGTCCACTAACAAGAAAATGAGTTTCTTTCCAGAGTGCGTGGCTGGACTTATGGACCACAGAGATCTCCATATACTAAGTCCAATAGGTTATTTGATTTAGCTTGATTCAGAAATGGTGTTCTATTGTGTTTTCCTAATAAACATGCATCACAAATCTGTCCTGCATGGTTTATTCTTGGTACTCCTTCAACTAGACCCTTTCTTGTCATCTTGTTGATGTCGTCAAAGTTTAGATGACCTAATCTAGCATGCCATAACCATGCTTGGTTGTCTATACTTGCTAAGAGACAAATAGGTGCTTCTATTTGTAATCTAATACTGTAAAGTCGATTCTTAGATCTTTCTACTTTCATCAACAACTTCTTATTCTTATCATACAAAGTCACTTTGTTTCTGTCCATAATGATCTTACAACCTATCTCCGTAAGTTTTCCTAGACTAAGTATGTTGCTCTTGAGGTTTGGAATGTAATAAACATCCGAAACTATCTTTTGTTCATGGTTTCTACATCCTAACAGTATAGAACATCTACCCTTTATCTCCACGTACGATCCGTCTCCAAAATTAACGCGTCCAGTGATGCATTCATCAATATCCTTAAAATGACTCTTGGTTCCCGTCATATGGTTACTTGCACCATTATCTAAATACCATATTCTAGCATAAGTTGTAGCATATTTTCCGGGTTGAATTTGTCCTTCGTTCAACAAAACTTCTTCATGTTCAGTTTCGTGTGTAGTCATTAATAGTGATGATTCATCATCTTCTAAGATACGGTTTGATTGTTCCTGAGTTGTCGATGGTTTTCTGTAGTCTTTCTTAATATGTCCAAGTTTCCCACAATTGAAACATTTTACTTTTCTTATATCCCACTCATGTCTATTCTTATTTGACTTAATTTTGTGAGTTAAGCTTTCTTCATTCGAGTTATTTTTATTTCTATTACTATGCCAATTTCCTCGTGAGAAGTTTGATCTACCTCCGCGTTTGGTAAATTGTCTTCCTTTTCTAGAGTGTTCACCTTGTGTGAATAATAAGTTATCCTGGCTTTCCACTAGTCCTGCCTTTCGGAGTTTCATCCTTTCCTCGAATGCCTTAAGTTTTCCTGTGATCTCATCTAAGGTAATGTCGTCGAGATCATTCATTTGTTCTATGGATGCTACTATTTGAATGAACCTATCTTGTGTGGAATTTAATAGTTTTCATACTAAAAGTGATTCATCCAAAGTTTTCCCTAATTCTTTAGCCTTCGTGGCATAGCCGTTTAGTTTAGCCGCAAATGCATCCACCGTGTCATCTTCCTTCATCTGAAGGGTTTGAAATCCAATCATCAATGATTGTAACCGTGCTTGCTACACTCTCTCTTCTCCAACGTGTCTCTTTTTAATGATTCCCATAATTCCTTTATCATCTGCTACTTGTAAAATCACATCTTTGGTCAACGTTTGATATAGGAGGGTAGTCGTTGCCTTATCCTTCTTATCATCTACTTGTGTGTTTTTCTTAGGTTCTATCGTTTCCCATATACCATGTGCTTCTAATATAATCTTAATTTGTATAGCCCAAACTGTATAGTTTGTATTTTTCAACTTAGGGCATTGGTATTGTGCAATAGGTGTTATGGGTTTTAGTGTTGTCGATGTGTTAGTTGTATCGTCACCCGACATCTTAAAAGTGCTTATAATCTTCACCTTCTAATCTTATGGGAATTTCTAACTTAGTATGGTATTTCCTACTATTACGGGAACAGAAATAGTTTTCCGAGAATCCAAATAGTACGGGATCAATAAGTAGTTCTCGGGATTTCTAATAGTACAAAATAAACTTCTATACTATCTTAATATAATTGAAATCCAGAAATTCAAATTTGTGACCTCGTTGTAGTGTTAAACACAATCGTATTCCCTCTTGTGTCGGTGCGTATTATACCAATCACATCTTTCCTTTCCCTCGTTCACCAACGTTGTTGTTCTTTTGTTGTTTATCTCTTGCCACCACAAACAATTCGTAAAGAAAAACTCTAGTTCTTCTATGATGTTGTCGAATCGTTTCTTTCTTTTCGATAAACCAAACAAACTTTCTTCCTCTTATTATACCAAACTCCCACGTTGTCTTTCCTCTTCCTTTTGTGTCGACTTGGAACAAACTGTGTGCCTTAAACCTTCTTTGTTCTCGACTTCCCTTCCAAACACCATAAGTGTTCTTGGTAACAACAAGGTTTCGTTGTTTGTTGTTTTTTTGGAATTTTTCAAGTTCCTTTCATAGTAGTTCCTTAAAATACCTTTCGGTATTTCCAACAAAGCAATTCGGTTTGCTTTCTTCTTCACTAATATCCCACTGTATTAATTTTCCACGACCAAATAATTCGGAAATTTTTGTTTGTCGTTGTTCTTATTGCTTGTCTTTCTCCAAATGTTGTTCCACAATACGCCTCTTTGTTTTTCTTTTATTCCACACCATATCTTCAACAAATTCCAAATACTTACCCGTCGGTATTTCCTCAAAACAAGTGATCAGCTTGTTTTCTTCGTTATTGTTGTTGTTTTTTGTATTGCTAACGTTCTTTTCCAAACAATCCTAGATTGTTTCTTTCTCGGTATACCTTTCAATCTGTCCACAAGCAACTCTTCCTTTTCCCTTTGTGTCTTTCATTTTTTTTTCAACCGGTTTGTTTTACACAAAGTTTTCTTCTTTCTTGACGTATACCCATGAAGGATCATATCCCAGAATGTTTAGATGGTGTGTTGTTGTAGTATATCTTTAAACAATCGAAAACATATCATATTTGTAAAACTGATAAGAAGTCTAAGAATTCTTATATAGAGAAAATCATCAAAGAATTTCCACCGAATGTTCCAAAAGGTAGAATTCATGGTAGCTAATTTATGAAAATTATGTGACAACAGATGTAAATTTCATTCTCATTCCAAAGCATCAACAACTAACATATATATAGTCAGTAATCATTAATATTATGAGCCAAAACTGTAAAAATAATGTGCTCGCTAATTCCATATAACAATGAACTAACCTACCTTACCTCCCTTGAAGTTGGTCAAGTTTGCTGGTTTTGTGATTGATTGGATCCACGTCACCATTCATTGATTTTATTTCAGAATAATAAGGATCCCATTCACGAACAAACTCAAAATCACCTTGTTTTTGTAGAGCATACTTCCAACTGAGTTTTTCATCAAACTCATCATTCGTTTCACCATCAACAATATCTTCTCTCGATTTCCTCACCTTGTTGATAATTGCTTTCAGAGTTACATCAAATGCATCTTCAATAGTGTCTAATTTCGAATAAGAATCAGCATATATCAGTCTTGGAATCATGCTTATAATTTCTTTCTGCATCATCTTAATCCTCTTGGAATCAATTTGACTAAGTCGTTGTTCTATCCTAATATTCTTACGAAAATCATCCTCGGAAATAAACACCGAATGCTTTGTATAGTTTTTTGGTAAATGCCAAGTGTATTGTACGAAAAAAGAACTCGGATGAAAGAACACGGGTATACAACCTGCCAATATTGATTCAAAGGCCGATCTCTGTGTAGCAGAATCACCTTTGGGTTGTAAGCAAAAAACAGAACTTTGAAACATTTTTTTTTGTGGTAAAAGGTCAATGACCCGGTAAATATATTACTCCAAAAAAGCGTTTAAGTACAAAGGATATGCGTGAGTCCCATATCTCAGCCCGTTACATAGGCGAAAGCTTACATAACAAGATACTTCCTATTTTCTAAAAAGAATATAAACCACTACTCAAATGATAACAAAGACAATGATGAAATAAATTTACTTCCTAAGACCTTGAAGTTTAGTGCCATACATGGCATTAAAAGCATCCAAGTTCCCTGGAAAATCATAAACCTGCTATGCATAGTCATCGTAATCATATCCATCATAGTTATATTCACGCTCGTGACCACCACCAAATAGATTAACGGAATCATCAAACGTGTTAACAACCTCCTCATCATCACTATCAGACACAATGATCTCTCCCACCTTAGAAAATGGGTTGCTCCTCTTAATGGAAGAAGTAGACGAAGAGGAAAAACCACTAGGCTTAGAAGTCCCAACCTGTTCCGTCTCTTTTGGATCATTCACAAAGGGTTCTTGTGATGTAGTAGTAGTCTTAATAGACCCATCCTCTTTATCGTCCACTTAACTTCCAGACGCCACTTCCAAAGTCACTTCCTTAGTAGGAATACCAAAATCATCAGTATCGGCCATATTAAGGGCATCAAACTGATTAGATGTAGCAATATTCGTTCCACTAGTACTAGGCACATCAGCAGCCTTCTTCTTGTTGACATCCACTTTCTTGGGTTCAGGAGGAGGCGCTTTGGGTCTATATTGCATCTTCATACCCACACTAGGCTTTGTAAAACCTCCTTTATTAGGACCAGATTGACCACCACTGATGAGTGTCTAAATACTCATCATTTTATACCAATCTGATCTGCCAAAACATACAAAAACACACAAATATGTATCAAAATACTTAAAATATCTTATAAGTGTGTTTTATATGTTTCAAATGCAAAATATGCAAAAACAGATGAAAAACGTACAAAGTTTGCATAATTAGCAGTTTCAGTCCCTCAAGTTTCATAAATTGGCAAAACTAGTCCCTGGTTATTCTAAAAACATGAAAATGTCACTAAAGGTCCTTTTTAATCATAAAGTTACATATTTAGTCCTTTGGTGCAAAGTTTCACAAAATTACAAGTTTAGTCCCTATACTTTGGAAATTGACATAAATGGTCCCTGGGATGTTTAAAACTTTGAGAAAAATTAATTTTGGTCCTCGTACTAATAATCTTTTGCAGGAATGGTCCTTGGTGTGAAGTTTGGTGAAATTGCATATTTAGTCCCTAAAGTTTGGTGAATTGGCATAAAAGGTCCCCGGAAATATTAAAATGGAAAATATACATTTATGGTCCTTGGGTATTCAAGTATGGCATGTATGGTCCCTTTGATAAACTTGGAAAGTTGCCAAAACCCCACCCTTAACTTTCACCAAATTACATTTTTGGTCCTTGTGTAATTTCTAAAAACCAAACGGATCCTTATTATTACATAAACCAAATCTAAACCCAATCCAAATAATAAACCAAGCCCACCCACTATCCTATTTCCTAGCCCACTACCCAGCCCAGTCCAACCCCCGTTATAAATAAAATGCAGGGTCAACGCCCCGGTCAAACACCACAAAACCACCCCTTTCCCTCCATTACCACCCCCACCTCTGCAACCCAAAACCAGCCGGTATACCACTTCCACCTCACCACCCCAGCTGTCTACCCACTCCCCTCCACCTCCACAACCCTCCAAAACCTTGAAAACATCCCCACATTATCTACAGTACCCAATTGAGACTTTGGCACCAAGTTAATAATTTAAACGGCCATGATGACTTTGACCATATCAAGGGCTAAGGATTGGTGGGAAATGCCCCAGTGGGTCCCACAAACTCAGAGATTATCTATAAAGAAGGAATGAGGCAGAAGAGAAAATTTAATTAGTGTAACTTAGGTTTATTGTAGTCGTAGGTAATGTAATCTTTAATTTCAGTTGTATTTTCAATTAAAAAAGCTTGTACTCAGTTAATTTTATGTATTACAATCCTTAATTAAAGTTAATTTCAAGTTTCAGTTCTGATCTCAGTTTATGCAAATTTCTATTATTTCAAAAATCACAAAAAGTTCTAGTGTTGTTATTTGTTGTTGTTATTAGATTCTTAAGCTTATATAAGCTTTGACAAAGCCTTATTAAGTCTTAGAATGCCTTGATTATCTGTTTAGTTCATTAAAGGAAAAAAAATAAGAAAAATATCAAATAAATAAGTAAAAATATAAAAAAGTTCACTGTGGAAAGATAGAAACTGAGCAAGGTGTGTTTTGGATTGTCTCTGGGTTACTAGTCTTGTGGAAGACTGTTAGGATATATATTGGTCCTGGTTCCATCATCTCAGTCATATACTCTTTGTAAGTATCAAAGCTTGATTTTCCATATTATTGTTTTTGTTGTTATTAGTAGTTTATTTGGTTTAAATAACTTTAATAGTGATTAAATAAACTGTTGCAAGTATAAAATCAATAGAGTTAGTTTAATAATCTAATAGTTATAGTATAATCAGTTTGTTAGGGAGTGTTTGGATAAACCTGTTACCATATGTTCCAGGGTTTGTTTGTTAGTATTTTATGTTTAAACAAGTCATATTAGGTATAAGTCAGTTAGGCATGTCATAAAATTGGGTAAGTTTAGGTTTAATAGTCAAAATCCAATACCAAATTCCTTGACAGTTAACTGTCAAGGATATTAGACTCATAAACCCACCCATTAGCTCATATCTTTAAGCTTTAGCTTATTTTAGGTCTATCATAGCTTATTACAACTTAATTAGTTAGTTAGAAGTGTTAGAATCTCATATAAGTCAAACTAGCAAGTTTCACTAAAAAGTCAATTTGCACATCTCAGATTTTATCAAATCTTGGGAGAATTGTTTAGAATTGAGGAATAGGTATTAGAACCTGAAACTTGTTCCTAGTTGTAGTCTACCAGCTCATATTTAAGATTCCACAATCCTTATATTTTTATCAATTTTATACTGGGCCCCACTCACCCTCAAACTCACTTGCAGGGCAAGGGTGTGCCCTGCACCAGCAGATTCAGTCTATCACCACCACTTTGGTGGTGATTTGTGACCACCTCAGTGGGCCCCATTAGTCATACTTAGGTTCTTACAACCCCCCTCCTACCAGGGATCTTAGATTGACCTTTTGTTTGACCTGAATCCCAGTGGACCCCACCTAAATCAGACCTAAAAGTTTGTCCCCATTCTGTGTTCAAATCAGTTTTTGGAATAGCTTATTTTTGCTTATTAGCTTATCTACTGAGCTTATTTGGTAAAATTGAGCTTAGACAAGTCTAACATACTTATTAGGACCAGATTCATCCATAGTGGGTCCCACATAAGCTCATTTGAGCTTATTTCCATATTCAGTCAACAAAAGTCAACTGTGGTAGCATTAAGCTTCCACAGTGCTTAATAATAAGCTATTAAATAATTGTTTTTACAAAAGTTGTTTATTTTTAAGTATAATATAGTTTTATAAAAGAAAAATCCAGAAAAGACAACATAAAAATAAGTGATAGTTTCTATTTAATTTAATTTAATTTTAATTTTCATTTTTAGATTTTTATTAAGTAACTTGTAATTTTATATTTTTATTAATTTCCTTTTATATTAAAGTAATTATAATAATTTTCTCAGATTTTAATTTTGTCTTTTAGTATTAATTAGAATTAAAAATAATTTTATTAATAATTAATCAATAATTAAGTCATAAATAGCATAATTAATTTTTATAAGGTAATACCTAAATTTTATATTTTTCCTAGCTTTTATAAGTCATAATATACTTTTAGGAATTTTTCCATAATTTTCTAAGTTAATTTAGTATTATTTGTAATTTAAACTATTTTAATTAATATAATTATTATAAATAGTTTTTAATTAATAGAAAATTCATAAAAACACATAAATATTTATTTTTATTTTTTATACTTTCTTCAAGTTCTAATTTAAGTTTAGAAATTATTTTTATAAGTTTTTAGTTTAATTTGTAGTATTTATAATTTTTAGTTTTAATTAAATTAGTTTTAAATAAATAGTTAAATAGTTTTTATTTAAATAATTAATAATAAATAATAAAATAATCTAAAAAATAGTTTTCTTTTTAAATTAATTTTATTGTAAGTTTAAGTTTATAGAATTTTCAATTTTAACCCTTGCAGTTTATTTTTCCTTAAAACTCACATTTTTCTCAGTACGCAAGCACGTCTGATTTTTAATTTAATATATGTTTATACGTTTTAGATATCTAGGTTTCACGTAACAGTTCCAATAGTTTATCTAAGTTATTTTAAGTTATAAAACCCTAGTATAATCACACATACACACTTTATACCCTTTCCTGTTCACATTCACTCGATCACAGATTCGTTTTTAATACCATCACAACCTCGTTGGCACATTACGACCCGGGAAAACACTGTATTTCACGGAAGCATTTGCCTCAGCTATTTGACTATTACAGTTGGCCATTCACAAGTGGCTGATCAATAATTATCTGACCGTTTGAGGCGAATCAAAATTTGGCGCCGCTGCCGGGGACATTATATTTGACCCCGGCATTCTCATTTATAAATTATGACTATTACTTTTCTTCTTATTATTGACCGTTTGGAAACCATCATTAACAGTTGGTTTACTCTGAGTAGTAAGTGGAACAAATTTAGGACAACTAGGCGGTTTCCACTAGTATTCAACTCGAATCTTCTCAATAGTCGAACCCGTCCCATCAAGCAAAGGTATCTCAACAGTGAGGCTATCCCGAAGAACCTCATCTGACTTTACTTCAATCATGCACCTTGCAAAACTACTATGGCCCCATGCTTCCTTGCACACTTGGCTAGTATAAGCATCTAACCTTTTGGGCGTACCAATCAATGTAGCAAGAAGACTAATACCATCATCAGAAAACATAGCAAGAGGAACATCATGGAATTTAACCCACACCGGGATGTTGGTCAAATCTTCTTTCAATAAGTTGGTGTTCAAGGTCCATGGTTTAAGAATAATAGGTACGTTTCTAATCAACCAAGGACCGTTTTCAATAACATCATCAACACCTTTAATCGAATTGAACTTAAAGAAAAAGAAACCCTTTGCATTCATCATCACATTTTGTATACCATACTTAGCCCACGCATTGCGCACATAGTAATCGACAACAGGAAAAGTAAGGCGTTGACCAAGGAAATACCCATAAAGAGTATTCCCAAATCTGAGATTCACCTCTTCCACTACTTTCATCGGGACACAAAGATCAACTTCAGTCTTCTTGTTGCTACATTCTAACCTACGAAAATTTGACACATATTTGTTAGGATCGTTAGAAGTAGCACCCGCATAAGAGACCGACCTCATTCCTGTACCAGTCGTATTAGAAGGCTGATCCAAACCACCTGTAGTGTTTGAATCTGTATTAATACCCTTATTTGCAGCAATCTCACGTTGAACTTGGGTCATAGTAGCATCAAAATTCTTACGCGCACTTAACAATAACTGTTCAACATTAGGAGCAACCGCAGGTTCATTAGTAGACTCCTTTGCCACTTAAGGTTCATTCACTTCATGACCAACATTACTAAGAGGATTTACCGACTCCACACCATCCAAAGCAACAATAGTACTATGAGATTGGTAGGCCGCCCCAACAGAAGTAATGTTACTCTCACATCCATTACCAATATCAGTAGCAATCCAAACAGATGCACCATCAGTAGAATCAATATTAACAGCAGTAGGATGAGTTGTTACAGGTTTAAACCTAGATGGCTCACTTGAATTGGTCACAACAGATTCATTGGCAACATTACCAACAGACACATTACCCGATTGAAAACCTGGTTCAAGCACGTTCGCATCAATAGAAGGGACGTTAATTTGTCCCTTCAAACGATTAATCCGAGCAGATCTACGTGGCAAATTAGTGTTCTCCTCTCCCGTATTTGACATCACAAAAGCTTAACAAACCTAGAATACTAAATCACTAACAGAAAAAACAAGAAGAAAGCGTCTGGTCTTCAAACAAGATGAGTAAAACCCTAGTTAAGCAACTAGGGTTTATAATCCATAATCTCAGTATTGATTACATGATTTGATGATGATGTCGATGATAGCAACAATAAACAGACCAAAACAACCCTTACCGATTAACTCAGAACCGATTAAAGTAAAAACCCTAAGTCGGTTTGGTATTAAAGTGCAACCCTAATATGCGATCCTATAAACTGCCCATAAACCAAGTGATTAAAACAAGGAATCTGCTCAAGCTTAAGAGTAACAAAGATGTTAATCAATCACAAGAACAAATCATTGAAAAAAGCACAAAGAATTGGACAGATCTGGTAAAGAATGATTAGGGAGGGTGAGGGTTTATTTTTGCCAGAGAGAGTTTCCTTTTGTAATAATAGCCCACTAAAGTGTAATTCTATTTTAACTTTGAAACATTTTCATTACACTACTTGGCGAATGACACTTTTCATCCCCAACCCCACAATCCAGCAACTTCCCAACACCTGAATTCTTGCATTGATCAATCAAAAGACTCCTAATTGATTTAGGTTTACTTGATCCTGAGGCACCTGTGAAACGAAACAACCATTTCCGCTCCATTTTCATCATCCAGTCTTGCCAATCCAAAACCTCATTATCATAAGATGGATATGGAATAGGAAAATCGTTAGCACTAAATGGGTTTGATTTTGTAGTAAGCATAGACAAGTTTTTAACAGTGAGTAATAACAAAAACTTATTACCCCATTTAGATTCTTCATTAGATGGTCTCCTAAAATCCCAAGTTGGCCTACCCGCAACAAGAAAATGATCCTTACCATTCATGTACTTCCATTCATCTCTTTTTTGTAACCACTCAACAACCTCAATAAAGGCAGCATCTCTGACCGAAACATTAAACCCAAACATATATCTAGCAACATCAAACCCTGCATAAAATGGTACAAAAGTAGCTGCAGCTATAGACAAATCATTCGTTAAACAATCATACCTTTTCATTCTCGGAAAAAAAAATTCTCTCAAGATTTTGATCATTTGTATCATACCATCCATGATCCGAAAACACACCTTCCGTATCATTTAACAACCCTCCAAACCCGTTATTCCTAACATACTTACTGTTACACACATATTTCACCACTTATTAATACTACCACATTCCTTAACTATATCTTCATTAAAACGCGACGGAAGTTTATGAATATAAACATATCTTCCGCCACATGGATCACTCTTATTCTCCGCACTTTTCAACACTTTACTAAAAGGAAAAACCTTATCATTTTTTGGGTTTTCAAACCGCAAGATAGCAGCTTTGGCTTCTGCTATCTCGCGATCAGTAAACCCGAATGGATTAGTGTTTGTACTTTCATTAACATTAACACTTGCATTAAAATGAAAGTACAATAGTACAACATAAACTAAAGCACAAATCAAACCAAATACGTAAAGACTAGAATGTTGGAACATGTAATTACCTTTTTCCATCTGGGATCAAAATTGTTAATGTGGGTTTATATGATTTTAAAGGAAGATGGTATAGACTATAGAGTATGTTAGTGAGACAGTCGCATTTAAAGAGAAAGTGTGTATTACGTCTTTTTGTCACATGTGTCGGTGCCTTATCAGTGTGTGACAGTGTGCCACGTGTATAAATTTCACGAATCTTCAGTGAATTATTGCAACATGCTTTGTATGTCAGATGAATGTTGTTGCTATCATACGGTGATTTTTGTTTCTTTTTTAGAGTAAACTAAGTAAAAGATCCTTGTGGTTCTTCGGGTGTTACATATTTAGTCCATTTTTCATTTCATCTCATATCCAGTCACTATGGTTTTGACCTGTTACAGAGCCAGTCAGTCTAATGTTTACATATGGTACTAAAACGAGATTAATGGTGGTTTGAGGATGGGTGTATTGTTTGATTTCTCGTATTGAACGGTAAGGACCCAAAGGTGTGAGTAAGAATCACGAGCTTAGGTAACGCTCACAACAAACCATGTAGTGTGTGTGTTTACTAGAGGTGGCAATTTGTGCCCAAAATTAAAAAAAAAAAAAAAAAAAAAAAAAAATGGGTTAAATGGTCAAATTTTAAAGATTTGGATGCATTTGGGGCCCCTCTTTTTCTTGAAATGGGCATATATTGCCCATTTAGAAGTTAAATGGGCATAAAGGGCACACATGTTTTTCTCTCAATTAGAGAACATTAAATTATGTTTAATAAAAAACTTATATATATATATTATTCTGTGAAACCGCGGAATTATATAAAAAAGCCATCCTAGCAAGGAGCTAGGAAAAGGCAAAAACAAGTTTACATAAGAGCATTACAAGGATTAATGAACCAATCTATCCATCTAAGAGATTATTTTTTTTTTGCTCTAGATTGAATCCAAGTGTAGGAGTTGAGCTTGATGTCGTTTAAAATCATGTCTTTTCTCGGTTTCTTTGATGCAAAGACCGTCTCATTTCTATATCTCCAAAGGACCCATAGAATCATTTGGACCACGACATCAAAGAATTTGATTTGGCTAGAAGGCAGTTGTATCCGGTCCGCCAAGCTTATTACATCATTGAGGCTTGAAATATTTGAGATACGTAAACCCTACCAATTAAGAACCTCCAACCAAGCTGACTTAGTGATGCAACACTCAACAAAGATGTGGTCCTCTAATTCGAGGCTATCATTACAAATGGGGCAAAGGACGAAATCAAGTACTTAAATATAAATGAGGTGTTACGTTTGAGGAATTTTTTTTTTTTTTGTTGTTTTAGGTCTTTTCTAAAGCGATTCGTATAACATGCGCCCGTTTGGCCCGCGCCCGTTTAGCCCATGCCCGTTTAGCCTGTGCCCATTTAGCCCATAGCCCATTTAGCCCATAGCCCGTGCCCGCCCGCTTTGCCACCTATAGTGTTTGTTATGTGAAATAGTATGAGTGTGTGTAGAAAGAATCCGAAGATTCGAGGTTCCCCTCAATGGTGAGGGATGCCTTTTATTTATAGAAAGACATTAGGGTTTAAGGTTAAACACCGTGAGGATGATTAAACGATTGTAAGACAGGACATATGTTGATCATCCGGTGTGTAGACAGGAATACTTGTGGCAGCTTCACCTAGGCTCGTACCATGTCGTGCTCGTCTCCCCTATTCTTGCTGATGTGTCTCCCACTACCGTATGTTAGATAGTACATCTTGGACGTTAGTAACAGTTGGGAGATAGTTGTCCCGTGTATGCCCATTACATGCTCTGAGAGGTCTTCGTAGGCTGTACGAAACCTAAGAACGTGATCGGGCTTACCAAATGTTGATAACGGGCCTTGGTAATTGTTTTTGATGGGCTTGACTTTGGCGTATAGTTAATAGGCTTGGGCCATTAATATTTATACGCTATGAGTCCCCCTCAATCTAGTATTATAGCATGAGCTAATAGTATGATGCTAGACTTATGATGGTGTTTTTACAGGTTGGTAAACCTGTTTGCTAGGTGGACTATGGAGTCCCCCCTTAACCAATATGTTGCTAGCTAGGGTGAAATGAGCCAGGCTGAGACTAGCCCGGCTTGTATTTATTGTGATTCCGATTTGCGTATCTCCCATATTGAATATTTTGCATGGAAACGGCAAGATAATCTTTTCAAAATAACTTCGTTTAGGCGGCGTCTGAGCTCATCCTGTCAACTGTTCATGATGCCAACAAGTCATTTAATGATACACGTGCCTAACAAGGCGTAAATGTTACGCGCTTGTTCGGTGAGCGTGTTATCTGTTAGGATGTTGCCACGTGTAACCCACTTCCCCATATTTTTTTTGCTATAAATAGGGGTTGCGTAGGAGTGGGGAGTTTCAAATCAACTTTTCACTTTCCTTGTAAACAACAAATCCTTCACTTTCTCTCGGTGTAACCACTTAACTAAAATCTTCTGAGTAAGAATTTATGCCAAGTGAAGGAAGAAGAAACATAGAAGGCTAAGGTTAGTCACAGGAAGAACCCTTGGAATTGTGTTAACAATGTCATTTATTGTGAACGTTATGTGATCAAATAAATAACATATTTATGCATCCTTTATCCCGTATTTATTGCTCATTTACTATAATTTTTTATAAGAAACGTGGCTTAATCGTTCTACTTTTGTGATTCTTAGTTTATTTGAAGAATATAAGTTTTAAACTAAAACCACATTGCATTTAATAATGGTTCAACTATTTGAACCGGCCAAGTCAAATTGGCCTGTTTCTTTGACACAAAATGGTTCAACCGGTTGAACCGGCCGGGTCAAGCCGGGTTTCAAAACATTGAGGTATGTACCTTGGATATCTTCTAGACATATGTCATATTGTTTCTTCAAATATGTATTGTCATAACTATTAAAAAAGAAATGGAAAACTTAAGAAGTGAAAAGGTAGGGTAAAATATCATAAAATGCCTAGGAAATGTAGGTAGATATATAAACGAGCTCAAAATATCATAAAAACTAAAGGTAATGTCATTTAGTAGCAATGAATTTTTCAAATATTCAGATAGGGAAGTGATTTGCACACTCTCAAAAATGATTGGTACATTCAAATTTTGAGTGTGTTGACATTTATACCCTTATATTGTTTGTACTTATTCTTATTCTGTAAGGGTATAAATGTCAACATAATCACATTTTAAGTTTGTCAATCATTTTTGAGAATGTGCAAATCACCTCCCATTCAGATATAAGTAAAAATATCATAAAAGGTTATGGGGGACCGAGACATCCACTATTCGTCATGGAAAAGTAAAAAAGAAAGATTGAGGGTGGGTTTGGTTCGCAGTAGGTTTTGAAAGGAATTGTAATCTATCAAAATAATTGTAATTTGAATACATTGTAATTCAAAATTTGGAATGTGATATAATTGTAATTGATGTATTTTTTCACTTTGTTTGGTTGGATTCCAACGTAATTTAATTCAAAAAAAACTTTAATAATAATAACAATAATAATAATAATAATAACAAAAACTAATATAATGATAATAAATAAATAAATATTTAAATAATAATAATAATAATAATAATAATAATAATAATAATAATAATAAATGTTATTATTTTAATATTTATATTAAATACTTATTATTATTATAAAATTATTATTTTTTATTTATTTATTATTATTATATAAATTTTATTAAAATAAATATTTATTATTATTATAATAATGAATATTATTATTATATTATTATATTATTATGTTTTTATTACTATTATAATAATATTATTATTTTAATATTTATATTAAATATTTATTATTACTACACTATTATTATTAATTTATTATTATTATATAAATATTATTATAATAATTATTTATTATAATAATAATAATAAATATTATTATATAATTATATTATTTTGTTATTATTATTATTATATAAATATTATTATTTTAATTTTTATATTAAATATTTATTATTATTATACTATTATTATTATTTTATTATTTATTTATTATTATTATATAAATATTATTATAATAACTATTTATTATTATTATAATAATAAATAATAATAATAATGTTATATTATTATTATTATTATTATTATTATTATTATTATTATTATGAATTACGATGTAATTCAAAACTTTCCATCAGACATCCTATTTAATATGAATTCCCTCATTTGATGTAATTGTAATGACTAAATTACAATTACAACGCAAACCAAGCAACTCACGTAATGTAATCTGAATTACAATTACATCTAATTACGCCAGATTACTACGAACCAAACACCCCCTGAGTGTAAAGATATATGGAAGTTTATTGACGCAAAAAATGGTGTAGTTGAAATTAAGTTTAACTACCAGCGACCAACTATTTCGGTACACGTGGCATTTTCTTGGCTAGTTAGAGTAATTTTGGTGCTCTTATTTATAATAATATAGGTAGATATATAAACGAGCTCAAAATAAATAAACGAGCGCGTGCCTGTTATGCTTAATAAAAGTTGTTTAATTCGAGCTTCATTTTGTTTTAATCGTCATAAATATGAGTCACGCTTGAGTTAGTGAAATTTGTCCAGAGCCATGCTCGAGCTAAACTTACAAGGGTTGAAACAAGCTCGAGCCACATCTCGAGTTTATTATTATAAACCAGCTGAGTTCGAGATTTACAAAATGTGTCATATGCTTAGGTGATGATAGCTCAACAGGAACCTACAAAATGTGTCTAACCGAAACAATAATCTACAAAATGATAGAAAGAAGGCTAAGACGGTTTTGATATGTCAAGAGGAAACCACAAACAACGCTTGTTATGAGAGTCGAAGCTATGTTAGTTGACGGCTTGAAGAGAAGGGGCAAGCCAAAACTTAGGTGGGATGATAGATTAAAGCAAGACATGAACGAGCTTTTCTTATCCGAGGACATGAGTTCTGATAGAAACACGTGGATAGATAGAATTAGAATTAGCGAGTAAAAGGCGTAGGTTGTTTGAGGTTTTGAGGTAGTTTTAGCGTTTCGGACTTTCGGAGTAACTAAGTTGCTTTGCTTTTGTATTTTTAGGTTCTGAGTTTCATAGCTTATCCCTTTTTAACGTTTAAGCGTCTAGTAGCCTCCCTTAGTCCTTTTGCTTTGCCCTTATGTTTTTTGATCCCCTTTGCGTTGCTTTGCTTTGTGATTCATTATTCTCTTAGGTTTCAGTTTTTAGTATTGCCTTTACGTCTTTTTTTTTTTTGTTCATGCTTTTTTCCTTTTGTGCCCTTGTCCATTTACTTTCTTGCTTTATGCTCTTTTGTTTATGCTTTTGCCTTCTTGCCTCTCTCGCGCTTTCTTTTTGCCTTTTGTCCTTTGTGTATGTTTTCTCATATGGCCTATGTTTTTTGTTTGTTTGTCCTTTTCCCTTTAGTGTTTTTTTATGATGATTTTTGTTTATTACTTATTTGCTTGTGTGCTTGTTTCTCGTTGTATGCTTTCTGTGATTCCTTTGTTCCTGTTTTTGCGCTTTCATGCTATTTTTTCTTGTTCTTCTCTCTACCGTTCAATTACACTGGTCGGAGGTTCACCTGGAAGCAGTTCCTCTACTGTCGGGTTTATCATGGTGGTAGGGGCTCTCTCTCTCTCTCTCTCACTCTCTCTCTCTCTCTCTCTCTCTCAACAAATAATAGAATGGTGTAATGACCTGAAATCATAGATTAACCATATAATAATTAAATAAACTCATACATGTTTAAAGTTGTACCTGTGAAACGTTAACATGATCACATGGAAGGTTACAAATGAAATACTTCCAACACGCATCAACCTCGATAAACAAGAGGTCTACTTAAACTCGGTTAGATGCCCTATTTGTGATGTAGACTTAGAAACGGGTCGACTTCATTCAATGAAGACTTAAACTCGGATTAACCTCAATAAACGTGGGGTCAACTTCACACTCAATGTAGCATTGCTAAAGCAACTTGGATCAAAACTCTAAAATGATGGAGCCTACAACACATGCACATATTGAGCCTCTTGGATGTAATAACTCTAGCAGAATCACCTCCCTCTTTGATGAAGTGATCCAATCAACATCTGACGTTTCCGGAATGAGACCATGCATGTTCAACTCTAGAAAGACAAAAGAATGAGCTCATTCTAAACAACGTAAAAATACTCTCTTTTAATTTGATCTCGAATAGACTGAAGCTTAAACACTAAACTTCTTAATTGCATACCACTAAAATACCTTTTCTTTTACTATGGTGTGTTTGGCGTGGAGCATTTAGGAGCATTAAGCGTTGTGATTTTAATGCTCGTTTGTAAGTAGCATTATGTTTTTCTTTTTGTATAATTCTTTTCCGACGCTTCATAAAGTACCATTTAGGACCGTTGAGCATTTAAGAGTTTGTGATGATACAAAATTACACCATTTTACACATTATGCTTAAAGCTACTTGCTAAGATACCAAACATTCAAAAAGATAAATAAATAAATTAAAAAAAAAAAAAAAAAAAAAAAAAAAAAAAAAAAAAAAACCTGCTACTCACTGCTAACTGTATTTTTGACAAACACATCTTATAAAAGTTTAGAGGTTTAGAAGTATCTTGGGAGTAACTTGTGTACAAAGAGTAATGTTGGGCCTGTTTTTGGATGGCTTGGCTTTTATTGGACCTCCTTTAGAGTAGCTCATTCACCAAACCGACCCGTTGTGCTTAATCTGAACAAGTGGTGCTCTACCTCTGAAGTTTTTGGGTTTTTGAGTCATGATGATATAATCACATGGTAATAGATAAAACAAAGGATTTACATCAAGGTGGTAGGTAAGCGGGCAACAAGCTGCACCGCCACCCCTTTCTGAATAGCAAACCCTATTCTACTGAAAACATAATCGTGACCACTCGGGGCCGATATATTACTACGAACAATCTTACGAACCCGATCCAAGAAACGCACAGCTTCATGGGCCAAGGAACCAAAAGTGTCAAATGCAAAACGAACAAACACGTGTTGATTCTCGGAGCAGGCTTTATCATGTTTGTCCACTTTCTTCATCTCAGCCTTCAAAACAGCTTGCCCAGCCGTAAACCCATTACCCCGAAGATCCACAAGGGGGGACACACTAGTGAGGTCCACACAAGCATGTTTCCCCCTGCCCATCCCAAAACCAAAACATCAGCGGGCCGCAGGGAGGACCTCCCTTCAGTAGGGTCTGTAAGGAAATTGTTGGAAACGCAAAAGTGATGATCATAAATGCAATCAAAGAGAGATCTCAATGATCGTCCCTTAGGGGGAGATTGTTGGGAACACTTGAAGTGACAATCAATATCGAGTCAATGAGTCTTGTAATAGGTTACAATATTATATTAGTACGTTAAAGTTTTAATATGTTTAGAATACATGTTTTGTTAAAGTCTAAGGGTCATTGGTGATATTATGTGAAACATGTAAGATGCCCTAGACAATGAGTATAAATACTCTTGTAAACCCTCCAAGGAGGGTGTTGGTTCATTATGGAATAAGAAACTTTCTCTTAATTTCCTCTCTTACTCTCTCTCTCTCTCTCTCTCTCTCTCTCTCTCTCTAAAATACATCTTCATCTCTCTAAATCATCTCATATGTGTGGAATGATCTAAAACTTGGGTCCCAACAATTGGTATCAAGAACTAAAAGATGATTTAGAAGTTTTTTGTGTTTTAAAGTCTCGTTTTTTAGCTTATTTTGTGCTTATCAGTTGCTTATTTCCTGCTTATTCAGTCTAAACAGTAGCTTTTCATGCTGTCTTTCACCTTTTATTTTAAGCTCATTTTCAAAAAGTAGAATACGTTAGTTTTAATTATTATTGAGCTTATTAAAGTCCAATCTGCTTATTACGTGCTTAAATAGTCCATATTTTCTAATTATTCTGTCAAAACAATCAATATTTAAGTTTCTTTATCCAAAATTTTTATAGTATTATAAGCAATTTCTGTGTCCAAACAGTCCTTGTATTGTCCCAAACAGATTGCTTTAAGGTTATTTTAGTCCAAATATATAGATCTGGGTATTTTTTGTCCAAGCAGTCCTGTTTCTTAACCAAAAGTCAAAACTGCTTTGTTAACATTCTTGCTGGATTTTTTTTTGTGGTCAAAACGTGACCAGAAAAAGTTATCGGAAAATATCGTCGGCAAAGTGGTCAAACAGTCAAAACCCGATTCCTACGCTTAACTTCAAATCTTAGGCAAAAAAAAAAAAAAAAAAAAAAAAAAAAAAAAAAAAAAAAAAAAACAAAAACAAAAAACCTCAAGCTACGCAAAACACCTCATCCTACGCATAACTTCTAGCTTGGAAAGTTAGTAAGTTTATTTACGCAAAAGACTTACGCGTAAGACCAAACTTTACGCAAAAAGTTTACGCTTAAGATCTACGCAAAAGATTTGTGCTTACGCGTAGGCCATAGTTTACGCTTAAGTTTTACGCGTAAGAATCAAGACCTGATCAGTGAAGAATAAAAAAAAAAAAAAAAAAAAAAAAAAAAAAAAAAAAAAAAAAAAAAAAAACTACAATCATCTGACCCTCATTATCAACACCTCACATCAACAATTATATTAATCTAACCCATCTCAGTTTCAAAAACAAATGAAAGAAATGAGACCTCAGATCTGTGGTTCAAAGTAGTTACAGCAATCTTCTGAAGATATAACCACAAACTCATCATAGATCCTCTTTGAAGCTTTGCTTCGTTTTATTATTCGAACCATTTAAGAAATAATGAAACCTCAGTTTTCATCCCATCTTTTGCTCGGTTTATGGAAACGAAAATAAAACAAGAAAAAGAAATCAAGATCTCAGTTAATCTCATGAAGGTTATCAAAGTTGTTCTAAGAACTCAACCACAAGAGATTCATCATCACAGATCCGTGTTAGAAACTAATCTTCTTTAATTATTCGAACCACATTAAAGTAAAGAGCAAAACCATAAGTTTCGTTCTTACTTTTGTTCGATTTAAACTAAAAGAAACACAAGATTACATCTTACCTAAGAACGATTCAAAATCTTGAAGTCGTGGTGCTTGTGGTCTTCGAGGAATAAGAAAGGATTAATAGAACAAATTTGTTTGCTTAGTGTTTGGTTTAATTCGATTTATCATAAGTGTGAAAAGAGTGTTCTGATGTTCGAATCAGATTTATTAGGGACGAATATTTTTTGAGAAGTGTTAGTGTGACTGCGTTATGTTTGTGATAGTGGTGTGTTAGGGTAAAGTTTGTGATTACTTAGTGTTATATAGCGTAAATTAGGGCAAAAGGTTAATTGTGGACTTTGGCTTCTATCTTTAAGTATCTTTGGGCTGATATATCCTACATGGGACGATCTTTTCTTGGGCTAAACTTGAAAGAGCGAATTTGGTGATTTTTTTTGGCCTTGTGTTGGTAATTTGTTTGGTTTAATATTTGTGGTATAACTTTGGACTACAATTTTAATTTCGGATATTATTTTTAGGTTCGTGTGAATATAACTACTGTGCTAGTTATTGAGATATCGTGAACAATGGACAAAAGATTCATTTGAAAAATACAAAACTACTTCTTTATCGTCTACAAGATCCATTGTCATTTCACATGAAATTCAATGGAATCAAGTTTAAAAGAGATGGAGATATCCACTAAAAGAGAAAGAGATATCCGTTTTAGTTTTCTTTTTAATCTAAGAGATATGCTGGAAAAGAAGAGAGAATCAAATGAAAAAGAATGCAAGAATGAGAGTTAAAAGGAATAGAACGAGAAAGAATTGAAATGGGGATGCTGATACAAGCGGGAACAGTCAACAATGAAGGGACATCGGATGATAATTTGATTTTCACGGGTAATAGTGCATTATCAGAACAACAGAATGAAAGTAGCACTCCAGGGAATGATTCGGATGATGACGGGAAACTCAACTATAAGGATGATTTAAAGAATACAGTTGATGATGTCAGACCTTCAGAAAGTTCGGACACATTCATCAAGGTAGATCATTCAAATGGTGTTATAAATGATGTTGATATATTTGATAATGTGTTTGCTTATGAGACGCAAAGTCATGAACAGCCTGAGTACATTAACGACACATGTGTGGTGAATCAGGTTGATAGTGATATCACCCCCGAGACTCCACATATAGATCCTAATGGATGTATGGTTGAACATGACAATGTGAATCATAATCAAGAATGTGCTTCAAATGTTGATTTAGAAGCTAAATTGAAAATCTTTGAAAAAACTCCATATGATATATCTTTGATTTTTGAGTCTCAAAACTTAAAAAGTGGAAAATGAGATGTTGAGACACAAAAATGAGAAAATTTTAAAAGAGTCAAGTGACATCCAAGAGAAACTTAAACGTCAAATATTTTCTCTTGAACAAAATTTTCAAAGATGTCAAGCACAAAGCATTAACTTTGAGCTTGCTTTACAACACAATCTTGAAAAGCAGTCTTTTGAAAACCCCTGGATGTCAAAGCTTGAACAAGTTGAAGATGAAAACGTGTCAATGAAATGTCAAATTTCAAAATACAAAAAAGAGATTGAGCGTTTGAAACAGATTTACAAAAACCTGTTTGATTCAATCAAAAGTTCACGAGTTCAGAAACAAAACTCAAACTTGAAACAAAAAGAGACTGAAGATTTGAAGTCTCAATTGAATGAATTTGCAGATAAAAAGTTTGAAAATGTTTTGCAAAAGATTGAATCAATGAAAAAGATAAATGTTGATTTTCAAATCACAAAAGTTTCCTTCCCAAAACCCCTATTCGATTCTAATACTCCAGATTTTGAAAAGGAAACGGGGAAGAAATTTATCCTTTTGAAAATGAAAATCATGCGCTTCAAATGAAAGTGGTTGAGCTTGAAACGGTTTTAGCTCAACAAACAAACGATTTTGAGGATGCCAAAACCGACTTTTTCAACAAAGTAACCAAATTTGAAAATTATTTTGAAAGACTTGAAAAAGAAAATGTTGAGTTCGAACGGAAATTGGCTCGTAAAACGGATGATTCTAAAGCCGAAAAGGATCAACTTTTGAAACAAATTGCTTCTTTAGAATCAAAGTTGGCATCCCAAGATCATCTTTCTCTTCAAAAAGAATACAATGATTTGAGAATTTCATACAATGCTTTAAAAGTGAAGTTTGATACTCTTAACCGATCAAAGGGTAAAGCTCCAATTTCAAATGTTTCAACACCAGAAGTGAGTGTTTCGAAGAAGGTTTACTCGGGTGAATCTTCAAAACCATTTTTGAAAAGGGTTTCTCAGTTTACAACCTATTCTTTGCAAAAAGGAAGGAAGTTTTCAAAGAGACCAAGTTTTTCCGAAACATTTACTTCCAAAAGGTTTTCAAATCCAAATGCTTCAAGTAAAATGAAACATGTTCTTCAAACTCCACACTCTCATTTTACACCGGTAAAGCAAGTGTGGAGACCAAAACAAAGTTTTTCAAAACCCCCAAATGCTTCAAAAGAAAAGAATCATGTTTTTCAAACTCCACACTCTCGTTTTACACCGGTAAAGCAAGTGTGGAGACCAAAGCAAAGTTGTTCAAAAACTTTCAAATATTCAATATCAGAATTGCTTTCGCTGCAACATGAAAATGACTCTGCTTTGAACATTCCAAATACTGGAAGGTTTCCATTTATCACAGAAACAAATCTTCAAAAAGAACCCATGAGGTTCAACTCTAGATGGAAATCTTCTTCTTCATATTTTAAAACTCCAAGAGAAACGCCGGGTTTCTCAAACAATTTTCAACAGAAAAAGAGTTTTAAATCTTCATTGATTCCGCGAGTGTTATTTCAAAATGAAACACCGGTTTTCAGTCCTCGTTGGAATTCAACATCTTCTAATCAGATTGACACAACCTACAAATGGATTTCAAAATTTGGTAAACCCGTTGGCGCCGTGCTTAAATGGGTTCCCAAGGTTGTTGTCTAATCTTAAATTTTTTAATGGCTTGTAAGTATTTCAGCTTACAACCCGGGCTTAAAATTACGACTTGTGCACACATTTCAGTGTACAACTCGGGTTTCAAATAAAGGAAAGTGCCTTGCTAAACCATTCTTTAAAACCAAGCGTGCACTTATCCTTAAAAACAAGAAGAAGTTCTCATGCAAAGCTTATCTAAAACTTCTTAATCTTGAGCAAAATTTATTCAAAAATTTTCAAAAGGTTTTTCAAAACTTTTCAAAATCTTGCTCAAGATTTTTCAGATTTTTTTACTCCAAAGTTTAAAAATGTCAAAACATATGCTAGTTTTGAGGGGGAGTATTTCAGCGTATAATGTTTTTGTTACCTTGAAGCAAAATTTATTCAAGAATTTTTCAAACTCAAATTTCTAAATCTTTCAGAATTTTGCTTCAAGAAGACTCCTTCCCCCAAACTTTAAAAAGTTTAAAATTCTCAAAACATATGCGAGTTTTGAGGGGGGTATTTCCAAAACAAAATGTTCCATCAAAATCATGCTTAATTGCTTGTGCACATATAACAGTGTATAATCCGTTCTTTGAAATTAAAGGACCCTGAGGTACGCTTCAGTGCCTCAATCCTAACATAAGGAGTGAAAGCTTCTTACTTTTGAGTAGAATTAATCAAATTTTCAAAGTTTTTTCTAAATTCTACTCAAAAGAACAAGTATTCCCTCTCGTAATCAAAACCTCAAAAAGTTATTTCACTTATTGAGGGGGAGTATTTGAAATGATCTTTGTTCAAAATGATAAGTTCTTGGTGAATCTCCCCATAAGACTCTAAAAGCATATTTTAATCAAAAGTTCATCAAAAACAACATCTTATATGCTATTTTTGAGGGGGAGAAAAGAAAAAGTGATTGAAACATGAATGTTTAAGGATGCTTTAAGATTGAATGTCGTGCGAGCTAGACTCAGAATTGACCCAAGAATTGACGAGACAATAAAAGTTAGTAATCTCGAAAAGACTTATCCTCGACGGGTAATAACATCAAGTTAGTTACTCGAGCTAGTTGTCACCTAAAAGCTGACAATGGAACTCTTTAACTAGCCACGTAAGCGTGTCTCGAAAATGATTTGTCTTAGTAGAAATGTACCTTCTCGAGAAACTTTCTGTGAACTTGACCAGGCCGGGTAATAATTTCAAGCTAGTCTGACTAGTGATGTAAGCGTGTATCGAATCGGTCTTGTTCGCTGAAAGTGGATCAATTCAAAAGTGCTTGCTCCTCCCTCATGTGCAAATTTATTTAAATACACATGAGCACATGTGAAGGGGGAGCCCTTCATAAGTAACACAAAACTCTCAAAGTGTTAAAAAATGTTTGAAAATCACAAACACTTTGAGAGATTTTCAATCAAAGGTTTCATGGCAATTATAGGATAGTCATGGAGTTATAAGGTGACTAAGGTTAGGGAAAACCGTCCTATGATCCGCCAGAGCCGGAGGGATCTACCCAAGGACATCTCCAATAGTTAGAATTAGAAGTCCTTAGGTAAGATACGAAAAAAAAGGAGAAAGGAATGAAAGGGGAAAGAAGGAGTTGAAGAATTAAAAAGAAAAGTAAAGAAAAGGGTGAAAAGAAATAACCCTCCATATGTTCAAACTTAGGGCAGACACCGGGTTCAATTCGTATGCTACTGGTTGTTGCTAAAGCAACACCGGTATTGAAGATAAAGTTCTTTTTGTTTGTACAACAATCAAAAGACAACAAGTTCTTTAGACTATGTCCCACACTTTCTGTGGCTAGGATAATAGTAAAAGCTAGTGAGGATATAAGTCTGGTCTAGAGACTTCCTGGTGTCCCTCTGTGTGAAGTCAGGTTCGTGGCATCATAAGGTCGAGATAGTCCTGAAGTGGTGTCTGAAGTTGTGCATCGATCAAATCTTAGATAATGTAGGTTTTGAACCATTCCTGAAGAATCTGCGGATGTTCCTGTTGAGTCCGTGATATTGGTATTATCTACTAGATGTTATCTAGTTCATGGAAAGTGGGAATGGAAAAGGAAAATGACAATGGTGGTACTAGTGAATGGAATACTATCCTCTTTCGCGCTACCTCGCGACATCTAAGAGGTAAAACTAAAGTACGCACTGTGGGACGACCAATAGTGTAATAAGTAACTAATGGTGGTGGTAGTACCTGAGTAGTGAGTGCTCTACTAGTGATGGAAAGAAACATACTATCTTCCTTGCAATAAACATCCTAATAAGTCCATTAAGATTAAGTCTGAATACTCTACCAAAAGGCATTCTATGTATGGGCTGAATGATAGGAAAACCCTGTTCCTATGGCAAATCAATAGTGCTAATGGTGGTGTAAGTGCAACTGGTGGTATAATGGTAGTGGAAGATGACAAGGCATCTTCATTGTCGGAATCCGATAAAAGGATGTCAGGGTGAGTATCTGAAGACATGTCACTTGTGAACCAGGTCAATAAAATGATATATATATATATATATATATATATATATATATATATATATATATATATATATATATATATATATATATATATATATATATATATATATATATATATATATATATATATATATATATATATATATACAAATATGAGTATAAATAACTCGCACAGGGTATGCATGAAACAACATGTATCATGATTATGCACTTATGATGGAATGATGAGATGCTATGACGATGTGGTTATAGTCTAGGGTCCAAGATACATCCTAGTTCGCTATAACCTTAGCTCTGATGCCAATCTGTCACACCCCCAATTTACCTGACTTGCAGCGGAATGGAATACCTGGGGGTGTCTGTCATAGCACCACAGTTACGGTTACATTGAACGACCTAAAGTGTCGTTTGGAAAATACTTCGTTTGATCATTGAAATAATCCAGAGTTTACAATATGAGGTCCCCAAAAGGTGTTGCATGTTTAGGAAAACAAGTCCTACTAGATCAAACGTTTACATAAGTGCATGAAATAATGGTGAGACGCGTCGACTCCGCGACTCCATAAAGGTCCAAATGCATGTCACATGAGCTACCTTAATAACCTGAAATACATTGCTAAAACGTCAACACGAATGTTGGTGAATTCCATAGGTTTATAAAATGTAATGATGTACGACCACCACAAGTAAAAGTGCAAGATAAAAACCAAGTAAAATAGTACAATAGACCTTAAGCTCATGACCCCGAAGCTATGACCGATGAAATTATATGCCCCTCCCGAATGTTTTACCAGAACACTCCCAAAATGTCAAAATGAAATGCATCCGCTTACTGTTGGTAATAACTACCACGGATGGAGGCGTCACCCTCGATAGATCTATCCACTCACTCTCGCTTAATCGGCAAATTAACGGTCCATGATAATAAATAGGGGACTTTAACAGGTTGGTAAGGCAACTTAAGCAATGTACATATGTTTTGGTACTTGGGCTCGTACTAAAATAATTGATGCAATGTATTCCCCCCGTGGGATTTGAAATCAAAATATCGTATTGAAAACGGGGCTATGAAAACTCACCTGATATGATGGTACCATGAACATGTAATGAGCTGAAAAACAAGGCGCGTACACTAGCCGCAACCTAATATGAATGATGAACGATCTACTTTAGATCATGAAATGATGTTATGAATGTCCATGCACATGTTTCCTATACCACTCTACTCTTTGAAAAATACTTGTTGTTATCAAAATATACATTTTTCAAGACTTAGGAAAATAAGGCAACTAGAAAAATAAAAGTAGTTGAAATATATATATATATATATATCGTATGCATCAATGTTAGTGTTGAAATCCTCGGTTTGAAATCCTTGAAATAACGACTTGTAGTGATAAAAATATACTTGTAATCACTAATACTTCATTAGTTATGAATTTGGGTACTTGGTATTATTTCTGGAAATCTAGAGTTACTACGTAGTGTTAATATTATTTTTCCAAAAGCTGTCAAAAATAATATAAGTTTTGCCGATATTGAAACGTGAATATCCTTGTCGTTATAAGTCCGTTTTACTTGTTCTTTATATCCACGGTTATGTCTTAGTACGTAGTAATATATTTTGGAAAGCTTGGCTCCTCCGGGTTACGTCTAAAGCCTCGTTTTGTCCGACGAAAAACGTCCAACAGCATGTATTTTCAGAAAATATACTTTTCGTCAATAAACTTGCAAAAATCATAACTTCTTCGTTATAAACTCTTTTTAATCCGTTCTTTCGCCTACGGATTCGTTTTTGAAAGTATTTTCTAAAAATTTTTCCAAAGTTTCCTTTATGTTTACTGATTTTCCTGGATTTACAAAAATGGGACAGAATGTATAAATACTTGTTACAAACCCATTTTTCTTGTTCAAAACTAGTTTCTACTTCAACCAAATCTCTTGCAAACACCACAAAGCTATACTAATCCTACCATACACCTTCTTAGGGTGCCATGGGTTCCTAATCACTACTAATCATGTTAATTTAACAAAGGAACACCTAAATCAAAATCTAGGGTTTGTATGTTCAAAAAGTTAACAAAAATAATGTGGTATAGCTAACTTGTACATGAAATTAAGCATGAAATTCATAAGATACAAGTGTTAATTAGATGAAATCTTGAAAATAAAGTTGATAACTCACTTTGAAATAATAGGTGATTAGATGATGAGAAATTTTGTGTTACTTGTGTTTTTGTTGTAAGATTCTTGATTAGAATGATGAAATGAACAACTTTGTAGCTTTGTACTTTGAAAAATAATGGCTTGATCATGGTTTCTTGGTTGGGTCGTGGATATGGTGATGGAAAAGATGAGATGAGAGCTTTTGATTCCTAAATTTATCAAGTGTTATGTTTTTGAGGTTTTTCTAGATATTTAGTAAAGTTTATATTGTATAATACTAGCACATGGTTAAATTTAGTCAAGTGAGCTAGGGAAGGTTGTGTGTGCGGTCGGTTTTGAAAGGAAAAATCGGTTTTGATCACTTAGGAAATGTAGTGTAATAATAGTTGTAGTTTAGTGTAAGTATTAGTTATATTCGGGTACCGGGTTTGTTAGAAATAAATATTAACGAAGTTAACCAGGACTTAATAAAGTCATAAAAATGTTAAGAATATGTTGGGTACAAGTACTGAGTGTTCGGGTGATTATTGTTTAGTTTTCACGAAAACCGTCGTAATATTTATAAACTTACGTTATAAATAAAAATAAATTTCCAAAATACTGGGTAAATGAATATAATAACTGTTATGATGATATAATGGATATAAAAATATGTCGGGACCATTGTGGGAATATTTAGATATATTCGTCGTGTTTATAAACCGGGTGTTAATGTTTATTTATAATTAATTATAAGGAAAACGTTAAATGTATCAAATATATAAATTTGAAAATCCTAAGAGTGGTATAACATGGAAATGTTGTTATGATGATATGCAGACTGTCTCTAGTCCGTATGCAGTGTCCTTACTGATAATGAAATGAATTCGCACCTAAACCAATACGGTTACGCGAATTTTAATACCCGTAAACTAAATTTACGATGAAATGAGTAATGCAAGTGAATAGTGAAAACTTTTCCGGCAATGAATAGTGTTCAGTGAATAGTAAAATTTCTGAATGCTTCTCGGAATATCAAACTGACACCAAAAATGATGAATAGTAAATTGATGTATAGTGTTTTGATGAATAGTATTTTTCCAAAGTTTGGGAAATGATCTGAAATGGTGAGTTGTGACAGTCTTCCCCTCTAAAAGGAACTTCGTCCCGAAGTTCAGTTTATGTTGGTCTCTGAAAACATATTGGTGAAAACGTGATGATATTCGAGAATTCCAGCGAACTCTAACGATAGGAATTCGACTCTGTTTTAACTGTTCGACCTAACTGTCCATGATTTCTACTTGTTCTCCTGCAAGGTTTATGTTTGACTTTGGGTTGGATTCCTTTCCAAATGGAATTATGAGTGACTAATCTGAAAAGATGATAATACATGGTTATGTAATCCTGTTGTTCTCTATCAAGGCTCAAGTCTGACGGCCACTAGGCCTACTCTGTCTGAAATATTACATGGTCCGGTGTATATCGGGTTTAACTTTCCAAGTGTTCTAAATGATATCATGCCTTTCCTAGGCAGAACTTTCAACATAATTCTGCCTACCAACTTGAAGTTTTAATGGTTTACAACTTATCGAACTTGTAGCTGATTCTTGACTTGTAGAAAATTCCTGGTTATCTCATGAATGCCTACTAGACTAGTATGTTGGGCTTTTTCCGAGTTTGGCCCATCAATAGATGGTCTGCGCTTCTTAATGTTTTAAATGTGATACTGGTAATATATACTACTGAATTCTGCCATAACTCAAGTTTGTATGCTAGTTGGTCGATTCTAAAATGAATCTTAAATGGTCCAATATGCTAAAGGTTCAACCTCTCTTGTTATCCAATTTGTATCATGCCAATCCAAGGCAATGTTTTTAACTTAATTTGTTCTCCCACTTGAATCCGGATGGTTTGTTGTTCAGGATACCCAATCCAAATGATGTGTGTTATGTACCAACCTAACTTCTGCTAGTTTCTCGCTGTTGGTGTGATAACTATTGTTGTAGATGAATTTGATTTATGTTAAATGATTGTTCCAACCATTTCTAGGGTCAATCACTCATGCCCTGAGCATACTTTCCTATGTTTGAATTGTTCTCTCACTTTGACCATCGGTCTGAGGATGATAGGTGATGTTCACATCTAAATGGGTTTCTAAAGGAAATCCTGAAATGATTACCTGAAATTCAAGGTGAATCGGTTTCCTTAACAGGAATAACTGAAATGGGTACAATAAACCTTTGTGACTAATTCCACAACGTTCGATCCTTCGAACTTGGCGTTATCTGAAAGGGATAGAATATAGGTAACAATTTGATTCCTTGTGTTTTGTTCCAGCGGATGATAAGACATATGTCCTTCTTTGTCTATTGGGTTTGGTCTCCACTACTGAAGTTCGTGATTAATTTGCGATGTCCTTCCTAATTCCTTCATCACATATTCCAAATATTCTTTATTGTCAAGTCACAAATCCTAAATGCATAAGCGATGTTGTAGGGAAATTAGTTCTGGAAATTTGTCTCACGATTGTGAGTTTTAGTTGAAATCCTTTTCTGAATAAACGAATTTAGAAAATGGAGCAATTGATTTACTAAGTAATATTTTTCTTGATGATTCAAAATTTCAGTAGTTGTGAAGTAGAAAAATGTTTTCAAACATGTTGTGATTAAGACTGCTTGCCAAAGTTTGGTGTTTATGTATATTTCTCATTGTACAATAGTGTTGCTAAAGATTGACCAAAAAGGATCGTACTTGTTCAAAATAGGAATTTCAGAAATCATTTTTCCACAAGGTATATGCTTTATATAAACGCATCAACTTTATTTAAATGTGATAACACTAACAAGGATAAAATGGTAGAATAGGAAATGTTCGCTTAAATGCATAGATGTCTAACATTTAGTTCTTAAGGTTGAATAATGCCTATTGGTGGTTATCAGGTATAACTACAAGCATAGGTATTTAGACTAACTTAAGTCCTGAAATATTTTATCGTTGTAATTGGCAAGACGAAGGTATCACTTGATGTTGTGTCGATGAATGTCTATTCTGTTTTCCCATGTAGATGAGGAGATATGTTCCGGTTTGATCCCTTGCTTGGTATGAAGGTGAGGTTATTTGAAATTTCTAGAGACATAATGCCTTAGAGGAATCTACATCGATATTCTTGATTCAAACAATTTTCCTTTGTGAAAACTTACTGCAGGAAAGTTTATGTATGGATGAGGCCATGTTTAAATGAAATGCTCTACAGTCTCAATTAGAAGCTTGGTTTATTACTATTGTGTTGTCCTGCGGACATTTATATTGAGTTCAATCCTGTAACTCAGTCTAGCTAGTACCCTTAAATGATAGAACTTGACAACTAAGTCAGAGATGGTGATTCGGATGGTCTCGCGGTATCTTAGAATTTGTTGTTGAGTTATGAATTCACTCACTATATACTTCTAGTCCTGGTTAGTAGTTCTGAAATCCTTTCGTTGCTTTTATTGTATAGAGGAATCCTGCATGTAATTGGTATGGAAAGTCTCTATTAGGGAAGTCAATGGGAAAATCCAACTTAATGGCTAAGTGGGTGACAGGTGGGGTAAGTATCCAGGGATAGTTCGGCAAAAGGGATGTTTATGGAAGAGTTCCTTTGTTTACAAAACTTTTAAGTGAAGATTGTTATTAACAATCCTTTGAAAAGGTAATTATTTCCTTCATGGCATAATCCTTCCTGAATTTTACATAGGTGATCAGGCTATGTACAATTGAGGACTAATAATGCGATGTTAGATTTTGTCAAAATATCATAACTTTTCTCAAAAGTTTTAGATGGTGTTCAACGCATAGTTATTAAAAATGGTATCCTGATTTTTTCTTTCAAGTAACATAAAAATTGCCTCGCGTAATAATAGTAAATACTTGGTGTAATGACAGAAAAATCAATTTATAGGATGGTAATAAAATAGCTTACTTCAGAATTTTTTTTTTTTTTTTTTTTTTTTTTTTTTTTTTTTTTTTTTTTTTTTTTGTAAAACAATTCCCCCATATGATAGTAAAATAGCTTGAATGGTGTATTGGATACGTGGGTGAATCTTGTCGAATGGTAATAGTCTACTAATTCATCAAAAACGAAATCAGCCTAATCCCTGATAAGACAATGCTAAAATGTTGCGAAACGATTGAAGTTTGAGCAAATGGGGATAGAAAATGAAGTAAACGATGGTTATGATTATCACAGAGGTATCAAAGGATAGATATTACATTGGATAGAAAAGTGCTTAATACAACTAGGTTATGTCATCGTACCAACGGTAAGTACAAAAAGGAAAGATACAACCCTAAAGGGCTCGAACTACGGTTTATATATTGAAATAAAGCTCCTCCTGCTGAAGCGTTGTTGTTATCCTTGATGTTGCTAATATCCTGACGGTTCTCTTTCAACAGCTCACGCTATTCCTCGAGCGATTCAATCTTGATCCCAAGTTCCTGATTTTCCTTGTTCCTTAGCTCCGGGCAGTCCTTCTTGAAATGCCCTAAGTTTCCACATTTGAAGCAACTCCCTGAGGTCTTCTGATTTGTAAGTTTCCTACAGTCTTCAGTCCGATGACCCTGCTTCTTGCACACTCCACACGGTTCACTGCAATGATCTCGGTGATGTTGATTACACAGGTTGCAGTAAGGTAACTTTCCAGTATACCTTCTCTTTGTGTGCGGTTCTGCAGCAAAGGCTCTATTCACTTCTTGTCCTTTGGGTGATTGTTGAGCAGCATTGCAACCTAGATTGTTGTTCCACTTCCTTTTATTGTCACTATTGTTTCCTGATGTCTTGGCGTGAACTATGAGTTCCTTTGCTTCGATCGCCATTTTGATAGCTTCAGACATGGTATCGGGTTCCCATGCGATGACCAACATACGAATTTCATTTGAGAGTCCCCCGATGTACCTTTCAAGTTTCATGCTTTCCGGTTCATCCATTGCAGAACCTAGTCGTGTTAATTCATAAAAATGAGTAGTGTACTCGTCAACATCATTTCCTACCATGGTAAAGTTTAGTGTTTCCTGTTCTTTTGCTCGTAATTCATTTCCTACACCAAATGTTATACTTATCATCCTTCTTAGTTTCTCCCAAGAGTGTGAGTAAGCAGCATCAACTCCCACCATCTTAATATGTTTGGTCCACAATTCTTGGGCATGATCCTGAAAAGTGCATGTGGCGAACTTAACCTTGTCTTTCTTACGACAGTCGCCACATTGAAATATTGTTTCTATTTCTTGGAACCATTTGAGAAATTCCTTTGTGTCTCTAGTTCGACTAAAGGAGGGAGGATTGCACCCCATAAATTCCACGTGAGTAAGTTCCTTAGTGAGGGCGGTGGCTATGTTCTTGACAATGACTTGTCCAACAGCAGCTTGCGTCATGCTTGGAGTGGTTTGCTTAAATCTCTCTTCATCAAATCATAAGAGACCATGAGGATATAGTTAATAAAAGTCATCATATTCACAACACATGAATATAATACATGAGAATTTTGGTCTACGTGAACCGATATCACCAATAGCACAACCATTCCTTATATAGTAGAGTCACACTTGATATTTTTGTTTGTACAACAATCAAAAGACAACAAGTTCTATAGACTATGTCCCACACTTTCTGTGGCTAGAATAATAGTAAAAGCTAGTGAGGATATAAGTCTGGTCTAGAGACTTCCTGGTGTCCCTCTGTGTGAAGTCAGGTTCGTGGCATCATAAGGTCGAGATAGTCCTGAAGTGGTGTCTGAAGTTGTGCATCGATCAAATCTTAGATAATGTAGGTTTGGAACTATTCCTGAAGAATCTGCGGATGTTCCTGTTGAGTCCGTGATATTGGTATGATCTACTAGATGTTATCTAGTTCATGGCAAGTGGGAATGGAAAAGGAAAATGACAATGGTGGTACTAGTGAATGGAATACTATCCTCTTTCGCGCTACCTCGCGACATCTAAGAGGTAAAACTAAAGTACGCACTGTGGGACGACCAATAGTGTAATAAGTAACTGATGGTGGTGGTAGTACCTGAGTAGTGAGTGCTCTACTAGTGATGGAAAGAAACATACTATCTTTCTTGCAATAAACATCCTAATAAGTCCATTAAGATTAAGTCTGAATACTCTACCAAAAGACATTCTATGTATGGGCTGAATGATAGGAAAACCCTGTTCCTATGGCAAATCAATAGTGCTAATGGTGGTGTAAGTGCAACTGGTGGTATAATGGTAGTGGAAGATGACAAGGCATCTTCAATGTCGGAATCCGATAAAAGGATGTCAGGGTGAGTATCTGAAGACATGTCACTTGTGAACCAGGTCAATAAAATGATATATATATATATATATATATATATATATATATATATATATATATATATATATATATATATATATATATATATATACACAAATATGAGTATAAATAACTCGCACAGGGTATGCATGAAACAACATGTATCATGATTATGCACTTATGATGGAATGATGAGATGCTATGATGATGTGGTTATAGTCTAGGGTCCAAGATACATCCTATTTCGCTATAACCTTAGCTCTGATGCCAATCTGTCACACCCCCAATTTACCTGACTTGCAGCGGAATGGAATACCTGGGGGTGTCTGTCATAGCACCACAGTTACGGTTACATTGAACGACCTAAAGTGTCGTTTGGAAAATACTTCGTTTGATCATTGAAATAATCCAGAGTTTACAATATGAGGTCCCCAAAAGGTGTTGCATGTTTATGAAAACAAGTCCTACTAGATCAAACATTTACATAAGTGCATGAAATAATGGTGAGACGCGTCGACTCCGCGACTCCATAAAGGTCCAAATGCATGTCACATGAGCTACCTTAAAAACCTGAAATACATTGCTAAAACGTCAACACGAATGTTGGTGAATTCCATAGGTTTATAAAATGTAATGATGTACGGCCACCACAAGTAAAAGTGCAAGATAAAAACCAAGTAAAATAGTACAATAGACCTTAAGCTCATGACCCCGAAGCTATGACTGATGAAATTATATGCCCCTCCCGAATGTTTTACCAGAACACTCCCAAAATGTCAAAATGAAATGCATCCGCTTACTGTTGGTAATAACTACCACGGATGGAGGCGTCACCCTCGATAGATCTATCCACTCACTCTCGCTTAATCGGCAAATTAACGGTCCATGATAATAAATAGGGGACTTTAACAGGTTGGTAAGGCAACTTAAGCAATGTACATATGTTTTGGTACTTGGGCTCGTACTAAAATAATTGATGCAATGTATTCCCCCCGTGGGATTTGAAATCAAAATATTGTATTGAAAACGGGGCTATGAAAACTCACCTGATATGATGGTACCATGAACATGTAATGAGCTGAAAAACAAGGCGCGCACACTAGTCGCAACCTAATATGAATGATGAACGATCTACTTTAGATCATGAAATGATGTTATGAATGTCCATGCACATGTTTCCTATACCACTCTACTCTTTGAAAAATACTTGTTGTTATCAAAATATACATTTTCGAAGACTTAGGAAAATAAAGCAACTAGAAAAATAAAACTAGTTGAAATGTATATATATATATATATATATATATATATATATATATATATATATATATATATATATATATATATATATATATATATATATATATATCGTATGCATCAATGTTAGTGTTGAAATCCTCGGTTTGAAATCCTTGAAATAACGACTTGTAGTGATAAAAATATACTTGTAATCACTAATACTTCATTAGTTATGAATTTGGGTACTTAGTATTATTTCTAGAAATCTAGAGTTACTACGTAGTGTTAATATTATTTTTCCAAAAGCTGTCAAAAATAATATAAGTTTTGCCGATATTGAAACGTGAATATCCTTGTCGTTATAAGTCCGTTTTACTTGTTCTTTATATCCACGGTTACGTCTTAGTACGTAGTAATATATTTTGGAAAGCTTGACTCCTCCGGGTTACGTCTAAAGCCTCGTTTTGTCCGACGAAAAACGTCCAACAGCATGTATAATACTAGCACATGGTTAAATTTAGTCAAGTGAGCTAGGGAAGGTTGTGTGTGTGGTCGGTTTTCAAAGGAGCAAGAGAAAGAAAAATCGGTTTTGATCACTTAGGAAATGTAGTGTAATAATAGTTGTAGTTTAGTGTAAGTATTAGTTATAATCAGGTACCGGGTTTGTTAGAAATAAATATTAACGAAGTTAACCGGGACTTAAAAAAGTCATAAAAATGTTAAAAATATGTTGGGTACAAGTACTGAGTGTTCGGGTGATTATTGTTTAGTTTTCACGAAAACCGTCGTAATATTTATAAACTTACGTTATAAATAAAAATAAATTTCCAAAATACTGGGTAAATGAATATAATAACTTTTATGATGATATAATGGATATAAAAATATGTCGGGACCATTGTGGGAATATTTAGATATATTCGTCGTATTTATAAACCGGGTGTTAACGTTTATTTATAATTAATTATAAGGAAAACGTTAAATGTATCAAATATATAAATTTGAAAATCCTAAGAGTGGTATAACATGGAAATGCTGTTATGATGATATGCAGACTGTCTCTAGTCCGTATGCAGTGTCCTTACTGATAATGAAATGAATTCGCACCTAAACCAATACGGTTACGCGAATTTTAATACCCGTAAACTAAATTTACGATGAAATGAGTAATGCAAGTGAATAGTGAAAACTTTTCTGGCAATGAATAGTGTTCAGTAAATAGTAAAATTTCTGAATGCTTCTCGGAATGTCAAACTGACACCAAAAATGATGAATAGTAAACTGATGAATAGTGTTTTGATGAATAGTGTTTTTCCAAAGTTTGGGAAATGACCTGAAATGGTGAGTTGTGACAGTTCGCGGTGGTTCTTTAGCAGTCTACAGTCGTGGAGTGATCCCCAGCGACTTACCCAGTCATTGAGCTACTTAGTAGGTCTCGTAATCTCCTTCGGGGGTATCTGATATGGGAACGGCCTTGATAAGAATTAGAAGGAGTCTTCACACTATGCTGTTGACGAGATCTAATTTCTTATCTGTAAGTACCGGTTTTTTATTGCTAACTATTTACCTGCAGCTACACATCATCTCCATGGCGATAGATTCCGCATGCTCATACATACATCTTGAAGTCAATGATAGCTCCCTCAATGATTTAAGCAACGCAAAGTTCACCAAAAGATTCTACGCCAAAAAAAGAAAAAGAATCTACAAAGTAAAGAGACCAAAGATCAAAGTGATAGAAAGGGAACTACATGCATGTGAAAGTCAAAGTCCGAAGATGTATGAGCATGTTGGAATGGCGGACAACCACCACAAACGCAGAAGTGAGGAAAGGCAGATTACACCATCATTTGATCACAACAACAAGAACGAAGTACGAAGATCACAAAGCATGATTGGAATAAAGAATCTAGCAAAGTTATTACACAAAGACTCAAAGCTCAAAACAACAAGCATCAAAGAAATCAAAAGATCAGTCATTTCTATTGGTGGACCCATAACCCACAGGTTGCCAAAGAGATCTCAATGATCACCCCTTTAGGGGGAGATTGTTGGAAACGCAAAAGTGATGATCATAAATGCAATCAAAGAGAGATCTCAATGATCGTCCCTTAGGGGGAGATTGTTGGGAACACTTGAAGTGACGATCAATATCGAGTCAATGAGTCTTGTAATAGGTTACAATATTATATTAGTACGTTAAAGTTTTAATATGTTTAGAATACATGTTTTGTTAAAGTCTAAGGGTCATTAGTGATATTATGTGAAACATGTAAGATGCCCTAGACAATGAGTATAAATACTCTTGTAAACCCTCCAAGGAGGGTGTTGGTTCATTATGGAATAAGAAACTTTCTCTTATTTTCCTCTCTTACTCTCTCTCTCTAAAATACATCTTCATCTCTCTAAATTATCTCATATGTGTTGAATGATCTAAAACTTGGGTCCCAACAGAAATTTACTAGGGCTTCCTTTTTTTCCGAAATCACCGCCCTCCGAAGGACATCAAACAACACATCCCGTACCAAGTCGTGACGGTACTTAAACCCCGGGAGCTCTTTGCAGTGCACTGCATGTTTCCCAAACTTGTCCAAGGCGACCTTATGACACACAGGGCAAGGCTCGTCCACTGGGAACAACGGGATCATAAGCCGATATTTAAGGATCGCTCTATATTCGATTGGAGACATGTGTTGACCCAGCCCCTCATTGGGGATGACGATAAGGAAATCTTGTGTGTGCGGTTGCTGCAGACATTCCATAACAGCCTTCTGTCGTGGGGACAAACCAAAGTCCATTCCCAAATTCTGGGAGATTTTACAGTAGAGGGCACTCGCCAAAGTTTCCTGAGGTTTTAGGGGGGGGGGTCGGTGTCCTTACTAGTGAAACCGCCGAAATCAAAATCTGGAAGGGACGCATGGAAACGCCCCAACGCCTGCCCATAATCAGGGTCAAGGCTAGAAACTCCGCTGTTACGCAGGATATGATCCTGCAACTCCCATGATTGAGCCCTGGAAGCAACAAAAGCATACGAGGAGACATCTTTCACTGAAAAAAGTCCCAACCCACCATAGCGAAAAGGAAGGGAGGCAACCCTCCATTGAAGATCACCAAAAAAGGGGCCCCCATAAGCAACGATATCTTCAACAGCACTCCTTAACCCATTGTCAAACACACCCACCGCCTCATCAAAAAAACAAGGTTGGCAAGTGCGTAACCCAAACAACAGCTTAGCAACTCCCATACAAGAGCGTAGAAGGAGAAGCTCACTTTGAGGGTTCTCCAGAAGGGGAAGGCACCTCATAAGTTCCACTGCACGCGAGGCCCTTTTAACCGCCAGGCCGCTAATAAAATCCTCATCCCTGCTAACAGCCCCACCAAGAAGTTTCACCCCTTTATGCGGCCTCCCGATCTCCACGGGAAAAAGACCTTGTTGCACCTTTAAACCATTACAGGAAGGCCAAAAAACCTCAGTTTTTTGGATGTTAAGCTTAAGCCCCAAGATAGGGCCCTCCGTCTGAATAATATTTAAAGCTTTAGCAACCTCAGTTGCATTACCAATTAAGGTGCCATCATCAAGGTACCAAGCCTGAAAAGGGATAGAACAACATTCGTGGACCCGCTGAACAAGGGGGTGTAAGGCTAAAGCAAAAAGAAGAGGACCCAGGGGGTCCCCTTGTTGAACCCCGGTAGTAGCCCCGAGGCAAACATCCCCGACATATAACCTGGCTGGTTGAGCGTAGAGGAATTGAACCCATGGGGCAATCGAAGGGCACCGCAAACTAACCTCCCGTAAAAGAGCCGTTCTATCCACAAGATTGAATGCGTTAAAAAAATCCACCGTAAGCATAGCCATAGCCCCGTCTGAGTGGAAAGAATTAAGGTATCTATTTGCACTGTGGAGCACAGCCTCTGCCCCATTCGGGATCCCCACCCGAACTGGAAATCCTCGAGATATGCAGCCATTTTTTCCTTGACTTTATGCATAGCTACTTTGGAGACCAGCCTCCTCCAAATAGCACCTACATCGATTGGCCTAATCCCATTATCAGGCTTGAGCAGGGGAGTCAGGGGAGCCGAGGCAACGAACTCGGCGAGGACTTTGGGACAGTTTCCCCCCAACCACAGGTTTACAACATCTGTAATGGCCGAGGCAATCCCTGAAGCAGTTGCAGAACCTTCCCCACACATGGCGTCAAGAAGGTGCTGGGCCTGAAGGCCATCTCTCCTGCACGAAGTCCCTTTCGGGAAAGATTGGATGTACCGCAACACACAGTCTTTATCAACCATTAATGCAGGCTTAGAGAGCAAGACTGACGGTAAAACCGGGGGAGGCAAGTCGGGGTGTTTATCCCTTAAAGTGTTAAAAGTGGAGTCATTCATAGGTGCAACACCTGACGAACACAACACTTTTACTACCGCGGTGAAATGCCCGTCTGCAACCTTCCGCAAACACTGCCTAACATTGGAGCTTATAGCTGAATCCTCATCCCGAGCCTCTTTCCTAGAACTCGACTCCACCCTAGGGGAATCCAAAAGGGAAGAAACCAACTCACTGAAACCAGAACCATCTTTCCAACTAGCAAGGGCTTGATTGATGTTGCTGAATTGGAGGGACTTGCGATTCCCCGACCTACGTTCCTGGCGACAAGAAGGTCTAACAACCCGAAGCGTGCAACGAGGTAAAAGGAGAAGCTTGACCCACGCCTCTACAGAACCTGGAGCCGCAACAACCTTACGCAATGTCGAGGACAACACCTGCGCGAAAGCCAAACGAAAATTGGGTGGGCTACTCTTGACCGTTTTAATGGGCAAAGATAAGACACGCTCTAGCAAGACAACATCCACCGGCATTACACCCGAAAGATTGGTCGCCACGTCTACCGAGGGCCTGCATGGCTTTGGGCATTACCCGATCAACACCTACATCCGAACCCGGAGCAAAAGTAGAGATGCCATCGGAATGGTGACACCCCCTATTAAGAGCATGCAACATCATACACCTCCCATAGAGCCATTGGTTAAACATCTTCAACATTTCCCCCACCTCACTTAAAAGAACCCAGTCCAGGGATAAGGCATCCGGTAGACAATCTTTGCTATCATCCAACTTGAAATGATCTCGCTTGATGTGGGCAAGTAACCTAGGATAGCCGGCAGAACCGGGCCTACCATCTTTGCAACAGTGAAATTTCCTAAATGGGCATGGCCACACCCCAACCCCAGAAGAGGAACAATCCTCCCCCGAGGATGCGCAAAACTCCATAATCTGACAGTGGGTAAAGGCTCAAATTAAGAAATAACGAGGAAGTGTGGGAAGAAAGCTAGGGTTTGGGTCTGATTTAAGAATGGGTAAATGATTAAACATTATTTAATCAAGGTTTTCAAAAAGGATCAAACTAAGGTCAAATTTCGAAATTGAAAATGAATTAAGAATAAATGATGGTTGAATTGAAAGGGTTTTACTGGATTTAAGTATATATGGTTGTAATGTGATTTTGAAAATTAGGGTTAGGGTTAGATTCGTGATTTTGAAAATTAAGTATATATGGCTGTAATGTGATTTTCGAGTTGCTCGGTTAATATCTTTTTAAGAAAAATCGATCCAAACCGAATTCAAATTTGACGGGAAAAAAAACAAAAAAAACAAATACTAAAATTGGTTCATGTTCACTTGAAAAAAATCAAATTACAAAATTAAAAAAAAAAAAAAAAAAAAAAAAAAAAAAAAAAAAAAAAATCATTTAATTATATAGAATTTTTAGCACCAACAGGAAACTCAAATATATAGCGAAAGAAATAATTCGCTAATAAAGGAAAAAATTTACAAGCTCAAAGTTTGTTATATTATACTAGGAAAAAGTTTAAACAGCTTTTTATGTATACTGTATAGAATATATAAAAATAAAGGGTGAATTTAAAGATATACTCCGTATAACATACTTTCTCAAAACAAACAAAATACATAACAACTATCTATTATCAGAATTGCTAAACTACTTTCAAATTTTGAACATTATACTAAAATGGACCGGTCTGTAACCTGTTTGATCGGTTACCACCAGAAAATTTACAGTAACGGTCCTTGTCGTTTACGTTGACTTTCAACTTTAGAATCTTGACTTTTTTCTTTTGTTTTTTTTTTTTTTTATTTTTTATTTTTTTAACTTAGAAAATTTATAGTAATAGTCACTGTTGTTTGTGTTGACTTTCACCTTTATTCCATTGACACTTTTTTCTCACTTATAACTCTTCTTTTTACTTTCCTTTTCATTTATTCATACAACTTTTCTTTTTCTTTTCTCAAATTTCAAACAATGTACGTAATATGATCGGTATGTTACCAATTTAACAGTTACCACTTAGAAAAATTACACGAATGATCAATTTTACACTTATTATACATATAGTTTAACGCAACGTTTAGAAAAAAAAATTATTTTTACCTTTTTTTTTTTCTTTTTTTCATTTATTCGTACAAGGCTTTTTTTTTTTAAGTGATAATTTCATTTTTTCACTTTTACACTTATTAAACTTATACTTGAACGCAACGTTTAGGAAAAAACTTCTTTTTAAGAAATATAAATCACATGATAGGTGTAAATTATAAGCATAAGTATAACGCAATTTTTAGGAATTTTTTCTTAAAAAGATTTTTTTCTGAAGTTGCATTAAAGTATAAGTATAATAAGTGTCAAAAAAGTCATTTTTCTAAGTGGTGAAAACAATAGTGTATGAAAAAAATAAATAAAAATATAAAATAAATAATAATTATTGTTAAAAATAAAATAAAAATGTGTGAATAAGTGATGAAAAAAAATGTGTGAATAAGTGTAAAAACATTTAGTGTAATAAGTGTAAAAAAATAGTGTATAAATAAATGATAAAAAAAAAAGTATAATAAGTATTAAAAAAAATTTACTGTATGAATAATAATAATAATAATAATAATAATAATAATAATAATAATAATAATAATAATAATAATAATAATAATAAGTGAGATAAAGTTAAAGGACTAAAGGTGATAATCAATGCAAACTATATGAACCATTAATGTAACTTTTCTAAGTGGTAACCGGTCAATATTAGGTACATTGTTCAAAATTTGAATGTATTTTGGAAAGTTGGTTATGTATTTCGTTTCCTTTGAGAAAGTATGTTTGTACCTTTAGACTTCACCCAAAAACAAATATATATAGTTTTCGGTTCGGTTCGGTTTACATTTTGACAAATCCAAAGCCAAAACCGAATATTTGATTCGGTTCGATTTTGACAAATTCGGCTCGTTTATAAATTTGGTTCGGTGTTAAATCAGTTTAGTTCGGTCTTCGGATCCCGGGGTAATACCCGAATCGTGAACACCCCGAGTATGAACAAAAGGGTTATATACCACGAAGCCAGATGACTTTTGCTTCAGTTTTGGAGGATATTTCTAGCTTAAGGTGAAAAAGAAACAGTTAGGTAAGGCATCACAACAACTTGCAGGTCTTAAGTATCTGTCAAAGTGGCTGGAAAGACGTTAAGATAACCTTTTGGCCTTTTTCTCATGAGTCCATATTGAACTAAGTAGCTCAGTATGTACTAAATTGATTTTTGATTATACTAATGACAATAACAAATCAAGTCATGTGGTTTCAAATTAATAGATACTTGAGATCAGACTAACTACTTCAGAATTCAGATCCATTTCATTTTTAATTAGCTTCTAAATTTAATTATATTGATCCGTCAAAAATAGTAGTACAATATAAGACACATCTACCTGTTTAAAGATACACAGTCAAGTAGTCAACATTGCCACTCGTACTTCAAGGATAAAACACTATTACTCCCTGATGGGGGGTTCTTTTCACCCGCCCTGTACCCTCCCCTCACAGGGCGGCTAGAAATAAAGACGACCTCATCTCTTGAAATTACTCACATGCAGGATTAGGATTGTCTCCAATGTTTATTGTTTCGCGTGACAGTTTAACTAACAAGACAATGTGCAGAAGGCAGCAGAAACACATTAGAGATGAAATGATTTTATGGTGATTATTAGCGGAAAGATTTGACTCATCTATATAAACAAGATAACTTGCTGTTATATATTACTTAAAATGGGTCAAATGGGTAAAAGTAAACGACAAGCAAAAATAAAACATGTTGACGTGTCTTTAGTCTTCCAATATGAATTTGAATGGGCATCACAGCAAAGTTGAAGGAAAAGTTACAACGAGAGAACTTTATTGAAACAAACATGCGAAAAAAGGCCACCTGACCACTTGAAACAAGGGAAATGTCGTCGACTATGAACTATGAAGTAAATAGTACAAACCGTCTTGGTGAAATGAAATTTTGAGCTAAAGAACAACAATTGAAGCACTACCTGAAGAGACCAAGAAACTCCCACACTCATTTTGCAAGACCAATACCCATGAAGGATTATATCCCAGAATGTTAATAGTTAGATAGTCAGTTGTTGTCGTATATCTTTAAACATATCATATATGTAAAACAGATAAGAAGTCTAAGAATTTTTATATAGAGAAAATCATCAAAGAATTTCCCACGCAATCTTCCAAAAGGTAGAATTCATGGTAGCTAATTTCTGAAAATTATGTGACAACATATGTATATTTCATTTTCAGTCCAAAGCATCAACAACTAACATATATATAGTCAATAATCATTAATATTATGAGTCAACTGCCAAAAAAAAAAGTGCTTCCTAATTCCATATAACAATGAACAAACCATGAACTAACCTACCTTACCTCCCTTGATGTTGGTCAAGTTTGCTGGTTTTGTGATTGATCGGATCCACGTCACCAGAATAATAAGGATCCCATTCACGAACAGCCTCAAAATCACCTTGTTCTTGTAGAGCATACTTCCAACTAAGTTTTTCATCAAACTCATCATTCGTTTCACCATCAACAATATCTTCTCTCAATTTCCTCACCTTGTTGATAATTGCTTTCAGAGCTACATCAAATGCATCTTCCATAGTCTCTAATTTCGAATGAGGATCAGCATATATCAGTCTTGGAATCAAACTTATAACCTCTTTCTGCATCATCTTAATCCTCTTGGAATCAATTTGACTAAGTCGTTGCTCTATACTGATATTCTTACGAACATCATCCTCTGGAATAAACACCGAATACTTTCTATAGTTTTTTGGTAAATGCCAAGTGTATTGTATGTAAAAAGAACTTGGATGAAAGAACACAGGTATACAACCTGCCAATATGGAATCAAAGGCTGATCTTCGTGTAGCAGAATCACCTTTGGGTTGTAAGCAAAAAACAGAACTTTGAAACATTTTCATTACACTACTTGGCGAATGACAGTTCTTATCCCCAACCCCACAATCTAACAACTTCCCAACACCCGAATTCTTGCATTGATCAATCAAAAGACTCCTAATTGATTTAGGATTACCTGGTCGTGGGGCACCCGTGAAACAAAACAACCATTTCCGCTCCATTTTCATCATCCGGTCTTGCCAATCCAAAACCTCATTATCATAAGATGGATGGAAATAAGTAGGATATGGAATAGCAAAATCATTAGCACAAAATGGGTTTGATTCTGTAGTAAGCATAGACATGTTTTTAACCGCGGGTAATAACAAAAACTTATTACCCCATTCAGATTCTTCATCAGATGGTCTTCTAAAATCCCAAGTTGGCCTACCCGCAACAAGAAAATGATCCTTGCCATTCATGTACTTCCATTCATCTCGTTTTTGTAACCACTCAACAACCTCAACAGAGGCAGCATCTCTAACCGAAACATTAAACCCAAACATATATCTAGCTACATCAAACCCTGCGTAAAACGGCACAAAAGTAGCTGCAGCTATAGAGGAATCATTCGTCAAACATTCATATTTTTTCATTCGCGTGAAAAAAATTGTCTCAAGATTTTGATCATTTGTATCATACCATCCATGATCTGAAAACACACCTTCCGTATCATTTAACAACGCTCCAAACCCGTTATTCATAACATACTTACTCTTACACATATATAACCACTTATTAATACTACCGCACTCCTTAACTATATCTTCATTAAAACGCGACGGAAGTTTATGAATATAAACATATCTTCCACCACATGGATCACTCTTATTCTCTGCACTTTTCATGGCTTTACTAAAAGGAAAAACCTTATCATTTTTCGGGTTTTCAAACCGCAGGATAGCAGCTTTGGCTTCTGCTATCTCGCGATCAGTAAACCCGAATGGATTACTCTTTGCACTTTCATTAACATTAACATTAACACTAACATTAAAATGAAAGTACGATAGTACAACATAAGCTAAAGCACAAACCAAACCGAAGACATAAATACTAGATTGTTGGAACATGAAATTACCTTTTTCCATTTGGGATCAAACTTGTGAATTTGGGTTTATATGATTTTATAAAGGAAGATGGTATAGCGTGTGTTAGTGAGAGGCGCACGTTAAGAAAAAGTGTGTATTGTGTCTTTTTAGGCTGCTCCTAATAGAGAGGTTGTTCACACCGTAAACCACCACTCACGGGCCACCCTTGTTGGTTCTCTCCACACTGACGCGTGACACAGTGCAAAACCGGAGAAGAAAGGTGAGGGTTTCACTTTGTTGGATTTTGTGCAAATGGTGGGCCTTCAATGTTTATTGAATTAAATATTTTGTTTGTAAGTTTGTAGGTTACATCTATCTTAACTATCTATAATAGAGAAATGGTCAATCTTAAAAGTGAAATCTTGAAAGTTGGTCAAACATTGAAACTTGAAAAATATTATTAAAGGAAATTATGAAATATAATTAATACTCTTATTAAAACACCCTATTACTTAAAAATACAATGATTTATTCACATTGTACAACTAATTAAAAATATATCTACCAAAATAAATACAACTAATTAAAACAATTAATACAAATGACAAACAGGGTTGACCCGGGATGCTTCAAACCCGACGGGTTGAACCGGTTTAATTTGACCCGTTTTCGACCCAAACTAGCAAGTTGACCCGGTTTAAATCGACAATTTTTTTGACCGGAACGGTTCACGCTTCAAACCAGACGGGTTGAACCGGTTTTATTTGACCATTTTTCGACCCAACCTAGCAAGTTGACCCGGTTTAAATCGACAAAATTTTCGACCGGAATGGTTCAACAGGTTGAACCACCCGGGTCGAACCGGGTTTCAAAACATTATGTTTAATTCTCAAATCTTCAAACTTTATATCTACCAAATTAAATACAACCAATTAAAACAATTAATATAAATGACAAACCGGGTTGATCCGGGATGCTTCAAACCCGACGGGTTCAACCGGTTTAATTTGACCCGTTTTCGACCCAACCTAGCAAGTTGACCCGGTTTAAATCGACAAATTTTTCGACCGGAACGGTACACGCTTCAAACCCGACGGGTTGAACCGATTTAATTTGACCCACTTTCGACCCAACCTAGCAAGTTGACCCGGTTTAAATCGACAAATTTTTTGACCGGAACGGTTCAACCGGTTGAACAACCCGGGTCGAACCGGGTTTCAAAACATTATGTTTAACCAAATCTTCAAACTTTTATTATTTTTCATTTATAACCTATAAACTTTTTTTTTATCAATAAACTATCTATCGTTATAAAATCCCGTTGCTATGCACGGGTACTCGTCTAGTATTATTTATAAAAGAAAATTATTTAAAGCGAAAGTAAAAAGTAAAGTGAAATTATTGAAAAAATTAAAAATAAAATGTTAAAATAATTAGTTTTAAGGGGTTGGCAGTGGGTGCCTGAAGGCACGTGAAGGGATGGGTGAGGCACGGGAACACTGTCCCCATACCTTAATCATGCACATGAAGCTTCACCCACGTGAAACTTTCACGCACGGGATGGAAGAAAAAAGTGAACGTTGGGACATGTTTTTTGACTGTTTGTACTTTTTTTTGTGAGTGATGGGTGAGTGATTGGATGCAAACAAAAATATAGGTGAGTGATGAAAAAAGTGAGAGAATGATGTGACATAAGGGGATTGGTTGCGAGTGGGTGATGGGAGAGACAGTGGGTGATAGGTTGCCAACCCCCTAAGCAATTTCAAATATTAATATACATATGTTTTAAAAAGAAATTATTACTCCCTCCGTTTCAAAATCATAGTCTCCGTTTGATTTTTTCATTCTTTTTTTTTTCAACTTTAACATTAAATATTTTTGTTTATGTCATACAACATTTGATTAAAATTATTTATAGTCAAAGTTGAGGGAGTAATACACATCAAAAACCTGGTTGACAAGAGACGCTTCAAACCCGGCGGGTTAACCCAGTTGAATTTGACCCGTTTTTTCGACCCAATCCGTCGGGTTGACCCGGTTTAAATTAACCTTTTTTTCGACCGGAACGGGTCAACTGGTTGAACCACCCGAATCAAACCTGGTTTCAAAACATTATGTTTAATCCCTAAATCATCAAAATTTTATTATTTTTCATTTATAACCTATAAACTTTTTTTTATCACTAAAACTATTGGGCGTTATAAAATCTCGTTTGTATGCACGGATACTCATCTAGTTTGTATAAAAGTGCGTATATTAATGAAAGGTGAGTGAGTGTTAAAACTATCAGTAATGGTCGCAAGTGAGAGTCGGTTAGGTCTCACCTCAGTTGTGAACTCCAAAACACACCCCTCCTCTCACGCGTTAGATGACAAAAAATAAAGAAAGGTGACCGCCTTATCTTTGGCGAGTTAGAAAAAATGTGGGGCTATTTGTCTGTTTTAAGGTTTTTATTTGGTTTGTGAGTGTGTATGGGTTATTTAGTGTGATTTGTATAAAGTGAGTTATTTTAAATTTTTAATGAAATATGAAAGAAAATATGAAAGGTGAGAGAAAATAAAAGAAGTGAATGGAAAAAGAAAATTAAAGTGGCATTAATGTATTAGAGTACTGGGTAAGGTAACGCAGCCCTTGCGTTAACTTTTAACGTACCTCCATTTTGGGGTGCGTTACCTTACCGTCGAGTGAGTTAAGAGGAAAAGTTAACCTCCACGTTAAAGTCTTGACCCACGTTAAGAACCATTTGCTGCGTAAAAAATAACGTCCCCAAGCCAAACGGTAATGTAACCGTTTATTTCAAAAAAAAAAAAAAATATATATATATATATATATATATATATATATATATATATATCACAATAGCTCCCTATGTTTTAAACCGTTTATAAACGGCTAGTTTTGTAAAAAAAAAACACTTTTCCAAACCCTTTTTAATACCACTATAAATACCCACCTCATACACATTTTATTTTCACACTTACAAAACTCAAATTCAATCTATACACTTCCTCTCTATAAGAAAAAAAAAATACCCAAAACTTTCTTGCTCACAATGGATCCGAATGAAAATAACCAAGAAGAACGAAGTTTTTCCGATATAGATGATGAACTGGACATGGAGTATATGATAGCCGCATTTGAATATCATCAACAATTGGAACAACAAGAAGCAGCAGCGGTAGCTCAACAACGCATCCCGCGTACACGCATCCACCGTGAGTTTGAGGTTGCTGAGGAACGTTTGCGTAGTGACTACTTTTATCAAGGGTGTAAGTATTCGCACCGGAATTTTCGCAGAAGGTTTCGTATGCGTCGGAAACTATTTCTAGAAATAGTTGAAGGTATTCAGTCTTATTATTCCGATCCTCTTCCAGAACATTTTAAATTCATGAACAAAGGACCCGACTGCACGGGTCGAAAAGGTATTAGTACACTTATGAGGTGTACCACTACCATACGCCAATTGGCATACGGCAACGCACCCGATGCATTAGATGAGTATTTGCAAATGGGTGAGTGTACTGCACGTGATTGTCTTGATAATTTTAACATGTGTGTTCTGGACTTGTTTATGCGGGAGTTTCTAAGGAAACCAACATGGTCCGACGTTCAGGCTATTTATGAAAAACATGAGCGTGAACATGATTTTCCAGGCATGCTTGGTAGTATTGATTGCATGCATTGGGAATGGAAAAATTGTCCGGTTACGTGGCAAGGGCAATATGGTAGCGGTTTTAAAAAATACCCAACCATACTGCTTGAAGCTGTTGCTTCGCAGGATTTATGGATTTGGCATGCATTTTTTGGGATGGCGGGGGCGAATAACGATATTAATGTTTTAGATAACTCTACTTTATTCGACGACATCCTTGCCAACCAAGCCCTAAGAGCACCGTATATGCTAAATGGACATCGGTATGAACGGGGTTATTACTTGGCTGACGGAATTTACCCACGGTGGTCAACTTTCGTCAAATCCTTCTCGGCAACCACTGCCGAAAAGCATGCTTATTTTAAAAAGAAGCAAGAAAGTGCATGAAAGGATGTCGAACGTGCTTTTGGGGTCCTTCAAGGACGTTGGGGTATAATACGACAACCGGCACGTGCAATGTAAGTTGTCAAGTTACAAAGAATAATGTATACTTGTATAATTTTGCATAATATGATCTTAAAAGATCAAAAGTTTGCACTACGTGAGTATCCGGACATGTGGGTGGATCCGACACTACGGTTTAGCCGAGACATGTGGATCGACAGATGTGATACCCAACGTCGCATACACAAAGAAATACACGACCTGGATGTGCATACTCAACTCCGAGAAGACCTTATGGAGCATGTTTGGGGAAGACGTATTCAACGTCAAAATGAAGAAGAAGGTTCCGACGCCGATGAATAAATGTTTGTAATATTTATGTTTTTAAATTTCATATGTTTCGTAATGTAATATTTATGTTTTAATTTCGTATTGTAATATGTTTAAGAATTTATATTATGTTTTAAATAAATGAAGTGTTTGTTAAAATCTGGAGTTGAAATTGAAAATAATTGGGTGATAGTGAGTTAAAGTGAGCTAAATGTAAGTTATGTTACCGGGGTGGAAAGTGATGAGTTAAGTTAAAAGGTAAAAGTTTGTGTGGAACTGTTCAAACTGAGCTTAAATGGACATAGGTGACTTATTAAAACCAAGCATTGCAATCATAGTCAACAAGAGCACAGCAAAATACCATCAACCAAACACTCCTTATTTCAAATCTGTTAAGCTTTTTTCAAAGAAATTCCATGATTTTCAAAGTTCCAATGAGCAAGTGAGTGTAAGTTAGATCCAATAGCATCCAGTGAACAAATTTTAAGTGTTAAAAGGGTGTTCCACTGAGCAAATCACATACACCCATTTTGAATTACTTAGACTGTTTTCACTAATTCCCAATTAACTAATTCACAAACCACAAACTCAACAATCATAACAAACCTAATTAATCATCAACTAACATAAAACAAACAAGAAACAACAAAGATTACTTTAAATAAGATAGTACACAGTTAAGTTCCAGAATATAAGAAAAATGCTTACAAAAGTGTCCAAGCTGAAATCAAAGAACCAATACCAAATCACAACTCCTATTGAACCCCCACGGATTCACTAACCCAAGGCCATGCTTAATTTACCCTGCTCCTTGCAACTTTTCCATTTTCATATATATATTTTTTTTATTTATTTTTATTTTCTTCTTATTTTTTTCTGTTTTGTATTTTTCTGAATACACTGAGAATTAAACTAAAAAGGGATCAATAAACTGAAAACTTGATATTATTATAACAGTGAGTTACCTTACTCTATGCTCATAGATGATGGAATAGTGACTTACTTTCAGGTTAAGTGATAACCGGGTGAAAAGTGAAAACTAGTCACGGAACTAAATAGTGATGGCGATCAGGTGAAAGAAAGGAATAATGTGATTGTTGAGAGTAGCCTTTTAGTAGTGTCACATGTGTCGGTGGCCTGTCAGTGTGAACCACGTGTACTGTTTTTGACGGATTTGCACACTGAATTGTTGCAACATGCTTTTATGTCATATGAATGTTGTTCTCCATATGGTAATTTTTGTTTCTTTATGGAGAAATGATTATTATATATTTTAGGTTGTATTATAGTACTGATCATATTATGTCCAAATTATTAGGATGCTTTTTATAGTATACTGAGTTAGATGCAATTAATCATGTTACCATATATATTATTTCATATGTGTTGAGATATTTAATGATTGCATTATTTGAGAACATGATTTTATCAAAACTATAAAAGGGTTGGCAATGCATCCCTCACTTCATCACCCTTCACTCACAGACACCCAATCCTCTTATGTCACATCACCCTCTACTTTTCCCTTCACTCACTCACTTTTTGTTGGCATCACATCCCTCACCCTTCACTCACTTCTTATTTTTTTCTTTTTTCTTTTTAAAATTCTATTAAAATTATAAAAAAACTAAAATTTCATTAAAATTAAAAACTAAACATAAATCATGTTTAAATGTTCTATTTGAAAGTTTGACTTCCATAAACTTAAAACTATTTTGACTTACGTGTTTTTATTCTTAAATAAATAAAGAAAAAGTAGAAATAAAGTACAACTACAATATTTTATCTATATTTATTTTACTGTACATCTTCTTCTTCACCAAAGTGTCTTCAATAGAGATTTGTTGTCCAATATATAGTCTAAAATAAAAATAAAAATAACCATTTGTAACTCCAACGGTTAGAACAAAGGTGCAATGGTCGAATTTTTGGTCTTCTTCTTGTGCGGTAAAGTTCCCCGCAACGGGGCCTCCCGCAGCCTCACCGCAGAGTCGGCGACAGTGTTCCCGTGCGGGAACCACCCCTCCCGCAGCCTCCCTGCATGTGTTGCCAACCCCCTAAATACTTAGGTGGTGTTTGTTTTTTAAGAGGCTCTGAATCTGAATCTAAACCGCACATCTGAATCTGAATCTGAGGCGTAAATGTTTGAATCTGACTGCATCTGAACGGGAAAAAAACTCATGTTTGAACCGCACATTTGCTTGCTTGTACTATTTTATTATTATTATTATTATTATTTTTTTGGTTTTCTTGTGCCAGCAAGAGGCAACAAGATGCATCCAGACACCCCTCTCAAGGCGTCTGAACGCGTCTGAACAAGAAAAAAAACGATCTGAACGACCAACTTGTCTGACCGCGTCTGAACTGTTCAAATTAAGAGGTTGTTAAGTGCCTCTTTATGAAAAACAAACATCACCTTAGTTTCAAATTAATAGTCTACGTTTCTTTTGAAATGTACGAATTTAATTGTTTACTACTAAAAGTAGATAGACAAACTTGATTAAGTTAACCATATTACTTTTGGTTAAAGTTAATATTACAAAAAATAATAATAATAAAAATAAAAAAAATAAAAAATAATAATTAATTAATTAAAAGTAAAATTATCATTCTTTAAAAAAGTAAGAGATAAAACAGCAATAATTTTGTTTTTCTTAAAAATTGCTTATTTTTATTTATTTATTTATTTATTTGTCAGGGACGGAAGGTGTAAGCCACTAATCACTTAAAGCAAAGTTTAAATGACATTAAACCTTGATTTATGTTATAGTACTAGTTATTTAACCCGCGCGTTGCAGCGGGGTGTTTCAATAAAGAAGTAGGCTATGTTGTTTGCGCACAAAAGTGTTTTGTTAAACAGCGGGAAAAAAATGGGCAATATATTTGCTGTCATACAGCACATGTACATAATGCTTGTAAACAAAGAAATTAGAAAACATGTGATGTAAATTGTTAAAAAAAAATACACGCGAGAAAAGTAAAAAAGTGATACATATTAAGCCGGAGTGAATACAAACGGTGGAAAGGAATTTCTAATACAACAAATAAGATTTGAGCACATCTGTTACATGTGATAGAAACGGTGGAAAGGAATTTATAATACAATAAATAAGATCTAAGCACATCAGTTACATCTGGTTTAGCTTTTGATGATGAACTTCTTGAGGAAACGATCTCCTGCTCCACCTGTTTTGTCCCTGAAAAAAAAACACAACGATAATTAAATACCAAAGGATGAAACTATGTTTATAGCATCATACCAATAGCAAATAAGAGTTGCGTAAGTTACCTTTTTTGAAGCATTGGCTGGCCACTGTTCGGCTGAGCCTGTAGATTCTCTTCCGAAAACATGCCTGCACATGAAACTGAACATCATTTTACCAAAAAAAAATACGGATAATAGAAATGGAATGAGGCAGTTCTAATTGCTGTGCATATTTTTGTTTATATTTTTTTTTGGCTGCCATATAGTTGGTCACAGTGCTTAGGATGTGAAAGGATAGCAATTAATGCATGTTCATGCATGTGTTAATGAAGTAATCATGAAAAAATGGTTGTATTGAGCAGCCTAAAAGGGGCAATTAAAGCCATTGGGTTTATAAGGCACCTAGAGCCACAAAAGCAATAATGAAAAGCTGTTTTTGTTGGGCATTCCAATAGGGCAATTAAATCTAATGCCTTTATAAAGGATCCATAAACACAAAGGAACAGGCATTAAGAAAGTTAAGACACAACTAAAAACAAACACACATTCTCCAAAGGAAAGCTTGATAGCAAAAAACAGAGAATGACAACACCCATGCCATTCTGCAAGGAGCTCGCTGTTGTTGCGGAGTCGAGCCTAGTGAAAGACATGATGGTGGTAAAGTTTAGGAGGGAAGTTGCAGAGACACTGGTGAAAGAAGGCGAAAGAAATAATGTCGCGTGTTGCTGAGAGAGACATGGTACTTGGAGAGCTGGAGCTTTCGTTTTCCTTTGAGTCGACTGTGCAAAGCATTTCCGAACTGAACAACCTCCAAACTGAAGATCTGATAGAAGTGTCGTCGCTGCTGGTGAATGTGGTCAAGAAACAGAAGCGAGCATCAGAGCTCCTGGCGTTGATCGAGAAGCTAAAACGCTTGCCGTACTGATGGGAGGTGTTTTGGGTTTTTACAATATGCATCTTCAGTGTGGGTTAGGTGGGGCTGTCTAGGGTTTGGTGGGTTATTTTGTCGAAATGTTTACTGGTTTAAACCCTTCAATGATTATTATGAATAAAAGATGCTTGTTACGTGGTTGTCTCAATTGTAGTTTTACTGTCTAAGTAATGGAAAATCGAGAGCGTAAAAGTTTTTTGTTGAAACATACCTGTTTTTTTTTTTTTTTTTTTTTTTTTTTTTTTTTTTTTTTTTTTTTTTTTGCGATAGCGGTGCGGCGTTGGCCTCTCAATGTGGTCTGTCTATTCAGCAAGCTGTTTAAAAAAACAATAAGCGCCTATTCATTTTTCTGAGCAAATAAGCAGTTCAATAAGTAAACACAAAGTCAGGCTGCGTAATCGTAATAGCGCATGGATTATAATCTTAGGCACCAAGCCTGATTATATTAGAGACAGTTTGGTCTTATCTATTATAAATATGAGAAAAGTAATTCAACCACCAAATAAGCTGCATAGGAGTTACACTTATACGTAAACAGTGACAAATAAATAACGAAACCTGCCTATGCATTTACCTGTTTTGTCGGGCGTATTTGCGATTGAAAGGGTGGAATAGACTTTGTTACGATATCTATTTATGGCGGTGTGGTGTTTGCTGGCACACTGGGCAGCGTGAAAATTCACTACAAAGGCGGAAGTGGAAGACATCAATTGACAGCTGCAACGACCATCTTTGCTACACATGGCCCTGAATCAGAAAATAAATAAATAGATTTAGCTTTTTATCTTTGTGTCAATATCATCAATCAAATACCAGTGTTCAGCTATTTCGTAAGAAAATCAGATGCAATGGGAATAACTGGATCTTAGAAATTATTGCGTACTTGTAAGACATCCAGGATATCCCAACGCTTTTTCTTTGTATAAACAAATATGGTTTTTCCAGTATCTATGTAATAGCAATAGAGGACAATGGCCTATCATTTTATTGACTGTTCAGACTTTTATAGGTTTCTTCTAATGAATCAACTAACCAACGATTATTGTTCCATGTAAATATTCAAAGTAAGTAACCAAGTGTCAGTATCCTAATCGCAAAACACAGAAAGGTATCTAAACAATTGAAGCAACAATCTTTGTTTTCATAAGTAAGTAAATAAAGTATCATACCTCATGACCATCTAGCAAGCGAGTAACTCAGTGCATCAATTGTTTTTGGAATCTCATGATATATGGCAGCAGAAAGTTGGGTGAATGTGCACGTATTTTAGAGCACCTGCCATAAAATTAATCCTAGACAACATCGAAGAACACCGGGTTGTTCACTGCAGCCTGTCATAGCACTTGCAAACGTGCCACCGGGTGCAATATACAATGAAAAAAAAAATACATCATGAAAGCATCCGAGGAAAAAAAATATATAAAAAAAAAGAAAAAAAAACTAAAAAAGACCGTGATATGCAGTGGCAATGGTTGTACAGTGGCTGGCAAAGTCTGTGTTTCATTGTGTTGAATGGCATACGCGCCAAAGGCTTCGACCTGTTCAAGACCACCCAGCCACCAAGCAATCAATTTATGAATCCCACAACAATAATTAATAAAGATTTAAGAAAGCCGGCATGCAAGAAGTTGTACCTGGTCAATTGAGGGCTGCGTGTGATTTCCGACTGTAAATAAGGAAAGATTGAATAAAAGTAGCCGAGCATGTGCATGAAGGAGGCTCATAGGTAACGTTTAATAATCAGCGACCGTCATATGGTCAATGAAGATTGTATATTCAAATGCAAGCAAGCTCTGTGGTTGAAGGGCATGTCAGACGGCTAGTAGGTGATCGGATTATTGCAGGTCTGACATGCCATTCAATCAACAGGGCTGGATTGCTAGAACAGCTAAGCGCTCCTCTGAAAATGAGGCCACCAGTATTTTTAACCTTTGTTTTTTCAGGTTGTGACCAACACGATGCAGTCCTGTTGCAGCCAAAGAAACAACAATTTCACATTTCAAATAAAAAAAATTTACACGCTAATCAAATCTAGAATACTGCATGCTGAATCTACATATTAGAAACCTCTTTAGTTCTAATGTCATCAGAAAGTTGTGAACTTTTAATGCTTATGGTCTATGCTAACGATTTAAAAAAATTAATTTATCAAGCAACGAATCAACAACTGTAGTGAGGAATCAAGTAAAAACTTATCTTGCATAATCACATTCGCTTCATGATGATCAGTCTCGATTTTGGCATTGTCCTACAAATCCACAGTTGAAGATAGCATTAGAAACATACTGGCCTCCAAATCCGAAGCTCCAAAAGTGTGTAAAAACTTAATTTAACAACCTTATGGCAAACTGTGATGACCAATGCTTCCTAAAACAAATGCCAGGATTCAATGCATTCAGTGTGCGACCTAGTATTAACCATTGAGCTCAAATCAATTTTTTTTAGCTATTTTTAAAAAAAAATTGCAAAGATTAGACTTGTCGTTAACTGTTGGTTTACACCACAAAGAATAGGCCTCACCTTTCTAAACATTCTTCTGCACCTTCTGAACTGGCATTTTTTCGTGCTACATAACATACCCCCTAAACCATATCCTAGCCGATCCAGCAAATGCATTAGAAGGTCACCTGACGGACATAGATAAAAGAACATATTATCGGATATACAATGTTTTGCTAACAGGATGCTTGGATCAGCCTATTTTCTAGGCCGGTTGCTGAGGCTAATAAGGTGATAAGACCTAAATATAAGTCCAAAGTACTCTGTGTAAAGGAGGGGGAAACAAAACAAAACAAAAAAAAAAAAAAAAAAAAAAAAAAAAGGAAAAAATCGAACGACAAAAGACGCATAAAATAAAAAAGGCTGTTGAAAATATTTCAGGTCCAATTGTACCTCATCAGCTGCAGGTACCGATATATAAACGATCACTGGTCATGGTGTGTCACTGTCAGGCCACAAAACTCATTGACCACTCGAATGCGTGCTGCATGCAACCGAAAATCAACAATTACGAATAAAACTTTTACAACGGCATGACAACAATATTCAGAATTAAAATAAGAAAAGTACCTGAAGTAGGATGAGTGCTCGATGCCCGGAATTCACACGATAAATAATAACGATAAACACGATTTTTTTAACGTCGCACATGTTTTGCAGAGATGCCAAAAATGGGTTGCAATAAAATATGAGCCTCAGATCTGCGTATGGTGTTCAGGTCATAGAAGTGTCCGAATTTCCCTATGGCTACAACAAAACCTGGCTGCATAGCAAGCATACATGCTATGACATCCGGTTGCTGTCCCACCAAGTTAAGGGCGGAACATCTCACCGAAATTCCAACAATCATCACAGGCATAATAGCTTTCGCCAAAGAGAACGCTACCCATACCATTCATCAATAGCTGATTTCACAAAGGCGGAACAACTGCTGTGGCTGCGCCAGCGCAAACGCCACACCAAAGTACGGCTGCTCTCAAGCAATTTTAAATAAGCGATTTGACAAAGGCGGAACAACTGCTATGTCTGCGCCAGCGCTAACGCCCCGCCAATACACGACTGCTCTAAAGCCTCTAACAAATTCAGTAACATGGTCTGCAACCAAAAGAAACCCGATCACTTCCGTTATAGGCATGTATAATCAAATATTCAAAACAATAAACATAAACTATGAATTTACATACAGGCCACATGAAGAATAGCATACACAAACGACTAATAACTACACATAACAGCTATTCTGACATTACCTAATCCAACATAGACATATTAACAACTGTAACATAAGCTTATAAGACGAAAAACAAATAAGGTAATCTGAAAGTAACCGACCACAGAGTCCTAAAGGTAACCTAGCATCCTAGAAACAAAGCAAAATAGAAATTCAAATAGGGATTTTTTTTTTTTTAAAAAAAAAGGGAAAAAATAAAATAAAAAAAATGGAAAAAAAGGCCTAATCGAGGAAACCTTTAAAACTATGGCGAAACCCTGGCGTGAAATCTCAACTGCTAAATAGCTGAAGCATGTAACCAAACACATAAAAGGGTAATAGAACCCGAAACGCAGGATTCCAAATCTAATAAGACACAGCACACCTAACACGAATCTCTTTAAAAACTTGGTGCAACTAATGACACTGGTAAACCTAACGATAAAAACATTCTGCTGACCCAACTGTGATTCATAAGTTACAACAAAGAAAAAAAAAGCTGGAAAAAAGAAGTCGAAAATGCACACACGAACAAATGGCGAGCGCATACCCACAAATGGAATAAAATAATGGCTCGAGTAAACACCTGAATCCACGTGAACTGATAACCCGTTTTTTGGGATCGATGGATAATCAGAGATATACCCAGACGGATCTAGAAGATAAACTAAAGCTGTCTGCTGCAACGATTTTCACGGTCGGGCAGAATACACCAGGTACCTTTGCGGGCCTGACCCAAAAAATTTTTCTTGTGAAAAATGGGCCTTAAAGATACTGTTCATTCATTCCTTGGATGGTTCGCGATCACACGAATAACTGATTCGACAAAGGCGGAACAACCGCTATGGCTGCGTCAGTGCAAACGCCTCGCCAAAATACGGCTGCTCTCAGTCCTCCAACAAATTCAGTAACATGGGCTGCAACCAAAAGAAAGCTGATCACTTCCATTATAGACAGATATAATCAAACACTGAAAACAACAAACCTAAACCATGAACTTACATACAGGTCGCACCAACAAAAGCATAGACAAATGACTAAGAACCACACATAACAGCTACCATGACATTATCCAACCTAACATAGGCATATTAACAATCATAACATAAGCTTATAAGGCAGAAAAAAATAAGGTAGCATCAAAGTAACCAACTACATAATCTCAAAGGTATCCTGCCAGCATACAAACAAACGAAAAAAAATAAATAAATAAAAAAAATAAGGAAAAAAAAAAGAAAAAGAAAAAGAAGCCTAATTGAGGAAACCCCCAAAATTATGCCGAAACCCTAAACTGAAAAATAAACCGGCAAATAGGTCAAACATGCAATCAAACACATACAAAGTTAATAAAACCCGAAATGAAGGGCTCTAAACCTACCAACATTATACTATATAACATTTATCTTTTGATTGAATATACAAAAAACAGAAGATATAGCACATCTAACACGAAGCCTTAAAAAAAGCCGGCGAAGCTAATGACACTGCTAAACCTAATTATGATAAAAAAAAAAAAAAAAAAAAAAAAAAAAAAAAAAAAAAAACAATATGCTGACCCAGCTCTCAATCGTTATACTACATAACATTTACCAAATGAACTTGATACCCGGAGATCTACCCGGACGGATGTAGAAGATAAACTAAAGGTGTGAGCGGACATACCAAATAAGCTTTAAACCCAACTCTCAATCATTATACTATATAACATTTATCAGATGAATTGGATAGCCGGAGATCTACCCGGACGGATCTAGAAGATAAACTAAAGGTGTTAGGTCACCATTTATGTAAACACCAGTATGATATTGATAGAAATGAGATGAGAAAAGAGATTGGTTGATTATAAGAAATGAGAGAAAAGTAAGAACAATAGTTTTACTAAGATAGTCAAATAACCAACAATGTGAAAGGTTACATAAGCTTTCTATTTATAAGGGAGGAGTAGGGCAACACTCCCTTCCTCCCTTATCTTGCTAATTCGTGGGCTTTCAAGCCCATAGGGCTTTAACACTTAAGCCTTGTAACATGAAACATAATGAAATAAATACCAAAGCAACCTATTACAAAAGGTAATGACCGAGACTTGACTAAATACAAAAGTATGATCCCAACAATCTCCCCCTAAGGGTCGGTCATCAGGGTTGCTTGACGTCCTCATCTATGTCGTTGACTTGTGACATGTAAAACTCTAGACGTCTTCAAAATGGTTGAATGATAATGAATATACTTTGCTCTGTGTCTTTGTTCTTTGGTGATGATGTAGTGATTGTGTTATGAAGTATTCTGCCTTTCGTCACTCCTGCATCTGTGGTGGTTGTCCGCCATTCCAACATACTCATACATCTTTGGACTTAGACTTTCACGTACAAGAAGTTCCTTTTCATACATTAAGATCTTTGTCTTTAAACTTTGTAGATTCTTCTTATTGGCGTAGAATCTTTCTTTGAACTTCGTGTTGCTAAGATCTTTGGGGGAGCTGTCATTTGCTTCAAGATGTATGTATGAGCATGTTGGAATCTACCATCATGGAAGTGAGGTACCTGCGAGTAACCAGTTAGCAATAAAACAACCGGTACTTACAGATAAGGAATTAGAGCTCATCAACAGCTTATTGTGAAGACTCCTTCTAATCCTTATCCGGGCCGTTCCCATATCAGATACTCCCGAAGGAGCTTACGAGACCTACTAAGTAGCTCAATGACTGGGTGAGTCGCTGGGGATCACTCCACGACTGTAGACCGCTATGGAACCACCGCAAACACTAAGCGTAACCCTTGTGGGGTTACCGAAGTGACCTGCTGTCAAGGCTGTTTGATGTTGACCCTGGCAGGAATTTCCATTCAATCATTGAGAAATACATACGTAATTCTCTCATAAACGTTCTCGGCAGATTGCTAAGATCTGCGAAGGACTCGATAGTTTACAGCTGGTGTCCATTGATGTAGAACACCAGCTGTAGAAATACTAAGTGTTCCTAAGAGATCTTTGATGTATCTCAAGGCTCTAGACTCTATAAGTGCATACCTAGGTTTCCTATACAGAGACTAGGGAGGGATCTCCTGCTTCAATATCAACCGTCTCTAAGAGATAGGTCGATAGATTACACTGGTTCCCCGTGAGAATGAAACAAGTCCTTTTAAGAGAACTTGAGTGGTTGAGAAGGTTTAGTGCATTGCGTCACTGGGTCCATGACGACTTAATCTTCAATACCGGTGTTGTCTTTTGCAACATCCAGTAGCATACGTATTGAACCCGGTGTCTGCTCTAAGGTTGAACATATGGAGGGCTATTTCTTTTCACCCTTTTCTTTGCTTTTCTTTTTAATTCTTCAACTCCTTCTTTACCTTTCATTCTTTTCTCCTTTTTTCATATCATACCTAAGGACTTCTAATTCTAACTATGGGAGATGTCCTTGGGTAGATCCCTCCGGCTCTGGCGGATCATAAGACGGTTATTCCTATCTTAATCACCTTATAACTCCAACAGTAGCCAAGAAACCTTTGATTGAAAATCTCTCAAAGTGTTTGTGATAATCAAATGTTTTGGTTAACACTTTGAGAGTTTTGTGTACACTTTTGAATGGCTCCCCCTGCACATGTGCTCATAAGTGTTTAATAAATTTGCACATGCGGGAGGAGCAAGAACTTTTGAATTGATCCACTTTCCGTGAACAAGACCGATTCGAGACACGCTTACATCACTAGTTAAACTAGCTTGAAGTTATTACCCGGCCTGGTCAAGTCCACAGAAAGTGTCTCGAGACGGTACATTTCTACTAAGACAAATCCTTTTCGAGACACGCCTACGTGGTTAGTTAAAGAGATACATTGTCAGCTTTTAGGTGACAACTAGCCCTAGTAACTAACTTGATGTTATTACCCGTCGAGGATAAGTCTTTTCGATATTACTAACTTTTATTGTCTCGTCAATTCCTGGGTCAATACTGAGTCTAGCTCGCACATGATACAACTTTTAAGCTTTGACTTCGTATATTTTAATCACTTTTTCGTTTTCTCCCCCTCAAAAATAGCATATAAAATGATGTTTTTGACAATCTTTTAGATTAAAATATGCCTTTTGAGTCTTGCGGGGAGATTCACCAAGAACTTTTGATTTTGAACAAAGTATTTTGTTTTTGACAAGTGCTCCCCCTCAACAAGTGATTAGGTCTTATTGAGGTGAAATACTTGTCCTTTTGAGCAGAATTATGAAAATTCGTAAACATTTGATTAATTCTACTCAAAAGTAAGAAGCCTTCGCTCCTTATATTAGGATTGAGGCACTGGTGCATACCTCAGGGTCCTTTATTTACAAGTTCGGGTTGTGCACTGTAATGCGTACACAAGCCATTGTTTTTAATACAAAATTAGTTTTCTTTTAACAAAATACTCCCCCTCAAATAATGAAGTTTATTCGAGAGATAGTCTTCTTGAGCAGAATATTGAATCGTATTTATGAAATACTTTTTGAAAAATTCGTGAAATGATTCTGCTTAAGGTTTTAGAAAACACAATCAAGTATTATACAACAAAGAATGCTTGAATTTTAAAACTCTTTTACTGTTGAAAGTTGTTTGAGACCCGGAGTCTCTCTTTTGAGTTTTAAGATCTGAAGACGAGGATTTCCATCTAAAGTTAAACCTCAAGGGTTCTTTTTGAAGATTTGTTTTTGTGATGAATGGAAAACTTCCGGTATTTGGAATTCCCAAATCAGAGTCATTCTTTTATCGTAGCCAAAGCATTCCAGATTATGAAAATTTTGAAAAATTTAGAACAACTTTGCTTTGGTCTTCACACTTGCTTTACCGGTGTAAAACAATCGTGTAGAGTTTGGAAAAAATTGTTTCTCACCATTTTGAATTTTTTATGCTTGTTAGGTCACCATTTAGAATCCATTTACCAGTTTAGCCTTTAAACACATTTTGTTTGACCTCAAAATATGTTTCATAAGAAACATTTTGTCGAATGTTGAAATTTAGACTTTCAATGGGATGACATGTACTTGCACACAGAAAAAATGCATCAGGCACAAACAAGTATACAGATGAATCAAGAAACGCATTCTAAATTTACCAACATGCTCAGAATTCTCAAATTAACACACAAGATCACAGAATAATTCATCCTATCACTCGAGATTTTCCAACTATGATTATGATTTGGGGTTATGATTTGAGACTTTGCACACATGTTAGCATCATCATGCAAGAATATTAAATAAACAAACGCCCTAGTAGTAGCAGCAAAGACATCTAAATCTTAAACCCTAAATCACTTGATTTCAATCTTATGTTGTTTCTAATCGTGCAAACACACCAAACGAGCATACTTGATTATGCCTTTGTGACTGTTGAAAAACATTTGAAACACTTAGGGAACGATTAGACAACAACCATAAAGAATTTTGAAACTCACAATTTTGTATAAAATCGAGGAAAAAAAATCGTTAGTCTGATTCGTTGAGGTTTTAATCATGTGTGCAACTTTTGAGAACATATGTGAAAACATTGATTAGAGCCTGTTTTATTTTTCATGCAAGGTCCTTTTACCTAAGTTTAAGACTTTTGTGAATCTTTACTCATTAAAGGTTAATTACATTTCCATTTGAAGTCCAAACTAGATTAATTTGGGATCGTTGCAGAAAAAGTTCCTTTTCTCCCCCTCGAATTAGCATATATTTTGTGAAACCTTTTTGTACAAATTTAATTCGAGAGATCATAGAATTTTTGAAAAATGAGTTTTAATCCGAATGATGAAGAAACATTTTATCCTTGAAGAATAAAAGTTAGGTGTGCAAACTTCATGATTTTGTGAAACATTTTCTCCCCCTCAAAACATGTTCCATTTTGACAGTGTAAAGCAAAATTTGTTTTAATGGAGGAACATAGTTTTGAAGATTAGAAGTTTATACAAGAGAAAGAAGATTCTTTTTGTAGATTTTGTATTTTCTTAATGATAAAATATTTACAAAAAGAATTTGATGTTTGACTCTTTTAGGTTTTAAGAAAATTTTGCAAATCATCTGGAGTCAAACACCGCATACCAATATGGTGAACTAAATTAACAAACCTTGAAGGAGGTAATGCCTTTGTAAACAAGTCCGCCAACTGGTATTTAGTACCCACAAAATCTAATTCAATTATACCCTTCTCGACATGCTCTGAGATGAAATGGTAGCGGAGAGCAATTTGTTGGGCTTTGGAATAATGAATGGTGTTACAAGAGATTGCAAAGAACGCACTTTGAGTCACAGTACATTGAGATCTAGTCAGATACATGGCCATAGTCCGTGAGCTAAGTTCTCATCTAACTGACGTGAGCATTAGAGAGCAGACATGGCTATATACAAAGCTTTTGTTGATGACAGTGATGAACAATCCTGCTTCATTGACTGTATCCCTTTGTAACTAAACAAGATTTATTGCGAATCATTGTGCCTTCTGCATCCAACTTGTTTTTCTAATTCCATTTAATTCCAATGTTGTGTCGAAGGGTGATATTGGTAATAATCTCGCAGGTGAGCAGGATCCAACTTGTGTGTAGACGACTCAGTAATGTAAGGAATGAGTTGAGCCGATGCAAACGGGTTAAAGAACGCTTAAAGAACGCCTCTGGGGTCATGATATGCGGTTTGTGGAACTGATTTAGGCATGGAGTCTTCAACTGATTGTTGTAAGTTGGACACGGTTTGTTCTGCTGTTGTTGAAGATGCAATTAGAGGACCGTCTCTCTCAACAGTAATTGATGTTTGTTGAGGTATATCAGGTACTTGATGTTGATCAAGATGTGCAGCGGAAATTGGTGAGACCTCAGAAAGACGGTTTTCAATCGTATCATCAAACAATGGAGCAAACAAGGTTTCCAATTCTTTGCGGTTGAGAGGCAATGGTTCAGCCGAAGAGTCCGGAAAGTTAAGAAGGTTGGTTTCGGGTCCTAAGCTATTTTGCTCAGAAGCCATAACATTAAGCTCGGGTCCGAAACTCATTTGTTCCGAAGCCATCCCTGTTATATCTGAAAAGAAAGAATAGACAAAACAGAGAACATAGACCCCCAAGAGTAACTGGGTTCCAGATGTTAGAAGCATAAAGAAGTAGTGTCAATTATCTTCTTGACACTCGAACACATAATTCCGATGGATTTCATTCTTGTCTCAGAGGTAGATGTTGTGGATATTACATTAGTTTTGGTGCAAATGTCTAAAATCTTTCCTGTAGGAATCCACCTAAGACCAATCGCTTTGAGAATTCTACCCGTGGGTACCCACCTAGTGTTAGATCTAGGAGAAGTTTTCCTTTTAGATGCAGTTGAATGAAATGTGGGAGCATCACTTTGTTGAGAAAACCTACGTCATATATTGATCCACTTCTTAGGTTTCTGACTTATGACTCTTGGTTCAACGGGTTTGTTTGTCTTAGTCGATTGAGCCTTTTCAAGTGAATTTCCCTTTTGAAGATATTTTAAAGCACAAACAACATGATTATTTACGCAACTACTCTTAGAAGCTAGCCAATTCCTATTAGTTTGTTGTTTACTCTTAGGTTTTGGAGTGCTACTACAAGCAGTGTTCTGTACTACAATGGAAGGCATCACATGAGGTTTTGAGCCTAGAATTCCATCCTTTTGAAGTAGCGCCTTTTTCCTAGCCTTTTCTAGATCATAGTTCTTGTACATGTCATATCTTCCATAAGAATCTTTACTTTTAATGCTCGTATTAGACACTGTTTTCGAACTAATCCTAGATGAGCCAGGTATAATCATGTGTTGAGATTTAGCAGACACAGATGCATTTTCCTTAGGCCAAGAATGTGGAGTGACTGGTTTTGTCAAATTGTTATTCTCAACAACTTGGGAGGAAAACCGAGATTTTGAAAATTTAAGTCTTTTAGATTTAAATGCAGTTGGTTGTCTAACCACTGATTGTTTTCTGTTTGTTTGAGAAGGCGGTTTCCCCAAGATTGATGGTTTTGCAAACTTAGTATCCACACTCTGGCCAGTCAGTCTTCTTAATTTGTTTTGCAATGCAGCATGTGCAAACACCTTTGCTTGAATTTGACCTTTTAAAAGCTCATTTTCTTTAACTAATGTATCCACACGTTTACTTTGTTCATTCAAAGATTGACCATTGTTGCCCGAATTTAGAGATTCGTTTTGCAATTTAAGTTCCAGTGAGATGCAATGTGCCTCCAGTTTTGAAAAATCTTTATGAAACTGGGCAATGGTCTTTTTGAGAAGAATGTTTTCAGACTCAAGAGTTTGGTTTGATGTTTCAATCATTAGATTATCAGGTAAGGACTCAGACTGAGAATCTTTGTCAGGACATTGAACAACATTCTGGTCAACCTCTCCTTCATTACTGAAGTTAGGTTGCTCAGATTGTTGTATCTCATTTGCAAGAATAATATGATCATCAGTAGATTGTACCTCAACCATCTGTTCTTTGGCAAAGTTGGGCTCTGAGTCATAAGTGGGTTTGATATTAGCAGAATCAACATCTGTGTCATTCCCCAATCTCCTGCTGTCATCTTGCACTTCCAAATTTTTATCCTGATAGCCTGTATAATCGACATCTACAGTATTTCCAACAGTCCTTTCAGCATTCCTTCCTTGTCTATCAATTTTTTCACCTTGCACAACAACTTGATTCCTTATGTTAGAAGAAGAACGAAGATGGTTGTTTGTTTTGTTGGAGAATTTGCTGAAGGTACGAGCAATAATTGCTAGTCCTTGATTCAGAATTTTGAAATCCTCATCGTTGTCTTCATTGGAATTTGAATAGTACACTGCATCACTGTTGTCATATGGAACAAGTTGAGTTGAAGTCTGCTGCGGAGATGAATCATATTGGATCATGAGGTATGAAGTAGCAGGTTGTGGATAACTAAAGTAATTCTGTTCATGAACATAATCATGATTTGACATTAACATCACATCTGATGTATTGGCTTCCAAATCTGCTGTATTGGTTTTCAAATCTGCATATTCATCATCAGATGGAATATCTCTCATGACACTTTGCAAAACAACATTGAGATTACCCCCTTCAACTTCCATTTGACTAAGTGTGGCATTGTATTCAACATTATCGTCAAAGAGTGGAGTTGAATCATAATCTTGAGCTTCCACATCTGCAATATTTTCCGTATATGCTAGAAATGCCATGCTTGGTTTGATAAGATCTTCTTCATCATCAGTCTCTTCCATTGTGTTAAAGCATTCATAGGTTGAAGTCATCATGCATTTTCCTTTATTAGTAGACGCTTGTCCAAGCTTCACAAGATTTTGCAGAAGTGATTGCATATGATTATTTAGTGTTGCAGGATGGTACTGTGGAATGAAGATATGCTCAGGTGCATTTGGAGGAATGAAGAAGAGACCATTTGGAGTGTAACTTAAGGATCCATGGTCAACAGCTGGAGATGGTGGAGCAGGGAGAATGGTCTTCAGTGGATTCATGCTTAAACAAGATTCAAGAATTTGCTTCATTCTGATGTGATGAAGTTCTTTTGTATGATGCATAGCTTCAAGATATTTCCACATTTCATAAGCACTGGCTTGAAAGTCCATATTTATGTAAATTGAGTTGGGAAGGGCTAGTGTCATGAACCATGCAGCTTGTTGGTCAGCATCGTACTGAGCAAGTTCAGTAGCATTCAAATCTTCATCAGTTTGTGGTCTGATAATCCCTGTTGAGTCAGCAAGAAATATCATTTTGTATGGACCATCTTGAATGGAATTAAGCATGAGATCTGCAGCAGGACGATCTGTGAGCCATTGTAGAAATCTCCGTTTCCAATAAGTATACATTCCTGGTAGCAACATTGGAGGCCTTGATTCATTGCCAAAGAGCAGAATATGATCAATGAGGGAGCTATGACTTTGTTGTTGATGATACTGTTGCTGATTAGAATATTGGTGAGGAAGGTAGTTGGGAGAAGGTACTGATTCTGATGACTGTTGCTGATGAGAATATTGGTGAGGAAGGTAGTTGGAAGAAGGTGATTGAGACATTGTAGATGACATTTCTCTCCCCCTTGATTGTTGCGACGTAATCGAAATAATCAAACAAAATGTCACACTCAAGGTCGAAATAGTGATTTCTGGTTTTCCCTCCAAAATAATTTGAAAAATTTTCTCTTCCAAAATTTTGAAAATCACTATAAAATGCAATTCTAAGGTTATAGAAAAAATTTGAGTTTTAAAAATTTTGCCACCAAATTTTACCCAAAAAATTTGAATTTTGGCCTAAAAATTTGAATTTTTGGGCCAAAATTTTCACCGTTATACAAAAATTTAAATTTCGCGTAAAAATTGAAAGTTTAGTCTCCTGTAAAAATTAAATTTTACTCAAATTTTCCCGCCAAAAAACTCCTTGGGGTAAGTTGGAAGATAGAAGAAAGAGACTTGTGTGAAAGATGGATCTTGTAGAAGATTGAAATGCACGTTCCTTTGGTTAAAGTCAAAATCCTTGGGGTAAGTTGAAATCTTACGCGTAAAACTGAAACTTATGCGTAGACTTCAAAGTTACGCGTAAGGTTGATCTTATGCGTAAACTATAAAGTTATGCGTAAGATTTTATGCGTAAGGTTCAAAGACCCAACAAATATTTCAAACTTATCCAAGCTTGAAAGATATCCGTAGTCGAAGTATTCCACTAACTTATCCAAGCTAGGGAAGTACTGAGTCACCGATGCACGAAGAGAAGACCTTTGAAGAATCTTTTGCGTAGATTTCTGTAACTTACGCGTAAGATTTAATCTTATGCGTAAGATCTAACTTCCACGTAGAAACTTAGGCGTAGAAAATCAACTTACGCGTAGGAAATGAAGTTAAGCGTAGAACTTATGCGTAGGAATAGCAACTTACACGTAGAAAGAGGGTTTTGACCAAAGTTATGCGTAGGAAAGGGGTTTTGACCAATGTTATGCGTAGAAAGGACATAAAAGTACTGTAGCCAGCTAAGAAATCGTACTATTCACCTATCTTACGCGTAAGATGGTCTGATTCTCAAAAAATCACAACTTTTTGATGAAAATGGCCTAGAAATATGTTTCTAATGACCAAATAACTTTCCCAACACTTAGAAAACACTAAATAGGTAAGATTTAGCTACCAAAAACTCGTTTTCCAATATCAAAGAAGCTACCAAACTCAATAAACTAGGTGAAAAAGTACTAAAATCTATCAAAGATCAATACTTTATGCAATATCTAAGCTTCGAATCACTATATCAACCTTGAAACTTGTCCAAGCTTCAAGATTTGAGTGAAAGAAACAAAGAAAGAAGCAAAAAGAAGCAAAATAACACTTTAAACCCCACGTTAAATCCAAGAAACACACTTCAATCTCTATTAGGCGAATGATACCACTTGTTAGGTCACCATTTATGTAAACACAAGTATGATATTGATAGAAATGAGATGAGAAAAGAGATTATTTGATTATAAGAAATGAGAGAAAAGTAAGAACAATAGTTTTACTAAGATATTCAAATAACCAACAATGTGAAAGGTTACATAAGCTTTCTATTTATAAGGGAGGAGTAGGGCAACACTCCCTTCCTCCTTTATCTTGCTAATTCGTGGGCTTTCAAGCCCATAGGGCTTTAACACTTAAGCCTTGTAAGATGAAACATAATGAAATAAATACCAAAGCAACCTATTACAAAAGGTAATGACCGAGAATTGACTAAATACAAAAGTATGATCCCAACAAAAGGTGTGAGTAGGTGTGAGTGGACATACCAAATAAGCTTAAAATAAGCTTAACGGGCCTAACCCAAGGGGGAAAAAAAGGCGTAAAAGTTACTGTTCATTCATTCCTGATAAATGTTATATAGTATAATATGCTTAAATTTATTTCACTAAACACACACTTATCTAGAATGAGCATTTTGACCCAAATTGAAACCGGTACTTGTTGTAGTAACAAGTTTTCAGAAACAACGAGTCAGTACCAAAGCGAGAAATACCAGAAGCCTGACATTTTAAGAGTCAAGTTTTGAATCAACATGCCTTATCCAAATTCCAATCACTTGTTGGGCCGATTTCATATAGTATGAGAGATGATTTACACACTTTAATTTTTTTATTTGCACACTTTGGTGTACAAACAGTTAAAACATGATGTCAATATTGTACAAGTACTTAATACATTGATTGGAGTGTTCCTATCAATTCAAATGTGTACAAATCAATTTCCACATAGTATACAAGAGAACACAGCAAAACACACCTTACCAAAGTTTAAAAAAAATACTTGTTAAATATACTATGATATCGATCAATCAACAAACATCTCACAAAAATCAAACCAAACATATTATCAATCCCAAATATCATCAAGGTGACATCCACATGCCACCTAAAATCATCATCGTCAAAAAATAGAGGTTAACTGAATACTTTAAGGGCCCGTTTGGTTTGTGGGTTTAGATTCGGTTTGGGTTAAAAAAAAAAAAAAAAAAAAAAAAAGAAAAAAAAAAAAAGTGGACCCGCCTCATTTTTAAGTGTTTGGTATGCTTTAAGTTTGGAGTTAGTACTAAATGTGGAAAACTAGAATGTGAGTTGAATAGTTTACCGCTTTTTAACTTAATTTACTTTGTTATCTTTACGTGTAACCAACAATCAAAACTAATAAACAACAAGTAATGAAAAAGATAAAGTAAGAAACGATCAAACCAAGGCTGTCAAGATCGCGATCCCACGCAGGATCGTTTTTGTCTTTGCAAGATCGAGATCGTAAGATCGGATCGCGATCCTACGATCCTACCAATTTGTCATATTTTGTAAACAAATGATATACGAGTCAAACTGTTTTACATTTTTACTCAACGTCAAATATAAGTTCATATAATATCCTCTTGAAAATGACAAAGTTTAAATTTCAAACACTAAAGTAATAGTAAAATACAAAAAAAATCAAGTTTCAATCGTTACATTAACGATTTAGTGCAATAATATTACATAACATATGTCCTAAATGTCTCAAAACATACGAGCCATCAACATGATTTCGTGAAAACAAACGTTTCATAAGTGGCATTACAAAACATACCTTTTGATTAGTTTAATCACAGTAAAGTAAAGTAAATTAAACTATTGAACACTTTTTAGACTATAATCTATTCAAAAAAATAGAAAACTATCTATAAACTATAATCTATTTAGAAAATGAAACAATAGTGATTTACTCATTAGACATTAGTAAAGCACACATTTGTTTTTTTGGCCTAAGCAAGTGGGATGGACTTAAAAGATTTAAAAAAAAAAAAAAAAAAAAAAAGTGAACTCGGATCGCGTGTCGATCTTACGATCTTACGTGCGATCCTACGATCCTACTTACGATCCTACCTCAGATGCGATCCTACCACGATCCTACACGATTTTGACTGGTGTGCACGTAAGATCGTACGATCTTACGTGTAAACTCGCGAGTTTGACAGCCTTGGATCAAACCACAACACAAGTGTTTATCGTGGTTCGGCAACAAGGACTCTTTTTCCTTGCCCTACTCAACGCCCCGAGTATCCAACTCGAGAGTATCCTCCACTAGTCAACAAGCTTCCTTCTCGGCGGAGAAAGCTTACAATCGTCGCTTACACTTTATCCGGTACAAAGCTAAATACCGAGTTCTTTTACAAAGGTACAACCACTCCTAACATTGCCTATACAATATTTCCGACACTAAGCTAGATGTCAAATTCTTTTCCAGGGTACAACCACTCCTGAAACTCTATGTATTTTGAGGATTTAAATACTAACCAATCACTATAGACAATATACAAACAAATGATGTATAAACTATCTGAGTTTACACAATGCAACGCTACCAAGACTTGCAACATTGTGTTGAAGCCTGTAGTCTTTTCGGATGAACTTGATGACTTCTTAGCTACACAAGAGAATCACACAAATGAGTTACAACTGATTTAAGTAATAGAGATGCGAGTGTATGTGTGTAATATAGCTAAAAGTGATGATAGATTTCTTGGATGTGGCTTGCTATTTATAGAAGAACCAAACAGCTAGGCCACGGATCAGGCGGAACCAATTCAAGGGTTTCGCCCTTGTATTCCCAGGGTTCCGCCAGTGCTGACAGAATTCCTTCCAAGAAATTTTTTCATATCTATGACAAGTCTAATCAAAATCCTTTAAGTCAACTATGTTGAGTAAGAATCTTTCCAAATATGCATGAGATCTTATAAGAAAGATTTACAAAGAGCTATGACAAGACATGTATGATGCAATGCATGATGTAGATGTATATTTCTAATTTTAGACTTTTACTAATAAGAAATTACACTTGTAAAAGTATTCTTGTAGCAATATGGATTAAGTGATTGAGTTACTAAAGATGTTTGAAGACATATAACTGAATAGGACACAATATTTAGTAAAACTTACTAAATATGTTTTGACACTTAATATGCTATCAACATTGTTAGATGAACAATGAATCATGTAGCAAATGTGCTGTTTACTTAGAAATAAAGTTTCTATATATGAGTATACTATAGTTATACTTTGCTAGAAAATAAAGTTTATGCTTTGTCTACAACAAAATTTTAGAAAAAATCGCAAAATATAAATAACGTTTTTAGACGATATTTGTATCAACAATCTCCCCCTTTTTGTTGAGGAAAAAACATAAATTTCATTCTTAAGCAACTAGATAATTCTAGTATCAAGTCTTTTAAAAATCTATATTAAACTACGTATTACTCAACTTTTTAATTAATATGCAAAAGTAACGGTTGAGTTTAATAATAATTCTCCCCCTTTTTGTTGAAACAAAAAGAAGTCGCATAGTGGAATGATGCAAGCCAAATGCTCCCCCTTGGAAAATACTCCCCGTAGTTGGGGTGCCAAAAACGGATACATGGATTTTGATCCAATAAACTTTGACCGGGGGCTAGCAAATTTCACTATACTTAGTGAAAATTCTATACACATGAAAATTTGACAACATCCCAAATTATGTCTTCCTGCATATATGTTGGGAATTATACTAACAGTTACCACAGCTAAGTGAAGATGTTACAACTGCTGAAGATTGTACTTGCAGTGGAAACTCATTACCACTGCAAGAACATATATTACCACTGCTGATTAGATAACTGTTAGGAAACATGTTTAGATAAATATAGAATAGATCTTGTGTATATCTTATTCTATTAGCATTATACTTATCTTGTAGAAGAGGACTCCTTGTGCTATAAAAGGAGATCCTAGGTTAAAGGTTAGATATACGTTTCTAGAGCTTCAAGGTGTAACCCTAGTGATATCCAGATCACTCATATTATTATCATTAATAATATTGGAGCTAATCGTTTGTTACATACATTGTTCTTATTCATAAACAACTGTCTTACTCACAATCAAACTTCTAAGTGTTACTAAGTAGATTCCGCATACTTAGTGATATAACTCAAAGTATCAATCTAACACAGTTCAAGGTGTTTTAGATCCATCAAGTGGTATCAGAGACAGGCTTTGATACTTTGATTTAGAAGACTCTAGTTCACTCAGAAGAATCAATGGAGACAAAAACCAGTAACTCAAACATTGCTGCTAAGCTTCCAAAGCTTAAGTTGAATGACTTTGAGATGTGGAGGCTAATGATCGAACAATTCTTTATGGTCCAAGACTACACACTCTGGGAGATCATTATGGTTGGAAATTCTTTCAAACCAAGTTCTACTTCAGAGATGGTTGGTGGCAAGGAAGTAATTAAGGTCAACACTGGACCTGTTACTAATGATGAACGACTTCAGATGAAGAATGATCTAAAGGCCAGAGGTTTGTTGCTGATGACACTTCCCAGAGACCAAGTTCTAGCATTCAGCAAGTACAAGACTGCAAAGACTCTTTTTTAGGAGATCTGTAATGTTTTTGGTGGTAATGATTCCACCAAGAAGACTCAAAAGACCCTGTTGAAGCAGACTTATGAGAACTTTGGTTCAACAAGTAATGAATCTATTGATAGCATCTTCACAAGGCTACAAAAGATTGTTACTGAACTCACTGTTTTTGGAATTAAGGTGGAAAGGGAAGACCTCAATCTAAAGTTCTTAAGAAGCTTACCCTCTGAGTTTGGAACCAATGTTGCTGTGTGGGAAGATAAGCCAGATTTGGAGACCATGAAACTTAATGATTTGTACAATAACTTCAAGGTTATTGAACAAAGATTGAAGAAAGCTGGCAAATTAAGCTCAAGTTCAGGAAGTGTAGCACTCAGATCATCATCTCTTGATGATAGTTCAGATGAAGAAAGTGATAGTGATGATGACAGTGCTAACGTTGTTGTTTCCACTGGTAGCTCAAAGAAACAGATAGCAGGACTTAGTGATACTACCTTTTATGCCTTTATATCAAGTTAAGTAGGTGGTTCAATTCTCAATCATGAGGATTTGGATCAAATTGATGAGGATGATATGAAGGAGATGGACATTAAATGGCAGGTGGCATTACTAAGCTTGAGAACAAAGAAGTTTTGGAAGATGACTGGAAGAAAGATTAAAATCAGTGGAAATGAGACAGTAGGTTTTGACAAAAAGAAGGTCGAGTGCTATAATTGTCATAAGAAGGGGCACTTTGCCAGGGAGTGCAGGAAGCCAAGGAAATCTTACAACAGGTCAACTTGGTATAAGCAGGACAAGAAGAAGTAACCTACTACTGATGAGCCAAAGGGGCTATTGGCTATTGATGGAGTGAGCTTTGATTGGAGCTTTATGACTAAGGATGAAGAAGATGATTCAGAGTCTGCAATGGTTGCTACTGAGCTTGCACTAATGGCTTTTTATGACTCTGAGGTACAAATTAATAATGCTTGTTCTAAATCTTGTAAGGCCTTAAATGAGTATGAGAAAATTAAAGCACAATATGATGAACAATTGCTAGAGTTAAATCATACTAATTATAACTTAGCAAATCATAAAAGAGGCCTAGGTGTTTTAGAAACTCAATTAGAGCATTATAGGGCAAATGAATCTAAGTTTAATGATGATATTGCAGTATTAAGAAGAGACTTAGATTATCAGGTTGCTGTAAATAAGGTTCTTAGAGAAGAACTAGAAAAGTTGATGAGGCGAAAAATGAACCACTTTTAGGGGGTCATTTAAGCCCGGAATTAAATTTATTTGAACCAATGTTGCCCTAAATCGTTCCTTTTGTGATTTTAGGTACTTTGGGAGTGAAATCTGGAAAATGAAGCAATTCGGACGTTTTTGGAGCATAAAAGTGAAGAAAACGCCAAAGTCTTAATTTTCCTTGCTAGGAACAGTAGGTGACGGCGTCAAGAGTATCATCCTGACGGCGTCAAGAGTAAATTGCATGAAGGCCCAGTGCAAAAATGAAGGCGTCACGAGGAAGAGCGTCAAGAGTTAACACATGACGGCCTGGAAGAACCTAACACATGACGGCGTCAGATGTAGATCAAGGCAGTCCAAGAATTATTTTGGCGGCGAGATGACGACGTCACCTATTTGGTCTTGACGCCGTCAGCCTCAATTTCCTATATATAGTTTTCTAATTTTCATTCATTAAAAAGGAGAAGTTTTGGAGTAACCCTAAGGCCGAACTTGTTACGAATTTTACAGGTTTTTCAAGGGTTTTCAGCCCTTGAACCCTTACATGTGTAATTGAGATAAGTGTTCTTCTAATTCAATCAATATGTCTATGTGTTGGTTGTCTATATCTTGTGCTTGTCTTAATTCCACCATTCTAGGCTAGATCTATCTTGTGTTTGCTTAGATCTAATGAAACCTAGATGTTGATTATGTGTTGATTACTTGTTTATGGTTGTATTGGATGAATGATTTCGATGTTAGGCTTAAGAAAACTGGCAGATCTCCAAATGGTAACATGCTTGAACGTCTTAGGAAACATGAACTGATGTGCACTAGGTTTTATTGGTTGTATTTAACGCATGAGTAAATTCTAATGATCCCATGTTAGGAGCTTCTTAGCCGGCTCGACATAGGAGTGAAGTAGGCACTCATAGGATTGGGGAATTAAGTGCGCCACCCCATGAATGGTATTAAGGAATACAATCCATCATCCACGCAACTATAACAAGTAATTAACGTGTAAAAGATATCTAGGGAGTAGTGAAATCTAAGTAAACACAATTTCTCCACTTATTGCTCACAACCTTAGTTTAATTTACTTTTATTTTCATTTCTAGTATTTTATTTTGATTGCATCTTTAGTATTGGGTTAGTTGACTAGCAACTAATTCCGCCCAAATCCTTCAAACCCAAGATTTTTACTTGCTTTCAAAAAAATATAAAAATACAAAAATAATCTTCCGTCATCTTTAGAACTTGTATTTAGGTTTTCTAATTCTAGCGACACTATTACTAGCTGAACGATCAATCCCCCGGTACTTGTCACTATACTATACTACAACGATCAGGTACACTGCTTGGTGGGGGTTTTAAGCTTCTCGAGATCCCTTGAGAGGTAAAGCCTGGTGCAATCCCTACGCATCAAGTTTTTGGCGCCGCTGCCGGGGAAATAGTTATTGTCTAGGTTAGAACTTCTTTTTATTAGGTCTACTTGCTAGATTCCTTTCTAGTAAGATTTTATTTTTATTTTTAGGTTTTCTTTAGTCTATCTTATTTCTTTGTTTCCTTTGTTCGTAAACTATTTCGATGGATAACAATAACATTGATCGTTTGATTCCTGTTATTCGTGTTTTTCGTCGTAGGATTTTCCAAATGCCCGCCCTACTGCCTTTAGTTGAGAATGAGAACCCGCCTAACCTCTCACCTAACCACCACTTTGACAATAATTTTGAGTTAGAGGAGTCTGATCATGGTGATGACCGTAGGGCTAGTCCTTTTTACTATTCAGACTCCGATGTGGATCTTGATGATGGTGATGTGATTAATGAGGATAGAATGGAAGAGGAAATAAACCCTCTTAGGTATGTCGACCCTAGAACTAGGATTGAGTGTGATAGTTCATTCAACATGCAATTTCCTTGTAAAATCAGATTTAGGAGCTTTAACGCCTATCTTAACTCATCTCTCCTCATGAACATAATCTCGCGTAATGAATATAATAAAATCATGGTAGATGAGTTAGAATACAAAGGAGAAAACATTATTGCTAGGGCAATACCATTGCATGTGTTTGTAGGAAGCTTGGTCTATCTTGTTGAATTCATGGTTATGGAAAGTCTAGAGGAATTTATTGATGATAAGTTAACCCAGGTTGTGTTTGGAAAACCCTTCAAAAGGTTGACCAACCTTGATGAAAAACTTATAGAAGGGTTAATTACATTCTCGAATGGGGAAGAAGATTTTGTCTACCAAATGCCCCGCACACACCCTAGGTTCAAGGATTTTTCCATGGAGAAGTGTAGTAGGTATCCGCCCATAGAAATGCTAAGTGAGAATGATGAGAGAAAATGGCTTAAGTATACTCATGAAAAGAATAAAAGATACTATCGCGGATGTCTAGAGTTAGGAGATGAGTATAAGAAAGATGAGGCGACCATCAGATGGCTCACGCTTGGTTATGTGAGCATGAGCGATACACGGTAACCCATGACTTTGAGTCTAGCTACAAGACTCGTAAATAAAGAAAAGCGCTTCTTGGGAGGCAACCCATGCTTTGTGTGATTTTATTTTGTTTGATTGTTATTTGCTTCCGTATGCATGCTTTATTTTTATTGTTGGTAGATCATGTTTCAAACTAAATAGTGGGAATACTTTACTTTGTTGTTTTGGCCTAGTCTTAACTCCACCTAAAGGTATTTTTGCAAAAGATAAGTGTAAGGGGAAACCCCAAATATGTTTTTAAGAAACAAACCGATCATGATTCTCCACAATATTAAGTGAACATGTATATTCGTATTTGTTAGAGTCAAATGCTTGTATTGAGTCATAATGAAGTTTTGCAGGATTTTCCAGGAAGTAGAACCAAGTTTTTCCAGAAATTTTCTGGAAACTTAACATAAGAATTTCTGCAGATCACTTCTGACAGTGTCCCGAGTTTACTCTTGACGGCGTCACGTGTAAAAATCTGGAAATTTTACCGGTTTTGTTTTTCTAACGGAATCTTAAAGTTTTTGTTGAATTATTAAGTTTTATAATCTCCAGGAATCTGCAAACTTCATTCCACAAGCATTATATCTTACTTTGTTTTCTAGGATTTAGTAACTTATATAGATTGCCGCCGATTTTATGCGAGGTTGCTTTGTTTGTTTTCTCAGGATTTACAGGTTATGTATGACAAGAAGATGATTTACATTCTGGAAGGGAAGCTTTGATTGTTCATATAACACCCGTAATATAAGAAACACATATTTAATTTTAACCGAAGTTCTAAAATTATTAATACTTGAACATTTCGCGTTACGTTGAACCTAAAACCTTATGATAAGTTAAATCACTATACTAATATGCTATATCATTTGTCACTTGCCTAAAATGTGTGCACGCCTAAACCTCTATACATGGGCTGAAATCAGTAAAATTTTACAAATGAATCTCAACTAAAAACATGATTGAATTTAAACTTGGAAAGGTCCATTCCAATCCCAATAATCACGGAAAATTTACCTTTTATTCTAGCCCATATCTCGGTTTCTCCTCATTCTTATTAACCGAATTATCCCATCTATTTTTCATACTCAGAAAATCCAAAAGAAAACCAAAGAAACCCTAAAAATATCCATTCGGCTTCTACTCTTATTTTTCTTCAAGTTTGGTTCAATCCCAAGCGTGCAAAGGGCGTTTTGATCGTGGTATAATTATTGGTTCGAAGGGAGTCTGAAGTTTGGATTCGATCAGGCTACTCTCGTGGTTATTATGTTTTGATTCGTGGTTCCTTTTGTTTTCCTTGGTCTCGACTTCCAGCCTTGAAGGTATAACTTTCTCTTTTGTTTCTCACTCGTTAGTCACACATACAAATATACCACTAGTAGCAAATAACGCCTTACAAACTATTGAAAATCATGTTGATGTAACACTTATTGTCTCGTTCAATTTATGATACGTCTAGCATATAAAACCACACAGGATATGATGAATATACGAATCACATGTGCAAATTTCTGCTTGATTCTTGCTGTTCGAAATCAGATCTGTATTATCATCTAAAGCTCATTAAAACATGACTAAAGAATCTGGTATAAACCTTAAAATATTTAAAGACGAGGCATGCTAATTTGCGTTGGATTAGGGTCTGATGGTTGTCATTTTTATGTCTTGTAAACTCGTTAAGTTGTGTCATGTGGTGGAATATAAAGACTATCAAATCTGTGTTTGGTATGTGACTTTAAACCATTTAAAGATGGATGCGAATCAGGGGGTTGTTTCGGCTCGTTAATCACTTATGCCGCGTCATTTCTTTCTTGTCGAATGGTCTTTGCATGCGTGAACTTATGTGGATAACATGAAGTCCAAAATCTGTTACAACTTGTGGTATAAAAAACTAGAATTTATGGTTTGGAGCTTGGTTAAATGCGGAGTCGTTTCGGCCTTGGGTCTTTCAAAATCTGGTCATATAATGACTTTTCTAATCTCAATTATACGTACTAGGACCTGGTTTAAAACAAAAATAAATAAACCATGGGGTGTATATATTATTAAACATTGGTTATAAACATGAATATCTAAGATAGAACATGCATGATCAACTGTAATTCAAGTTTTGGGGCATATCTCTACGTGGGTGATTATGTATGGATTTTTAAATGACAAAACATGCTTCATTATTTTAGCGTGGGTGTGTAAGTGAGTTATTCTATTTAAAAACTTGTTTTAAACTAATCTTAATGCTAAGAGCATGGGTCAAATATGGGGATGGGTCGAATGAGTAATTGAATCATTTGTGTTGCTCTCAAGTTAAATAAATTCACGGGAACATGTGAAAAATTGTATTTTCGGTCGTTGCGGTCTAAATTGATGTCGGGTATACATATAAATAAATTATTAACGACGGGGTCTAAAATTATTCTTTCGACCTAAAATTTTAATATAAACCTTAAAATTATTTATCAGACATTTTTAATATTAAATTTTGATAATTTATATTCATGGCCCTAAACTTTGTTAAATTGACATATTCAACCCTAAACTATCATATTTGTTATTTTGGGAAACTTACTAACTTTGGAAACTTAATAATTCGAGAAACCTACTTAAAATGGGAAGTTACTAAAAATGGAATGTCTCTAAAAATAGAAAGAAAACTAAAATGAGTAATGTGATTTAAAATAAGCTTATAAATAATAAGACGATCATTAATTCGTGTAGATTCGCTGAAGAAGGAGTAACTTCCGATCTTTATGTCTTCTGATGTGTTTGCACTTACGGTTTAAGGTACAGATATTCTACCCTTTCTCAGTAAGGGTTCCGATCTCATGACTTTTTAATTCTTGACTTTGATTCGTTTGCTATGATATGATTCATTGATATAAGCCTTTGTTATGATCCCTTTGATATGATTCGTTGCTATCCATTTTGTTGATTACCTGATTAATATCTCCTGGTTGAGATTCTGTTTGATTATGATATGATTCGTCTGTTATGGATATGCTTTGTTTGATATGATTTTGTTCTTATGCCCGAGTTTTTATTCTACTCATGGAGGTACCATGGGCGTGTTAGTGATGGCACCACTGACATGACACTTTCTGGGGAGGTGTGATTGATCCCTGGCATTCCCTTCTGTTTGATATATGTGCACTATGGCCAATTAGTTATATATGTGTCCAGTCATGAGCTGGCATGTGTATTTTGTTTGATTCAGGGAGTGTATGGATGCATCCTAGGTTCTGTTTTGACTTGTGAAGACAGTGACTGGCTGTACGTGCCTTGTACCCCTTTCACTTCTGGTACATTGGAGTTAGCTACTCTATGTACACCCTATGAATTGACGAATATGTGATTATGTGATTTGAGACCTATTCGAGTATCTCGTTAGGTCGGCTCGTGGCTTTCCTATGTTTCTTGTGTCTATTCGAGTATCTCGTTAGACGCGCCTTTGTTGATACGTGCTCTTTGAGACTGGTTATTATATGATTCATATTATCACTTGACTCTTCATACTCATTATTCATTTGACTTATGATATTCGTTCAGTTATCGTTGATCTCTTATGCATTTGACAGATGATATTCTTTTCAGTAGAAGCTTATGATGCCTAGTTTCTCATACTTATATATGTTTCGTTTATCCGTTTGCTTTGTTATATATCTGTTCACTGGGCTTTTTAAGCTCAGCCGCATTTCCTTTCCTGCGGCAGGTTTTAGGTTGGAAGCTAGGTTTGGTTGAAGAGTGCATAGGAGCATTAATGGACTACCCGATGACTAGAAGCCCATTTGCATTGGACCTAGATTTTGATCCAGCTAGATTTGTTTTGACTTGTAATTCTTTTAGTATTAAGCTAGCATTTCATTTTGTACCCTTAGAATACCATTGTAACTTTATGTTTAAAGTCTTCCGCTGGCGTTGTATGCTTTGTATGCTTTGATATGTCACCATACTGTAGCGCTCCGGACCCATGTCGGGTTGGGGTGTTACAATTATGGTATCAGAGCTAAGGCTGCGACTTGTAGTACCTAAGTTATGGCCTGTGAGTTTTGGACCCTTAAGTTTGCACCTTAGATGCTTTAAGAATAACTTTGGAAGTTTTTGCCTTAAGTTTCTCCCCTTAAGAACCTTATTATGGTCGGCGAGGATTGGGTAGATATATGACTAAACGTTGGCTTCTTGTTTCCTCTTTACTCTGATTTATACCTTTGGTTTTCGTTAAGCTCTTACAAGATCATTCGTTTCGGAGACTTAGAAGACTTATTAGGATTCGCGACTTGTGTTTAGGATGCCTTTAGACTTCGTAGTATGCCTTATAAGTTTCATTTCCTGGAGTTATCACTTTTCTTATGAATTTCGATTCTTGATTCGTTTGACATTTGTTTAGATGCCTTTCTTTCGTTCGGAGATTCGCGTATGCATGAATCCTACGTATTCGACACACTCTATGAGTTCTCCTTGCTTTTAATTCTTTCTTCATTGTTGATTCTTGACCTTACCTATTCTACCCTTATGAACATTTTGTGAATTTTCATCGTGTATATTCGATTTGTCCGATGCGTTTCGGAGATATTTGGAGACGATTTTGTGGTGCTAATTTGTTTACATTGGAGATGTTCGATTCGATGTTTTTCTGGATTTGGATTTGTTGCCTGAGTATTATGATGATGATGACTGTCATTTTATGTTTGTCACCTTTGACGTTCTGTGAAGTTCATATTCTACACCATGATTCTTAACCTAATAATTGTTTATGACCACCTTGTTCTAAAACTCGTGCGTTGATTTCCCCACCGCTGTGAAGATACTTCTCTGATGAAACTCGCCTCGAGAGTTATTCGATTTGTTGGGAACGTTCGTTGTGTATCTTTGTGTGTTTTTGTTTTATTCGTTGAGGAGAATGATGATGGTATTTATTGTTGGAAGTTGAATCGTGTCTTTCATGAATACTTGGACAAATTGTCATAGTATGACATATTAGGGTGTTTAGAGACGAAAGAGAAACACGAGACTCATCTTTGTTTTCGGTTTTGAATTTCTATGATGGAAGGGAGCAGTTTGAAGTGAACGGTCTTATCAACTCTATTCATTTTAGTTGAACTAATATGTATAGAGTCTTGAAGCAGGAGCGAGACGGGATGGTATGAAGATGGTGGTGACTACATCGGAGATTTCCACGCATAGGAGGAATGACAACACGAGTGGAATTATAGTGGAGCATTGACTAGGACGGCTTGCTTGGAAGATCGGCACAGATTCCTTTCGACAAAAGATTATTCAAGTTACATGGCGCACCTGCAGTGGTCATGATAATCGCTTTTTGTAGTATGCTTCCAGAAGAAGTATAGAAGAGTTAGACGTCTTGGTATTTGAGGAAGCTTTAGTTCGTGACATGATAGATCTTGGATTCATTCTTATCCGTATGATTATTCTACCTATTTCCGTTATGTCCTCTGATACTTTTTGATACTCTGATTTGTGATTTTGATCGTCAGTATGAATATGTTATCCTATCTCCCTATGAGACTTTTGATACGTTTAATGATTCGATTTGTGCGCCTTCGACCTTTGCAACTTACTTTGTTCGTTCAGAATTTGGTGGGAGTGGATGATGATTTATTGTTTAGGATCATCGCTATGCTTGCTTCGTAGGTTAATATGTTTAGTGTATCTCCTTGTAGGATTTCAACTATCATCTATCATCTGTCATCTGCTACACATTTGTTTCACGTTCGTTGATCCGGTTGGTTATGATTTGTGTTCGATTGGAGAGCCTTGGGCAATCCATGTTTGTCAGGATCGAGTCATGAGAAAATTTTGGGTTGTGAAGATTCTTTTGGAAGAACCTCTTTGAACGCGAGAATTTTTGTGACGATCTTTTGAGATTCGCTACAACACTGTCTAACTTTTGCGACAACAATTTTCGAGGACGAAAATTTTCTTTTTAGAGGGGAAGAATTATAACACCCGTAATATAAGAAACACATATTTAATTTTAACCGAAGTTCTAAAATTATTAATACTTGAACATTTCGCGTTACGTTGAACCTAAAACCTTATGATAAGTTAAATCACTATACTAATATGCTATATCATTTGTCACTTGCCTAAAATGTGTGCACGCCTAAACCTCTATACATGGGCTGAAATCAGTAAAATTTTACAAATGAATCTCAACTAAAAACATGATTGAATTTAAACTTGGAAAGGTCCATTCCAATCCCAATAATCACGGAAAATTTACCTTTTATTCTAGCCCATATCTCGGTTTCTCCTCATTCTTATTAACCGAATTATCCCATCTATTTTTCATACTCAGAAAATCCAAAAGAAAACCAAAGAAACCCTAAAAATATCCATTCGGCTTCTACTCTTATTTTTCTTCAAGTTTGGTTCAATCCCAAGCGTGCAAAGGGCGTTTTGATCGTGGTATAATTATTGGTTCGAAGGGAGTCTGAAGTTTGGATTCGATCAGGCTACTCTCGTGGTTATTATGTTTTGATTCGTGGTTCCTTTTGTTTTCCTTGGTCTCGACTTCCAGCCTTGAAGGTATAACTTTCTCTTTTGTTTCTCACTCGTTAGTCACACATACAAATATACCACTAGTAGCAAATAACGCCTTACAAACTATTGAAAATCATGTTGATGTAACACTTATTGTCTCGTTCAATTTATGATACGTCTAGCATATAAAACCACACAGGATATGATGAATATACGAATCACATGTGCAAATTTCTGCTTGATTCTTGCTGTTCGAAATCAGATCTGTATTATCATCTAAAGCTCATTAAAACATGACTAAAGAATCTGGTATAAACCTTAAAATATTTAAAGACGAGGCATGCTAATTTGCGTTGGATTAGGGTCTGATGGTTGTCATTTTTATGTGTCTTGTAAACTCGTTAAGTTGTGTCATGTGGTGGAATATAAAGACTATCAAATCTGTGTTTGGTATGTGACTTTAAACCATTTAAAGATGGATGCGAATCAGGGGGTTGTTTCGGCTCGTTAATCACTTATGCCGCGTCATTTCTTTCTTGTCGAATGGTCTTTGCATGCGTGAACTTATGTGGATAACATGAAGTCCAAAATCTGTTACAACTTGTGGTATAAAAAACTAGAATTTATGGTTTGGAGCTTGGTTAAATGCGGAGTCGTTTCGGCCTTGGGTCTTTCAAAATCTGGTCATATAATGACTTTTCTAATCTCAATTATACGTACTAGGACCTGGTTTAAAACAAAAATAAATAAACCATGGGGTGTATATATTATTAAACATTGGTTATAAACATGAATATCTAAGATAGAACATGCATGATCAACTGTAATTCAAGTTTTGGGGCATATCTCTACGTGGGTGATTATGTATGGATTTTTAAATGACAAAACATGCTTCATTATTTTAGCGTGGGTGTGTAAGTGAGTTATTCTATTTAAAAACTTGTTTTAAACTAATCTTAATGCTAAGAGCATGGGTCAAATATGGGGATGGGTCGAATGAGTAATTGAATCATTTGTGTTGCTCTCAAGTTAAATAAATTCACGGGAAACATGTGAAAAATTGTATTTTCGGTCGTTGCGGTCTAAATTGATGTCGGGTATACATATAAATAAATTATTAACGACGGGGTCTAAAATTATTCTTTCGACCTAAAATTTTAATATAAACCTTAAAATTATTTATCAGACATTTTTAATATTAAATTTTGATAATTTATATTCATGGCCCTAAACTTTGTTAAATTGACATATTCAACCCTAAACTATCATATTTGTTATTTTGGGAAACTTACTAAATTTGGAAACTTAATAATTCGAGAAACCTACTTAAAATGGGAAGTTACTAAAAATGGAATGTCTCTAAAAATAGAAAGAAAACTAAAATGAGTAATGTGATTTAAAATAAGCTTATAAATAATAAGACGATCATTAATTCGTGTAGATTCGCTGAAGAAGGAGTAACTTCCGATCTTTATGTCTTCTGATGTGTTTGCACTTACGGTTTAAGGTACAGATATTCTACCCTTTCTCAGTAAGGGTTCCGATCTCATGACTTTTTAATTCTTGACTTTGATTCGTTTGCTATGATATGATTCATTGATATAAGCCTTTGTTATGATCCCTTTGATATGATTCGTTGCTATCCATTTTGTTGATTACCTGATTAATATCTCCTGGTTGAGATTCTGTTTGATTATGATATGATTCGTCTGTTATGGATATGCTTTGTTTGATATGATTTTGTTCTTATGCCCGAGTTTTTATTCTACTCATGGAGGTACCATGGGCGTGTTAGTGATGGCACCACTGACATGACACTTTCTGGGGAGGTGTGATTGATCCCTGGCATTCTCTTCTGTTTGATATATGTGTACTATGGCCAATTAGTTATATATGTGTCCAGTCATGAGCTGGCATGTGTATTTTGTTTGATTCAGGGAGTGTATGGATGCATCCTAGGTTCTGTTTTGACTTGTGAAGACAGTGACTGGCTGTACGTGCCTTGTACCCCTTTCACTGCTGGTACATTGGAGTTAGCTACTCTATGTACACCCTATGAATTGACGAATATGTGATTATGTGATTTGAGACCTATTCGAGTATCTCGTTAGGTCGGCTCGTGGCTTTCCTATGTTTCTTGTGTCTATTCGAGTATCTCGTTAGACGCGCCTTTGTTGATACGTGCTCTTTGACACTGGTTATTATATGATTCATATTATCACTTGACTCTTCATACTCATTATTCATTTGACTTATGATATTCGTTCAGTTATCGTTGATCTCTTATGCATTTGACAGATGATATTCTTTTCAGCAGAAGCTTATGATGCCTAGTTTCTCATACTTATATATGTTTCGTTTATCCGTTTGCTTTGTTATATATCTGTTCACTGGGCTTTTTAAGCTCAGCCGCATTTCCTTTCCTGCGGCAGGTTTTAGGTTGGAAGCTGGGTTTGGGTGAAGAGTGCATAGGAGCATTAATGGACTACCCGATGACTAGAAGCCCATTTGCATTGGACCTAGATTTTGATCCAGCTAGATTTGTTTTGACTTGTAATTCTTTTAGTATTAAGCTAGCATTTCATTTTGTACCCTTAGAATACCATTGTAACTTTATGTTTAAAGTCTTCCGCTGGCGTTGTATGCTTTGTATGCTTTGATATGTCACCATACTGTAGCGCTCCGGACCCATGTCGGGTTGGGGTGTTACAGTTCATTTTCTTGGAGGAAGATTTAACCTGGCCACCTAATTATCCATACCGAGCGAATCAAGGGAGTATTTGATTTCATTCTTTTTACTTTTTCACTTTTACATTCTTTACTTGAAGATTGGGGACAATGTTCATCTTAAGTGTAAGGGGAGGGTAAAATGATGATACCTTACAAATACACTTTCGCTTGAGTTTGTTTGTTTAATAGTAAGATGTGTAATAAAACTATGAGAAATACTTGTTAGTGTAATTTTAGCGCCAAATTTAAATTTTTTTACAACATTTAGGAGTGAAACTTTAGCCATAGCAAGCGTCTCATGGATAGGAGATTGTATGACTAGCACAAAACTGTACCATTCAGAAAAATTTTCCATCCAAATATGTGAGGTTCGCCTTTAGATTTGATAGAAAGAGCATTCATTATTAGTGCTTATGAGTGTACCGGTAGCATTTAGATTCTAGAACTTGCGTTAGTGATGCATCCCGAGACCGCTAGTAAGACTACATTCGTGTAGTAGGATTTACTACATGATAAGAGGCATTAGGATCACCCTTGTGTTAAACCCGTATCATAATTACTTGACCATTTAAGTCATATTACTTGGCTAGTTAAGTCAACTAATTTTTCCCACACCTTAGCGTTGTACTCATTTTTAGTACACGAAACCCCTAGTACACCCCTCCGAGCATATCTTTTCGTTTCTAACTTTAAGCATTTTACTTAAAGGAAGAATTTGTTACACCCCACTTATATGTACACCCAAATCGCCTTAGCCTTCCGTGTATGCACTCATTTTTAGTGCATTATTGTTATTTGTTAAACCCTAAGTTAATTATCTAATTGATTACATGGTTGCTAAGTCGAGTCATATCTTTGTACATATTGTTTTGGGACGATTGGGACTCATGGGTAAAGTATTTATTTATGGAGTAATGGGGAAGAACATCATATATTACCCCCGTATGTGCGTTAATCTTAAAAGTACTCCAAGTGTTTTGATTTTTTAATTCGGGTCATTAGATTAGTTTATTGTAAAGTATGTAAAAATTCAAGTGTAAGGGGAATATACATTCCCTATGATGTATTATTTTGGATGGTAGGGTAAGAGTGTATGAAAAAAAAAATATATAGAAAATGAAAAAGAAAAAAAAAAAAACATACGGACTACCTTCCCATTTCATTCTATGTTCATTTTTATGTTTTTGCTATTTTTCATTTATTAGCTTAAGTTGAGTCTAGTCTTGGCTTAGCAACGCCACATTGTACATGTAATTAACCAAGATTGTTAACTCGCCACCAGTAAAGACTGCCTATATCCAACAAAACCGTGTATTTCATATCCCTACACCTAACGTTACAACCCTTTTAAAAGAGCTCCTTGATAGTTTATCCTAGGTGCTTACGCCATGCGGTGGAGGTTTGATCCTTTCCCAAGCCTATGGTAATCTATTTTGCTATGACAGGTAGTGAGAGATATCTTCCGTTTCCATATTGTAATTTATACTTTATTACACCCGAGAGATGTGAGTATCTAAACACTATTTGTGAGGTGCTTGTGTATGACCTCCGTGCTTGTCTATTGGTTTTTAGTGGAACGATTATTTGTTATAATTACTTTTATATTAGTGTTAAATGACCCCTAACTTGTATTTTGAGTAGAATAAAAGCGCATTTGCTTGAGGACAAGCAAATCTCAAGTGTAAGGGTATATGATGAGGCGAAAAATGAACCACTTTTAGGGGGTCATTTAAGCCCGGAATTGAATTTATTTGATCAAATATTGCCCTAAATCGTTCCTTTTGTGATTTTAGGTACTTTGGGAGTGAAATCTGGAAAAGGAAGCAATTCGGACGTTTTAGGAGCATAAAAGTGAAGAAAACGCCAAAGTCTTAATTTTCCTTGCTGGGAACAGTAGGTGACGGCGTCAAGAGTATCATCCTGACAGCGTCAAGAGTAAATTGCATGACGGCCTAGTGCAAAAATAAAGGCGTCACGAGGAAGAGCGTCAAGAGTTAACACATGACGGCCTGGAAGAACCTAACACATGACGGCGTCAGATGTAGATCAAGGCAGTCCGAGAATTATTTTGGCGGCGAGATGACGACATCACCTATTTGGTCTTGATGCCGTCAGCCTCAATTTCCTATATATAGTTTTCTAATTTTCATTCATTAAAAAGGAGAAGTTTTGGAGAAACCCTAAGGCCGAACTTGTTACGAATTTTACAGGTTTTTCAAGGGTTTTCAGCCCTTGAACCCTTACATGTGTAATTGAGATAAGTGTTCTTCTAATTCAATCAATATGTCTATGTGTTGGTTGTCTATATCTTGTGCTTGTCTTAATTCCACCATGCTAGGCTAGATCTATCTTGTGTTTTCTTAGATCTAATGAAACCTAGATGTTGATTATGTGTTGATTACTTGTTTATGGTTGTATTGGATGAATGATTTCGATGTTAGGCTTAAGAAAACTGGCAGATCTCCAAATGGTAACATGCTTGAACGTCTTAGGAAACATGAACTGATGTGCACTAGGTTTTATTGGTTGTATTTAATGCATGAGTAAATTCTAATGATCCCATGTTAGGAGCTTCTTAGCTGGCTCGACATAGGAGTGAAGTAGGCACTCATAGGATTGGGGAATTAAGTGCGCCACCCCATGAATGGTATTAAGGAATACAATCCGTCATCCACGCAACTATAACAAGTAATTAACATGTAAAAGATATCTAGGGAGTAGTGAAATCTAAGTAAACACAATTTCTCCACTTATTGCTCACAACCTTAGTTTAATTTAGTTTTATTTTCATTTCTAGTATTTTATTTTGAGTGCATCTTTAGTATTGGGTTAGTTGACTAGCAACTAATTCCGCCCAAATCCTTCAAACCCGAGATTTTTACTTGCTTTCAAAAAAATATAAAAATACAAAAATAATCATCCGTCATCTTTAGAACTAGTATTTAGGTTTTCTAATTCTAGCGACACTATTCCTAGCTGAACGATCAATCCCCCGGTACTTGTCACTATACTATACTACAACGATCAGGTACACTGCCTGGTGGGGGTTGTAAACCTCTCGAGATCCCTTGAGAGGTAAAGCCTGGTGCAATCCCTACGCATCAAGAGGTTAAAATGGCTAGTGAGAATATAAAGATAACTTGCCATACACTGGATCACCAATCCAAGTGTATTGACAAAATTTGGGAAGCCTAAGTTGTGAACAAAGCCAAATCAGGAGTTGGATTCAAATCAGTTCCACCACCTCTAAGAGGTGTTCCATCACCTCCTGGCATTGACTTAGCTCACATAGGATTAGAAGAATTCCAGGAACCACCTATGACCTATGGACCAAAATTTGTTAAACCAGTTGTTATTGAAAAGGTTCAGGTTGAGGTTGATACATTTGATGGTGCTAGTGACTCATCTCTTAAAGATGAAAGTGTGAATGTTGAGTCTAAACCTAGTGTTCCTGAGAATGTTAAAGTGGAGGTTAAAAAGAGTATTCCTGATGTTGTCAAAGAGAAGCCTTGGTCACAACCTAATTTCACTAGGCCCACTACTAGATATGCAGAGATGTACAGAAGTAGGTCACCAAGTCCTAGGAGTAATATGAGGAGTTGGAATCATGTTAAATCTAGGCAATTTGGTAGTGATTTTGTGTTCAATAACAAACCTTGTCATATATGTGGTAGCTTTGACCATTTGTCTTATAGCTGTACCTACCACTTGGGTAGAAGGGAAGTGTTTGGGAATACTATGGTGAATGGACAAAATGCTAATAACTTAACTCACCCAAATCCACTTAGCAAGATGATTCCCAGGTCTGTTTTGCTTAACTCTGGCATTAAACCAATTTCCACTGCTAGACCAGCAGTTTCCACTGCAAGACCAGCAGTTGCCACTGCCAGAAATAAAAACAGAGTTTACCCTAAGCCCCCTGTTACTACTTTTGTTAAATCTACTCAAACAGGGAAAAAGACAAATTTTGAAAAGAAAGTTAACAATAATCAGAAGTGGGTACCCAAAATTTCAAAACCAGCAATTTCCACTGTTAAGCCAGCAGTTACCACTGCAAGGCCAAAGGTTACCATTGGTGGGTCTGTTAACAAGAAAAGGGTAAATATGGGAAATGCTGTTAAGGCCTCAGCACATTGGGAATGGAAACCAAAAGGAACCATCACCTCAAACAATCCCAATGGTGTATCAATGACCTTTGATAGATATAATTATATTGATACACGAGGCAGATCCAAGTCATTTGTGGCTTGGGTCCCCAAAAGGAACTAATTCCTTTATTTTGTGTGCAGGAACATTCAAAGACTACAAATGATCAAGGATACTCAGACAGTGGATGTTCCAGGCACATGACTGGCAATAAGTCCTATCTTTCAGATTTTCAACCTTATGATGGACAATTTGTCAGCTTTGGAGGAGGAATTGGTGGCAAGGTTTCTGGAAAAGGAACAATCAAGGCTGGAAACATTGACTTTGAAGATGTGCAGTATGTGAAAGAACTCAAGTACAACCTTTTTAGTGTGTCAGAGATGTGTGACAAGGAGCATAGAGTTCTATTCACAGAAGATGAATGCTATATCTTATCTAAGGATTATAAGCTCCCTGATGAATGTGACATTTTGCTTAAAATCCCTTGAAAAGGTAATCTATATAGCATTGACATGAAGAACATAGTGGCTAATAATGATGTTACTTGCTTGCTTGCAAAAGCCACTTTAGATGAATCCATGCTTTGGCACAGAAGACTTGGTCATGTTAACTTCAAGACCATCAACAAGATTGTGAAAGATGGCCTTGTCAGAGGTCTACCAGAGAAAAGATTTGAAAATGACCAAACTTGTGTTGCCTGTCTCAAAGGAAAGCAGCACAGAGCTTCATGTAAGACCAAAGCATTCAATTCTATTGATCATCCACTCTTTATGCTGCATATGTACTTGTTTGGTCCTACTTCTGTGAGCAGCATCAATTTGAAGAAGTATTGTCTTGTTGTGACTGATGATTTTAGTAGATTTACATGGGTTTTCTTTTTAAGAACCAAGGATGAAACCACTGGCATCCTTAAGACATTCATCACTGAAGTTGAAAATCAATTTGAAAAGAAAATAAAGATCATCAGGAGTGACAATGGGACAGAGTTCAAGAATATAAGTTATGGATGATTTCTGTAGAGACAAAGGTATTAAAAGAGAATTTAGTGTTGCAAGAACTCCTCAACAAAATGGAGTTGCAGAAAGAAGAAACAGAACACTAATTGAGGCTGCTAGAACCATGTTAGCTGATTCCAAGCTTCCAGTGACTTTTTGGGCTGAAGCAGTTAACACTGCTTGTTAGATTCAGAACAGGGTTTTAGTGGTCAAAACAAAGAACAAGACACCTTATGAGTTATTCAGAGAAAGACCTCCTACTTTTGAGTTTATGAGGCCATTTGGGTGCCATGTTACTATTCTCAATACCATTGATCATCTGGGTAAATTTGAAGAAAAGTCTGATGAAGGCTTCTTTGTTGGTTACTCCATGGTTAGCAAGGCTTTTAGACTCTATAACTTAAGAACAAAGAAGATTGAAGAGAATCTGCATGTTGAGTTTCTTGAAAATAAAGCTAACATGACAGGTTCAGGACCAGATTGGCTATTTGATCTTGAAACATTATCCAATACAATGAATTATGTACCTCTCACTTCAAGCACTGGAGACAAAGATCTTGAAGATTCAGAAGAGTTCATTGATGAAGATGAAGCTTGCAAAGATGATGAAGATCAAATTGTTATGCCACTTTGGGACTTTGTTGATAATTCTGAAAAGACAAGTGATGCAGATGGTGAAGAAAATAAAGAAATTCCTACTAGCAGTGGTAACTCAATTCCCACTGCTACACCAGAAGTTTCCACTGACAACCCAAATGTGGAACATACTTCTCAGGAATCACCAAGTGATGAAGTATAGATTACAAACATGCATACAACATATGATATTCCTAGCACATCATAGACTTCAATTCACAAAGTGCATCCACTTGATAATGTTATTGGTGAACTTCAATCAGGTGTGAAGACTAGAAGACATACAAAGAAATATGATATTCATGGGTTCATAAGTGATGTGTATGAGTCCAAGAAACATAGTAAGAAGAATGAGTGTTTGTTTTTCTGTTTTCTCTCACAAGTGGAGCCTAAAAATGTATATATGGCTCTAGGAGAATCTAGCTGGGTTGAAGCAATATAAGAAGAGTTGCTACAGTTTAAACTTTAAAAGGTTTGGGTTCTTTGTGACTTGCCTGATGGTATGAAGGTCATTGGTACTAAATGGGTTTTCAGAAACAAGAAAGATGAAGGAGGTATTGTAATCAGGAACAAAGCTAGATTGGTTGCTCAAGGATACACTCAAGAGGAGGGTATTGATTATGAAGAAGTTTTTGCTCCTGTTGCAAGAATTGAGGCTATTAGATTGTTTTTAGCCTATGCATCATTTATGGGCTTTACAGTCTATCAAATGGATGTTAAGAGTGCCTTTCTGTATGGTACTATTGATGAGGAGGTATACGTCTCTCAACCTCCAGGCTTTGAAGATCCTCAACACCCAAATAAAGTTTATAAAGTGGTTAAGGCTCTTTATGGCTTACATCAGGCTCCAAGGAAGTGGTATGAAACCTTAGCAAATTATTTGTTGAATAATGGGTTTCATAGAGGCAAGATTGATCAAACTTCGTTCATCAAGAAAGACAAGGGTGATATTCTACTTGTGCAAGTATATGTTGATGATATTATCTTTGGATCTACTAAACAAGAGATGTGCAAAGAGTTTGAGAAGCTGATGAAAGATGAATTTCAAATGAGTTCTATGGGAGAACTTACATTCTTTTTGGGGCTGCAAGTACAACAAAGTAAAGAAGGCATCTTTATCAGTCAAGACAAATATGTGACTGAGATTATTAAGAAGTTCAAGTTTACTAATGCAAAATCTTCAAATACCCCTGCTCACAAGACCACTCATCTATTGTTGAAGAATGCTAGTGGTGCTAATGTTGATGTGCACACTTACAAGTCAATGATTGGTTCTCTGATGTATCTTACTTCATCAAGGCCAGAAATTATGTTTGCTGTATGTGCTTGTGCAAGATTTCAAGTGACTCCTAAGACATCACATATGACAGCAGTGGAAAAGATTTTTAGGTACTTGAAGACTTATCCTAATCTAGGATTATGGTATCCAAGAGAATCCCCTATGGAATTGATGACATACTCAGATAGTGACTATGCTGGTGCAAGCTTGGATAGAAGGTCAACTACAGGTGGATGTCAATTTCTTGGATGTAGATTGGTGTCATGGCAGTGCAAGAAGCAAACTATGGTTGCTACTTCAACCACTGAAGCAGAATATGTAGCAGCTGCTAGTTGTTGTGCTCAGATCCTATGGCTTCAGAATCAATTATTGGATTATGGGTACAATTTCATGAACACCATTATCTATATATACAATAGTAGTACCATATGCATTATTAAAAATCCTGTGCAACACACTAAAACTAAACATATTGAAATTAGACATCACTTTATTAGAGATTGTTTTGAGAAAAAGCTTATTAATGTTGTCGAAATCCATACTGATGACAATTATGCTGATTTATTAACAAAAGGGCTTGATGTGGGTAGGTTTCAATACTTGGTAACAGGTATTGGAATGCTCAATCCATAAATCATTGATGTCTAATACTTTTCAGTGTTGCAGGATAGTTTTTAGGTACTAATATTGTTTGTATATGTATGTATGGTTTTCTACTAATTTGTATGCAGAGTTATCAAAAGCACAGTGGAAATAATTATACAACAGTGGAAAGATTGGTGATAAAAGCAGAAAGAAAAAGAGTACTTTTATTGATATAATAGTAAGTACATCACAACCATTCAAGATAACATTGTCACCAACACAGAAAATCACAAAAGACATAAACCTACAACCTAACACCTACTCCATAGGTTTCTTTCCCTTTCCATCATAATCATGCTTGCCCTTGGATGCCCTCTTTCTCTTGTCATCAAAAGAAAGTTGTTTCCTTGGACAAGCAAGTCCCAGAACTTGCTTGGGAGGCCTTGGTGCTTGGGTAGGCTTCTCAACAGCAGGCCACTTCATGTTGCTTATGGCAGTCTTCAATGCTGTAGTTAGGGCCTTTGGAAGTTCTTCGGAAAGATTGAAGGTTGGATCATTGTCATCATCAGAGGAAGAACTGGTAAAGAACTCCAAAGATGGAGCAGGAGAAGCTTCAGTCTTTTTGGATGTCTTGTTGGATGCTGTGGATGTGGTTGCACTTGGTGGGAAGTAATCACTCCATCCTGTTGAAAGATCCTCTGAGTTTGAACAATAGCTGATCTCCTCATCAGATGAATCATCAGAAGATATGTAGACTATTGGAAACCAGCTCATTGTGTAGGTTGGAGGAGTAAATGTTTTCAGCCCTTAAGAAAAAACAAACGACTAAATAAGAAAAAACACGCCCTTAAGAAGATATTGTAACACAGATTTAAGTTGATAGTATTACTAGTTTACTACACATAACAAACAAATCCTTTTATTAACTTAATTATCATTAAATAGTAACCTAAATCGTATTAATAATGGATATCTAATTAATAAGAAAGCATATACTTCACCAACTTATATAAAGAGAGAAACAAAAAAAAAAAGGAAAAATTTCATGTATATCTTTAAAAATTTCTAAAATTTCATATATATCATTTTTATTAGTTTTTGATGCATAAAGTACAATGCATTTAATGCATCAAAAGGATATATATGAAATTTTTGAATTTTGCAAGGGTATGTATGAAATTGCCTCAAAGAAAAATGAGTTGGGTGGAGGAATTGAGCTAGGGACATCAATAATCTACCATACAACCTTACAACCTTACAACGGTTTAATAGATTATTGATGTCCCTAGCTCAATTCCTCCACCCAACTCATTTTTCTTTGAGGCAATTTCATACATATCCTTGCAAAATTCAAAAATTTCATGTATATCCTTTTGATGCATTAAATGCATTGTACTTTATGCATCAAAAACTAATAAAAATGATATATATGAAATTTTTGAAATTTTTAAAGATATACATGAAATTTTTCCTTTTTTTTTTGTTTCTCTCTTTATATAAGTTGGTGAAGTATATGCTTTCGTATTAATTAGATATCCATTTTTAATACGATTTAGGTTACTATTTAATGATAATTAAGTTAATAAAATGATTTGTTTGTTATGTGTAGTAAACTAGTAATACTATCAACTTAAATCTGTGTTACAATGTCTTCTTAAGGGCGTGATTAAGGGTTTGTGTTATTGAAGTTGTTTGTTGATGAGAGATAAATGTTTTGAGCCCCCTTTTATAAGCAAAGTCAAGGTCGAATTCTAATTAATGAAGAATATTTACTCTTACCTGTTTTGGTAGGTTGGAGGAGTAAATTTGGTTATTATCGGGTTGACTTTTGGAAGATATTTTTGTGAATAGTAACTTGGTTAAAAAGGTACTTTGGGTTAATCTTTATGGGTTAAGTTAAAAGTTACTTTGGTCTGCAGCATACAACCCATATTATTGGAGTCATTGGAGTTATAAGGTGTGTATAATAGACACACAACAAATGGTTATTGATTCACCATGTCTAATCTATATAAGAATCAACTAGTCCAGAGCAAACGACTCATGGTAAAGACATATCAAATCCGTTGATAGCTGGTAGTTTGCTAAAAACTATGATAAGAGCAGCAAATTTTCAAGTTTTACTTACCCCTGCTCTTTGATATGTTGTGAAAATTTTACCACTGCTAGTTCATTAGTTACCACTGCAAGAGTAATTTTTCCACTGATAAACTAACCGTTACAACTGTTGTGTCAGTAATCTATTTTTTACTAGCCGTTGTAAATATAACCGTCTTTCCTTATTAATAGGGTAAATCTTTTTGTGAATTATCTACTTACTTATTATAATTTATTCTTTTCCAAAGAAAATTCTTTCTAAAGATAATTCACATTGCGCAACCTCCTCAAACCCTATTAGTATAAATTGATCATTATACGGCTTGCTTTTTATCTTGATTACTAACACTTTTATTCTCTTTTTCACAAATATCATGGCGATTCTAAAATTTGTCGAGGAGCACAACCAAGTGGCCTACCTACAAAAGTCAAATGAGAAGAGTGGCCCTGTTTTTTATCAGATTGTGGATTTTCTAAACACAACTCATATAAGGTATGCCTTAACTATTAATCCCACAATCTATGTCTCTCATATCAAACAGTTCTGGAACACTGTGAAGTCCATAACTCTTGAACAGGGGGACACACATGAATCTGTGGATGCTCTAAGAGCCACAGTGGATGGGGTAACTATTGATGTTACTGAGTCATCCTTGAGGAGAATTCTCCAATTGAATGATCTCAATGGTATCATCACATTACCCAATTCAGAAATTTTCACTAATATTGCTTTAATGGGGTATGATACATCTGAACAAAAAGTAAATTTCAGAAAAGGATGTTTTTGTCCCCATTGGAGATTTTTAATTCATACTCTTTTACATTGCCTAAGTCCTAAGAAAACATCTTATGAACAATTCGCATCAACCATGGCTTATCCTTTGGTTTGTTTGGCAACTTGATGCGTAGGGATTGCACCAGGCTTTACCTCTCAAGGGATCTTGAGAAGCTTACAACCCCCACCAGGCAGTGTACCTGATCGTTGTAGAATAGTATAGTGACAAGTACCGGGGGATTGATCGTTCAGCTAGGAATAGTGTCGCTAGGATTAGAAAACCTAAATACTAGTTCTAGAGATGAAGGATGATTATTTTTGTATTTTTATATTTTTTAGAAAGCAAGTAAAAATCTCGGGTTTGAAGGATTTGGGCGGAATTAGTTGCTAGTCAACTAACCTAATACTAAAGATGCAATCAAAATAAAATACTAGAAATGAAAATAAAACTAAATTAAACTAAGGTTGTGAGCAATAAGTGGAGCAATGTGTTTACTTAGATTTCACTACTCCCTAGATATCTTTTACACGTTAATTACTTGTTATAGTTGCGTGGATGAAGGATTGTATTCCTTAATACCATTCATGGGGTGGCGTACTTAACTCCCCAATCCTATGAGTGCCTACTTCACTCCTATGTCGAGCCGGCTAAGAAGCTCCTAACATGGAATCATTAGAATTTACTCATGCATTAAATACAACCAATAAAACCTAGTACACATCGGTTCATGTTTCCTAAGACGTTCAAGCATGTTACCATTTGGAGATCTGCCAGATTTCTTAAGCCAAACATCGAAATCATTCATCCAATACAACCATAAACAAGTAATCAACACATAATCAACATCTAGGTTTCATTAGATCTAAGCAAACACAAGATAAATCTAGCCTAGCATGGTGGAATCAAGACAAGCACAAGATATAGACAACCAACACATAGACATATTGATTGAATTAAAAGAACACTTATCTCAATTACACATGTAAGGGTTCAAGGGCTGAAAACCCTTGAAAAACCTGTAAAAATCGTATATGGTTCGGCCTTAGGGTTTCTCCAAACTTGTTCCTCTAATGAATGAAAATTAGAAAACTATATATAGAAAACTGAGTCTGACGGCGTCAAGAACAAATGGGTGACGCCGTCATCTCGGCGCCAAAAGAATTCTCGGACTGCCTTGATCTACATCTGACGCCGTCATGTATTAAATTTTTCCAGGCCGTCACGTATTTAACTCTTGACGCTCTTCCTTGTGACGCCTTTATTTCTGTACTGGGCCGTCATGAAATTTACTCTTGACGCCGTCAAATTGTTACTCTTGACGCCATCACCTACTGTTCCCAGCTTGGAAAATTAAGTCTTTGGCGTTTTCTTCACTTTTATGCTCCAAAAACGTCCGAATTGCTTCCTTTTCCAGATTTCTCTCCCAAAGTACCTAAAATCACAAAAGGAACGATTTAGGGCAATATTTGATCAAATAAATTCAATTCCGGGCTTAAATGACCCCCTAAAAGTGGTTCATTTTTCGCCTCATCATATACCCTTACACTTGAGATTTGCTTGTCCTCAAGCAAATGCGCTTTTATTCTACTCAAAATACAAGTTTGGGGTCATTTAATACTAATATAAAAGTAATTACAACAAATAATCGACCAAAGACAAGCACGGAGGTCATACACTAGCACCTCACAAATAGTGTTTAGATACTCACATCTCTCGGGTGTAATAAAGTATATATCACAATATGGAAATGGAAAACATCTCTCACTACCTGTCATAGCAAAATAGATTACCATAGGCTTGGGAAAGGATCAAACCTCCACCACATGGCGTAAGCACCTAGGATAAACTATTAAAGAGGTCTTTTAAAGGGTTGTAACGTTAGGTGTAGGGATATGAAATACACGGTTTTGTTGGATATAGGCAGTCTTTACTGGTGGCGAGTTAACAATCTTGGTTAATTACATGTACAATATGGCATTGCTAAGCCAAGACTAGACTCGACTTAAGCTAATAAATGAAAAATAACAAAAACATAAAATAAACATAGAATGAAACGGGATGGTAGTCCGTATGTTTTTTCTCTTTTCTTTTTCTATTTTCTTCTTTTCTTTTTCTTGATTTTTCGATTTTTTTTTTTTATTTTTTTTATTTTTTTTTTGCATACACTCTTACCCTACCATCCAAAATAATACATCATAGGGAATGTAAATTCCCCTTACACTTGAATTTTTACATACTTTACAATAAACTAATCTAATGACTCGAATTAAGAAAATCAAAACACTTGGAGCACTTTTAAGATTAACGCACATATGGGGGTAATAATATGATGTTCTTCCCCATTACTCCATAAAATTAGTACTTTACCCATGAGTCCCAATCGTCCCAAAACAATATGTACAAGGATATGACTTGACTTAGCAACCATGTAATCAATTAGATAATTAACTTAGGGTTTAACAAATAAAAATAATGCACTAATGATGAGTGCATACACGGAAGGCTAAGGCGATTTGGGTGTACATTTAAGTGGGGTGTAACAAATTCTTCCGTTAAGTAAGATGCTTAAAGTTAGAAACGAAAAGATAGGCTCGGAGGGATGTACTAGGGGTTTCGTGAACTAAAAATGAGTACAACGCTAAGGTGTGGGAAAAATTAGTTGACTTAACTAGCCAAGTAATATGACTTAAATGGTCAAGTAATTATGATACGGGTTTAACACAAGGGTGATCCTAATGCCTCTTATCATGTAGTAAATCCTACTACACGAATGTAGTCTCACTACCGGTCTCGGGATGCATCACTAACGCAAGTTCTAGAATCTAAATGCTACTGGTACACTCATAAGCACTAATAGTAAATGCTTTTCCTATCAAATCTAAAGGCGAACCTCACATATTTGGGTGGAAAATTTTTCTGAATAGTACGGTTATGTGCTAGTCATACAATCTCCTATCCATGAGACGCTTGCTATGGTTAAAGTTTCACTCCTAAATGTTGTAAAAAATTTTAAATTTGGCGCTAAAATTGCACTAACAAGTATTTCTCATAGTTTTATTACACATCTACTATTAAACAAACAAACTCAAGTGAAAGTGTATTTGTAAGGTATCATCATTTTACCCTCCCCTTACACTTAAGATGAACATTGTCCCCAATGTTCAAGTAAAGAATGTAAAAGTGAAATAAGTAAAAAGAATGAAATCAAATACTCCCCTGATTCGCTCGGTATGGATAATAAGGTGGCCAGGTTAGATCTTCCCCCAAGAAAATGAACAATCAAAGCTTCTCTTCCAAAATATAAATCATCTTCTTGTCATACATAACCTGTAAATCCTGAGAAAACAAACAAAGCAACCTCGCATAAAATCGGCGGCAATCTATATAAGTTACTAAATCCTAGAAAACAAAATAAGATATAATGCTTGTGGAATGAAGTTTGCAGATTTCCTGGAGATTATAAAACTTAATAATTCAACAAAAACTTTAAAACTCCGTTAGAAAAACAAAACTGGTAAAATTTCCAGGTTTTTACACGTGACGCCGTCAAGAGTAAACTCGTGACGCCGTCAGAAGTGACCTGCAGAAATTCTTGTGTTAAGTTTCCGGAAAATTTCTGGAAAAACTTGGTCCTACTTCCTGGAAAATCCTGCAAAACTTCATTATGACTCAATACAAGCATTTGACTCTAAGAAATACGAATATACATGTCCATTTAATATTGTGGAGAATCATGATCGGTTTGTTTCTTAAAAACATATTTGGGGTTTCCCCTTACACTTATCTTTTGCAAAAATACCTTTAGGTGGAGTTAAGACTAGGCCAAAACAACAAAGTAAAGTATTTCCACTTTTTAGTTTAGAAACATGATCTACCAACAATAAAAATAAAACATGCATACGGAAATAAATAACAAACAAACAAAATAAAAACACACAAAGCATGGGTTACCTCCCAAGAAGTGCTTTTCTTGATTTATGAGTCTTGTAGCTAGACTCAAGGTCATGGGTTACTACGTGACCTCATCATTGGTTTCACTCTCTGATTGTAAATATTCTTTGTAGAAACCAATCACCTTTTTCTCAATCGCTCCTATAATCCTATGGGCAAATTCCTTATCAACTTTATACTTTGGTCCTAGAGCCAAGCAATCTTTGTAGAAAAGACTCCTCTTTTCCCATACATAATCCATGCCCTTTTTCTTATCCTCTTCATTGATGTCCTCAAAAGCACCAACGTTATCCTTATCAAATCGGGATATAAAGCGAAATTCTTTCATTCTATTAGGCATCCTATAAGTGATCCTATTGGTGTTACTTGCAAATCGGATTGTCCCTTCTATCTCATCATATTCTAACTTTGACTCCTCAACAAACGGTTTGCCAAACATAACATTGGACAATCGACAATCAATAACATTAGCAAGATCTTCCACAATCATAAAGTCGGTGACAAAAGTGAAATTCCCGACAAAGACATGTAGACCTTTAACTCTCCCGACAAAGTTACACACTCCACCGGGGTATTTGGGATCTCTTCTAGGTTCAAGCCTTGTTTTCACTATATCATTATAAACATTTGAGGACATAATGTTGATTGGGGATTTAAAGTCAATGTAAGCATTTTCAACGTGTCTATACCCAATCATACATGGTATCTTAGCATTCTTAGGATCGCCTCTCTTTATCTTAGGTTCAATTATAGTAAAAGGAGATCGCGGGTTATCAATAAGATTATTATAATATGCAATCTCCTCCTTAGTGGGGTATAGATTAAAGTAATCATTAAGCTTCGGATCTATTTCCCCCTTTTCTAGATCCTCAACAACATTCACAAAATCATTAGGCCCTAGGTCCTCATTTGAATACAAGGCGGTCGCTAGGTCACTAAATGCCTGGTCGAGCTCAACCTTAATCAACCTGTTAAGCTCTCTAAGTTCCCTAATCTCACTCTCAATTTATCCACGTAACACAGCCACTTCTTTAGGGGAAAGGGGTGGATTCGCGTTTTCCATAATGGTCAACGGAATAGTCAATGAATTTAATTTACTAACAAAGGCACAAAGAAAAAGATAGACTAAAGAAAACTTAAAAATAAAAATAAAATCTTACTAGAAAGGAATCTAGCAAGTAGACCTAATAAAAAGAGATTCTAACCTAGACAATAACTATTCCCCAGGCTGCGGCGCCAAAAACTTGATGCGTAGGGATTGCACCAGGCTTTACCTCTCAAGGGATCTTGAGAAGCTTACAACTCCCACCAGGCAGTGTACCTGATCGTTGTAGTATAGTATAGTGACAAGTACAGGGGGATTGATCATTCAGCTAGGAATAGTGTCGCTAGGATTAGAAAACCTAAATACTAGTTCTAGAGATGAAGGATGATTATTTTTGTATTTTTATATTTTTTAGAAAGCAAGTAAAAATCTCGGGTTTGAAGGATTTGGGCGGAATTAGTTGCTAGTCAACTAACCCAATACTAAAGATGCAATCAAAATAAAATACTAGAAATGAAAATAAAACTAAATTAAACTAAGGTTGTGAGCAATAAGTGGAGAAATGTGTTTACTTAGATTTCACTACTCCCTAGATATCTTTTACACGTTAATTACTTGTTATAGTTGCGTGGATGACAGATTGTATTCCTTAATACCATTCATGGGATGGCGTACTTAACTCCCCAATCCTATGAGTGCCTACTTCACTCCTATGTCGAGCCGGCTAAGAAGCTCCTAACATGGGATCATTAGAATTTACTCATGCATTAAATACAACCAATAAAACCTAGTACACATCGGTTCATGTTTCCTAAGACGTTCAAGCATGTTACCATTTGGAGATCTGCCAGATTTCTTAAGCCTAACATCGAAATCATTCATCCAATACAACCATAAACAAGTAATCAACACATAATCAACATCTAGGTTTCATTAGATCTAAGCAAACACAAGATAAATCTAGCCTAGCATGGTGGAATCAAGACAAGCACAAGATATAGACAACCAACACATAGACAAATTGATTGAATTAAATGAACACTTATCTCAATTACACATGTAAGGGTTCAAGGGCTGAAAACCCTTGAAAAACCTGTAAAAATCGTATATGGTTCGGCCTTAGGGTTTCTCCAAACTTGTTCCTCTAATGAATGAAAATTAGAAAACTATATATAGAAAACTGAGTCTGATGGCGTCAAGAACAAATGGGTGACACCGTCATCTCACCGCCAAAAGAATTCTCGGACTACCTTGATCTACATCTGACGCCGTCATGTATTAAGTTTTTCCAGGCCATCACGTATTTAACTCTTGACGCTCTTCCTTGTGACGCCTTCATTTCTGTCCTGGGCCGTCATGAAATTTACTCTTGACGCCGTCACCTACTGTTCCCAGCTTGGAAAATAAAGTCTTTGGCGTTTTCTTCACTTTTATGCTCCAAAAACGTCCGAATTGCTTCCTTTTCCAGATTTCTCTCCCAAAGTACCTAAAATCACAAAAGGAACGATTTAGGGCAATATTTGATCAAATAAATTCAATTCCGGGCTTAAATGACCCCCTAAAAGTGGTTCATTTTTCGCCTCATCACAACTGATAGGACTTTCAATTTTTCAAAGTTTATTTTCAATAATATGAAAGGCAATGTAAAGAGTCAATATAAATTTTTGATGTATCCAAGGTTTGTGCAAGCAGTGTTAAATGAGTTTCAACTGCAACCTTACACTCGAATTTATGAACCTTCCTGTCTTAAGCCAAAAGTTTTTCAAAATATGAGTAAGGCTTCAGATCTTTGGAATGGGGAGGTTCATCCACTTTTTCCTTAAATGCTTGTAAAATTGCTCAAGTACAGGGTGAAGATGCAACCATCCCAGTTGTATCCCAAAACACACCCACTCTTGTTGTTCCACCCATTCACCATACCCCTGCTGTAACTCACACTTATGAGAGAAGGCATAAACAGCCAACTTCTCTCATCTCAACATTGCATGTTGCTGAACCCTTTGGTTTAGGAACAAGCAGTGGTGGTTCAAGGCTTAATCCTAGTCCAACTAGGGAAGAGCCTGAATCAATGCCTCATGATTCACCTCTCCCAACAGGTTACACAGTTGGAAGTGATGAAGGCAGTGTGCAACTACCTGAATTGATGGACATTTGTACCAAATTAGTCAAGCAGGTTCAAGCTCTGGAGAAAGATCTGGCACAGACCAAAGTACAACATGCCACAGAGCTGAATCAACTGAAGGCAGAGATTCAAAGATTGCAAAATGAAGTTGAGAATCTCAAGAAGAAAAGACCTGCTACAGTTGTGTTCTCGTCCTCATCTTCACCTCAGGATGACTTTTCTGCAAGTTCTAGTAAAGATTTGGGAGATTCTTCGAAACAGGGGAGGAAATCAGATGCAGAGTTTAAGGGGAGGAGTACTAATTTTGAAAAAGAGTTTGCTGAGCTCCCTGATTCTGAGACTAAGGGGAGGAAATTAGATTTTGAAGATATGGATGCTGATGCTGATTTTCACTTTGATGATACAGTTGGAACTGCTCAACCAATTTCCACTGAAGTAGAAAAAGTTCCCACTGATCAAGAAAATCCCACTGCAAGTGAACATGTTACCACTGCTACTCAAGAAGTTGTCACTGCAGAGGAAGAAGCTGCCAGAATAAGATCAGTCAAAGGTAAAGCTATTGTGACTGGTTCAGAAAAAGAGCATACAAGAAAGATTTCTAAGAAAGATCAAGCTCAGATTGATTTTGATGCAAGATTGGCAGAGCAAGAGCAAGCAGCAGAGAATGAAAGGAAGAGAAAGCTGTAGGAAGATGAAGTTGCTAGTTTTATGGAAGCAAAGAGGTTGGATAAACTTGAACCAGTAATGGCAGAACCAATTTCAGTTATCTCACCAACTGTCATTCATGAGAAACCTCCTTTGTTCACTTATGTGCCTACAGAAGAAGAGATTGATTATTTGATTAATAATGATCAAATAATCAGGAAGAACGCTATTGAACTTATTGCAAATACAACCTTGGATGAAGAACAAAGGTCTACTCAATTAAAAGACTTTATTCAAATGAAGAATCAACAGGCTCTTGATGAAATCATTGGGGATATTAGAAAAGGTCAGAAGAAGACAAGAAAACTTACAAAGGCACAGATCATTGCTGAGATGAAGACTTTTTGTTGCCATGTTGGTAATATGAAGATGGCTCAATTCAAAGGAATGTCACATGATCAGATTGAAGGTATTTACTACAGAATCAAAAGACAAGATAGTAAATTCATTCAAATGGATCAAGAACCTATAGGAATGAAGACAAAAAGGTCTGGAGTGAGTCTTGAATCAAGAGATACTAAGAAGTTGAAGACTCAGGAATCATCTCAAGCAGAAGAGGGTCCTAGCAAGTTGACAGAAGAGCAAGTTACAAACATGATGTTCATAGAGACTGATGTACTTAATATTAAACCTCTACAAGCAAAATATCCAGTAGTTGGTTGGGAGATCTTTTCTGATAGTTTTGGAGTAGCTTGGAAGATCATCAGAACTAGAAGTGTCACAAGCATTTGCAGAGATTTTGAAGATATTGTTAGATCTTGTGATAGAGAAGACTTGGATACTTTTTGGAGGATTTTTCAAGATCAGTTCAAGAAGGATGAACTTGTTGATGTCGAGGCTAAGGAGTTATGGGTTCACTTCAGAAGATTATATGAACCTGACCCAAGTGATAGACATTGGAGATTTGAAGCTCACAACATGAATACCTTGCGGAAGTTTTATGACTCAAGTGCTGTGCATCATCTTTCTACTAAGATGGAGTTGATGTCTTTAAGTTGGCTGAGAAAGAATATCCATTGAGAGCTGGATTATTGGATGTGATGATGTCAGTGAAGCTTAGGTACTGGGAAAGAACTGAAGTCATAGAAGATTTGCTGCAAAGGATTTATGATCAAAGTGTGAGAGCTGATAAAGATTTAAGAAGAAGAAGATAAGTGTTTGGAAGAATTCCCATATCCTCATGTTTGTTGAATACTTCAAGAAACTTATTGATGCATAGGGATTGCACCAGGCTTTACCTCTCAAGGGATCTTGAGAAGCTTACAACCCCACCAGGCAATATACTTGATCGTTGTAGTATAGTATAGTGACAAGTACCGGGGGATTGATCGTTCAACTAGGAATAGTGTCGCTAGGATTTGAAAACCTAAATACTAGTTCTAGAGATGAAGGATGATTATTTTTGTATTTTTATATTTTTTAGAAAGCAAGTAAAAATCTCGGGTTTGAAGGATTTGGGCGGAATTAGTTGCTAGTCAACTAACCCAATACTAAAGATGCAATCAAAATAAAATACTAGAAATGAAAATAAAACTAAATTAAACTAAGGTTGAGAGCAATAAGTGGAGAAATGTGTTTACTTAGATTTCACTACTCCCTAGATATCTTTTACACATTAATTACTTGTTATAGTTGCGTGGATGACGGATTGTATTCCTTAATACCGTTCATGGGGTGGCGTACTTAACTCCCCAATCCTATGAGTGCCTACTTCACTCCTATGTCGAGTCGGCTAAGAAGCTCCTAACATGGGATCATTAGAATTTACTCATGCATTAAATACAACCAATAAAACCTAGTACACATCGGTTCATGTTTCCTAAGACGTTCAAGCATGTTACCATTTAGAGATCTGCCAGTTTTCTTAAGCCTAACATCGAAATCATTCATCGAATACAACCATAAACAAGTAATCAACACATAATCAACAACTAGGTTTCATTAGATCTAAGCAAACACAAGATAAATCTAGCCTAGCATGGTGGAATCAAGACAAGCACAAGATATAGACAACCAACACATAGACATATTGATTGAATTAAAAGAACACTTATCTCAATTGCACATGTAAGGGTTCAAGGGCTGAAAACCCTTGAAAAACCTGTAAAAATCGTATATGGTTCGGCCTTAGGGTTTCTCCAAACTTGTTCATCTCTAATGAATGAAAATTAGAAAACTATATATAGAAAACTGAGGCTGACGGCGTCAAGAACAAATGGGTGACGCCGTCATCTCGCCGCCAAAAGAATTCTCGGACTGCCTTGATCTACATCTGACGCCGTCATGTATTAAGTTTTTCCAGGCCGTCACGTATTTTACTCTTGACGCTCTTCCTTGTGACGCCTTCATTTCTGTACTGGGCCGTCATGAAATTTACTCTTGACGCCGTCAGGATGGTACTCTTGACGCCGTCACCTACTGTTCCCAGCTTGGAAAATTAAGTCTTTGGCGTTTTCTTCACTTTTATGCTCCAAAAACGTCCGAATTGCTTCCTTTTCCAGATTTCACTCCCAAAGTACCTAAAATCACAAAAGGAACGATTTAGGGCAATATTTGATCAAATAAATTCAATTTCAGGCTTAAATGACCCCTAAAGTGGTTCATTTTTCGCCTCATCATATACCCTTACACTTGAGATTTGCTTGTCCTCAAGCAAATGCGCTTTTATTCTAATCAAAATACAAGTTAGGGGTCATTTAACACTAATATAAAAGTAATTAAAACAAATATTCGTTCCACTAAAGACCAATAGACAAGCACGGAGGTCATATACTAGCACCTTACAAATAGTGTTTAGATACTCACATCTCTTGGGTGTAATAAAGTATAAATTACAATATGGAAAAGGAAAATATCTCTCACTACCTGTCATAGCAAAATAGATTACCATAGGCTTGGGAAAGGATCAAACCTCCACCACATGACGTAAGCACCTAGGATAAACTATCAAAGAGGTCTTTTAAAGGGTTGTAACGTTAGGTGTAGGGATATGAAATACACGGTTTTGTTGGATATAGGCAGTCTTTACTGGTGGCGAGTTAACAATCTTGGTTAATTACATGTACAATGTGGCGTTGCTAAGCCAAGACTAGACTCGACTTAAGCTAATAAATGAAAAATAACAAAAACATAAAATAAACATAGAATGAAACGGGATGGTAGTCCGTATGTTTTTTTCTCTTTTCCTTTTCTATTTTTTTTTTTTGCAAACACTCTTACCCTACCATCCAAAATAATACATCATAGGGAATGTAAATTCCCCTTACACTTGAATTTTTACATACTTTACAATAAACTAATCTATTGACTCGAATTAAGAAAATTAAAACACTTGGAGTACTTTTAAGATTAACGCACATATGGGGGTAATAATATGATGTTCTTCCCCATTACTCTAGAAAATAAGTACTTCACCCATGAGTCCCAATCGTCCCAAAACAATATGTACAAGGATATGACTCGACTTAGCAACCATGTAATTAATTAGATAATTAACTTAGGGTTTAAACAAATAACAATAATGCACTAAAAATGAGTGCATACACGGAAGGCTAAGACGATTTGGGTGTACATTTAAGTGGGGTGTAACAAATTATTCCTTTAAGTAAGATGCTTAAAGTTAGAAATGAAAAGATAGGCTCAGAGGGGTATACTAGGGGTTTCGTGTACTAAAAATGAGTACAACGCTAAGGTGTGGGAAAAATTAGTTGACTTAACTAGCCAAGTAATATGACTTAAATGGTCAAGTAATTATGATACGGGTTTAACACAAGGGTGATCCTAATGCCTCTTATCATGTAGTAAATCCTACCACACGAATGTAGTCTCACTAGCGGTCTCGGGATGCATCACTAACGCAAGTTCTAGAATCTAAATGCTACCGGTACACTCATAAGCACTAATAATAAATGCTTTTCCTATCAAATCTAAAGGCGAACCTCACATATTTGGGTGGAAAATTTTTCTGACAGTACGGTTTTGTGCTAGTCATACAATCTCTTATCCATGAGACGCTTGCTATGGCTAAAGTTTCACTCCTAAATGTTGTAAAAAAATTTAAATTTGGCGCTAAAATTACACTAACAAGTATTTCTCATAGTTTTATTACACATCTACTATTAAACAAACAAACTCAAGCGAAAGTGTATTTGTAAGGTATCATCATTTTACCCTCCCCTTACACTTAAGATGAACATTGTCCCCAATGTTGAAGTAAAGAATGTAAAAGTGAAAAAGTAAAAAGAATGAAATCAAATACTCCCCTGATTCGCTCGGTATGGATAAAAAGGTGGCCAGGTTAGATCTTCCTCCAAGAAAATGAACAATCAAAGCTTCCCGTCCAGAATATAAATCATCTTGTCATACATAACCTGTAAATCCTGAGAAAACAAACAAAGCAACCTCGCATAAAATCGGCGGCAATCTATATAAGTTACTAAATCCTAGAAAACAAAATAAGATATAATGCTTGTGGAATGAAGTTTGCAGATTTCCTGGAGATTATAAAACTTAATAATTCAACAAAAAATTTAAAACTCCGTTAGAAAAACAAAACTGGTAAAATTTCCAGATTTTTACACGTGACGCCGTCAAGAGTAATCTCGTGACACCGTCAGAAGTGACCTGCAGAAATTCTTATGTTAAGTTTCCGGAAAATTTCTGGAAAAACTTGGTCCTACTTCCTGGAAAATCCTGCAAAACTTCATTATGACTCGATACAAGCATTTGACTCTAACGAATACGAATATACATGTCCATTTAATATTGTGGAGAATCATGATCGGTTTGTTTCTTAAAAACATATTTGGGGTTTCCGCTTACACTTATCTTTTGCAAAAATACTTTTAGGTGGAGTTAAGACTAGGCCAAAACAACAAAGTAAAGTATTTCCACTATTTAGTTTAGAAACATGATCTACCAACAATAAAAATAAAACATGCATACGGAAATAAATAACAAAAAAAACAAATAAAATCACGCAAAGCATGGGTTGCCTCCGAAGAAGCGCTTTTCTTTATTTACGAGTCTTGTAGCTAGACTCAAGGTCATGGGTTACTACGTGACCTCATCGTTGGTTTCACTCTCTAGGTCGTCTTCTAAGCCAGTTTTGTATTCCGGACCTAGGGTCAAGCATTCTTTGTAGAAACCAAGCATCCTATTCTTCACATACTCTACTCCTCTACGTCTATCCTCATCATTCCTATAATAAGCAGCTTGCTTGTGTTCCTTTTCTATATTAGGGAGAAGGCGGTATTATTCAATTTTGTAGTGCATTTGGTAGGCAATCTCATCATTCTCTTCCTTGAATCTTACTATACCTAAAGTCGGATCATAACTCATCCTAGTGGCCTCAACAAATGGTTTTCCGAATATTATTTGGCTTAGGCAATTGATGTGTGCTTTTTCACACATCCTTTTTAGACCAAAATCAGACCAAAAATACCAAATACTAATCAAATATGCCAAGAGAATGTGTTTTTTTGTATTTGTGTATGTGCATGTACGGATATGTGAAAAATGAACAAAAACGAAGCCAAACTCGACAAAAACGAGCACGAGATTGGAAAAAGGTCAAAAGCCGGAGCCGGGGAAGCAAAATGATCAAAGAAAGCTCATTAATGCATAAGAAGTCCTCAGAGAACCTTAAAGTTGCATAATCAGTCCTTGATCAAAGTTTGGTGAAATTGGCAAGATTAGTCCCTCTACTTTCAACGATTGTCACTTTTAGTCCTTTGAAGTAGAAAAGTCAAACTTGGTCCCTCAATATTCAAAGAAAGTCATAACAACCCCTTGGAAAATAACTTTGGAAAAATATCAAGTTCAGTCCCTAATTTTCAGATTTGTACAAAAATGGTCCTTGTTAAATCCTACTTATCCTAAACTATTAATACAACCGGATCAATAATAAAAGTTATCCAAAGTTACCCTAGCCCAGTACACACCAACATGAAAAGCCCATCACCACTATTAAACCTGTACCCGGTCCACCCCAAATTACCCAAGTCAACCCGGTCAACTAAACCGGTCAACCCAAACTTAATAATAAAATCCCCCAATTCCCAACTCCCGCCCCCATTTTTACACAATCCCAGATATGTTACTGTAGATAGAACCTTAACCCCCTCATCCTAAAAATTACCCTGATTGGGTAATTATCACCCAATGATTAGCTTCTAGAAGGGTCAACACATGTCAGGGATGTCAGGAGGACACGTGGACCAGTGAGATTACACACGGAGGATAGGTCATATCATATCAATTAATCCAACGGCTAAGGACAAGTGGAAGCATCTGGATTTGATTAGACGGTTTAGGAGTGCTCAAAAGAAACACAAATCATGTGGATTGGTGACCTGGCTACATCCTCTCAGCAGGCTATATAAGCCCCTCTCACATCATGTATTCGGTGTTAGATTTTTAGGTTAGATTAGGGGTAATTTTAGGAGTAGGTGTAATGTTAATTTAGTTTTTCATATTGTAATTCTATTTTCAAATTGTACTCTCTTCAATTTTAATATAAATCCAATTTTCATTTTCATTTAATTTCAGTCTGCAAATTTATATTCTGTTTCTTTTAGTTTCCTTAAATCATTTCTTAGATTTCATATGCTTGTTTTAGTTTAAATAATATTTTGTGTTTGGTTAAATTCTGTTTCAAATTCTACTTGGTCAAAATTAGTCAACGAATAGTCAAAGGTGATCATTGATGATGATTCTGGGTTAAGAGTGATATATTTTGGTATATGGAGTGCTTAATGGAGCCTATCTAAAGATAGGCTATTGGTCAAATGAGTTCCCTTTTCAGCTGGGACTAGAAAGTAAGTGTTCAGTTTAGCTTATGCATTCTCTTCTTTATTAGCTTAGTTTCTGCATTTTTAGTTTAGATAGTAAAGTTTATAGCTGTTACATGTTTGTTATATCTTATCTTTAAGCTTGTGTTGAGGTTTTGCCTTAAATTCATCTTTACTGCCATATTTAAGCTTAATCTGATTTTTGTTGTTCTTGTTGTTCTGAGTGTTATTAGTGGTTTCATTAATTTCAAATTCTTATTAGTGAATCTGTTTTCATTAGTCTACTGCTTATGTCTTAGTTCTGTGTTGCATCTATCTCTGCTGTCACAATATTGCATCTGTGATCTTAAATTCTTATGCATTTGTTAGTTTCTAAGCTTAGATAGTTATATTAGTATTTAGGTAATCAACTTGTATCAGTAATTAGTTATCTAGTAAGCTAGTTTAGGAATTTGTGGTGATAAGCTAGGATAAAGGGGTGTTTGGATTAGGATTTAAACATGTGTTCCACTTGCTTTCTTACTAAAAATTTGGTTCCATCATCTTAGTTTAGGTTCATATAGGTAGAGTAGGTTCATATATTCATAGTTATTTTAGCAAAAGTCAAAGTTGAAGGGAAACTAAATTTCTGCCTGCTAGTGTGCTATTCTCAATCTGCCGTTGTTTGAGCTGATGCATTTTAAGTTTTTCTAAGTGTTTTTAATGGTTAAAATCCTTTAGTATACATCTAGGGTAAATTGTGATCTATTGAAATTAGGCTTAGTCAAATCTAGGTGCATTATAAATAGTCAAAAAGACCATAGGCCTGCAGCCCCCATAGGTTCAAGTACTGCTGATCTAGGGTCCTTTTAATGGTTCAATTTGGCTTAGAAGTTGGTTTATTTTGGTTTTTCTAGTAGCCAGTAGTCTAGACCATCTTTTGCCCCCATAAGCTCTCTGTCCCGAGCTTATTTGCTCAGCTTATTGCCTTGTCTAGTTGAGTGGTTCTAAGCAAGTAACTGTTTTACGTTTTAGGCCTGCAAGTGTTAGTTTGAGCTTAAATTCTAAGGTTGTTGATTCTTATAAGTTCATTTGTGTTTATAATTACTTGTTTCTTTGTTTTGGACCCAATTGCTTAACTTGTTTCCATCACCGCTTATTCTACATATAGCTTATTGTAACTGTTTGTTGCCCATTTTGTGTTTCTAAGTCATATTTGGTATAAATATTGTTCCATCAAGCTTCTTAGAATCAATAAGTCACTTGGTCAAAGTGTGGGTCGACCTGGTCAAGGAGTGCTTATTAATAAGCACTCCAAATAAGCAGTTTCAAGCTTATATGCACTTTTCTAAATTATTTTCTTTTCAAATTTTTTTCTTAAGCTCATTTTAATATTTTAGATTTTCTGTAATTTTTTCAAATTTTTCTGAGCTCATTTACTATTTTTCTTATTTTATTTTCATTTTTAATCAAAATTTAATACTTTTTAATTAATAAAAAAATCCAAAAAAATCATAAAAATCCCAGAAAAATCAAAAACTATTTTAGAAGATCATTTTTAGTTATTTTAGAATTTTAGAAATTTATTTTGCATTTTTCCCATTTATTTTGAATTTTATTTGAATTTTTAATTAGATTTAATAATTTTTAATTTCCAAAAATTACACAAAAAGCAAAAAAAAAAAAAAAAAAAAAATTAGTTTTTAGTTTTAAAATTTCTTTTTAGTTATTTTATAATTTTCAAAATATAATTTTTCATTTTTCTCATTTTATTTGCATTTTCTTTTAATTTTTAATTAGTTAAATAGTTTTTAATTCATAAAAAATAATTAAAAAGTCAAAAAAAATATTTTTCTTTTTCTCAAAATTTTCTTTTATCATTTTTAACTTTTAAAAATTATTTCCAAGTCCGTAGGAGTAGTGTAGCTTAAAAGTCGCGTTTTATTTCGTACGATAACGTTTATTTTACATTTTATTGTACGGTTTCGATTCTACGTTACGTTTTAAGTTTGTTTACTTTAATTTCATGCTTAGTTGATTATTTGTGCTTCATTTACTTATTCATTAGTATAATCTTTTCCAAATCACTTTTTACCGCTTTCACGACACGTTTCACGAATCGGGAATTCGAAATTCCATTCACACCTTCGCTGGGACACGACCCGGGGAAATACTTTCCTAAGCATTTCTTCGGTAAAACAAACACTATACTAAAACGACTATGTCAAAATGGTGCCGCTGCCGGGGAAGGTTGAAGTGAATTTTTCGTTTTCGTTTTTCGAAATTGTGTTTTGAAAACCTTCCTTGTATATATTTTCTATAAAAATTACAAAAAATAAAAAAATCAAAAACACTTTTCCTAAAGTGTTTTCAAAAATACCAAAAAAATTATAAAGTTACAGCCTCGTCTCGACCGAAAGGAAGAGCGTTGTAAACCAAATAAGCTTCTCAATATAACTACGCGTGAAATTAATTGCTAATCGGATTACTTTAATTCTACAACTGAATAAGCGGAAAATACGGAAGTTTTGACATTAAATTAAAAGCTGAAGAGAGATCCATTCTTCCCTCCCGTTCCGTCGCGAGTAGATTTGAAAGAAACGGTTTACGATTAACGTAACGTTTGAAAAAAAACAAAAGAGAATAAATGTATTAAGCTTTTGAATTTTGTTTTCCAAAAATAAAAATATAAAAAGATTTTCCTTTTCCATTTTGATTTTCCTTTTATTTGATTTTATGATAATTAAAAACCAAAAATAATCCTCTTATCCTCCTATCATTTGATTCTTCTTCTTTAACCCTCTAAAACGATAATTCTTTCACTTTTTCACTTATGGATTCGATATGTTTTAAATGTGGAGAACCGTTCTTTGAAGGTTCATGTGTTTGGTGTACGTGCGAACAATCTGGTAATGATATTCATGATGGAGTTTGTTTGTTTTGTAATTCTCCCGAGTATGTTCGAAACGCAATCTTTCAAAACGTTCCCGATTATTATCCAACACCACCGCCGTCTCCGTTCACTTGCTTTAATTGTGAAAATCCATCCGACGAAGGATTACTGTGTGGGCAATGTTTTTGTAACCAATGTGGATACACGAATTGTATATGTTACGCCCCAAGTGCTGAAACGTCTTACGCTTGTGATACGAGTTTTGATAATTATCCTCAAAACGATTTCAATCCTCCTTCTCAAAACTTTTATGAGCAAGTACCATATTTAAATGGTGATTCATTTCAATGTTCATCCAATTTTGAAAATTATGGGGGATCGTTTGAAAATTTTTATTATGAGCCGAATTCAAGTTACGATTCTCATGGTTTTAACCAACCCCCACAAACTTCTGATTTTGCTAATAATATTTGTGAAATTAAATCCATGATCGAAAAGATAAAAGAGTTGGTGGCTAATCGTTATACTCATACTCCCGAGCCTCGTGAGAAGACTATTGTTGAATTACTTGCTGAAGAGAGAGCGTCAAATCCTTTCAAAAATTTTGTTTACTATGATTCCGAAGACGATGATGAGAAAATTACGTTCGATCTCAATCCTCACAAAATGTCCGTTGTTTCTCCCGTAGAACCTGAGGACTCTCTAAAAATGGGGGACGAGCATTTAAACACTATTCCGGCAACGAAATCTGACGAATTTAATAAGTCTAGTGTTGAGAACCTCGTTCCAATCCCAAGTGAGTCCGGGGAAATTTCTAACGGTGATGGTGAATTTGTTAAAGATAAGCCGTCAGATCCTTTGGAACCCGAGTTCGAGGATTCTCTACCCGATTTTGAGAAATATGTTTTTGATACGGCTGAAGAATGTGAGTCATCTCCGATTGAAAATTCGATTGGTCCTGATGAGATTTTCACCGATTCTGATAATGACGATGCTATATCTTGTGGAGACATCGAATATGTGGATGAAATACCTTCTGAGCTCATCAGCTTAGAATAAGAAAATGATGAAGAAGTTGACACGGAAATCCAAGATGAAGCTCTTCGTGAAAAATTATTTGACATCAATCTTCTCATTTCTAAGATCGAGGCGTTGAAAGATCCTCTAATTTTTTCTCCTATCCCCGTTATGGATAGTGATTTCTTACCCGAGCTTGAAATTTTTCGATTTGAAGAGATGAGTAGTGGCAATCCCACTATTCATGCTTTCTCTCTTCCGGATTATGAGCATTTTGATTTTGAAATTGATTTTGAGCTTATTTTCGATAATCCGTCACGTGACCCTCTTTTAGAGGATGTTGATCAATTTCTTGCTGCGGATGACTCGATACCATTGGGTATTGAGAATGACGAGAATGACGTTCAAAGAAATATTCTTTCCGACTTACCTTCTTCTCGTCCACCGGCGAAACCACCCGATGTAGATTTTGAATCAGATACGAATGAAGATAATTTTGGAGTGGTGGACGAGACTTATGAACAAGATGTCCCTGTGCTTGATATTTTACCCACCCAACCCACCCGTGATTCTGAAATCGACTTTTCTTTTATCATCTGGGTGTTTCAACCATTCTTTACTTATCCCCTTATGTCTTCACTTTTCCACTCCACCGGGAGTGAGGATACCGTTTTTGACCCCGGCATCTCCGTTTATGCCGGGTGTTCGTTCCATCTGCTCTCCCCAAGGACGAATTAATTCGGGGATCGAGTCAAGCTCATGTGACTCGGTGAACAAAAACAAACGCTTCGTGGGAGGCACCCCATGCTTATCCATTTCATCTTCTTAATTTTCTATTTTCTTTAATAACGTGACGTGAGGGAGGCGACCCTTTCCAAACTCGTGTTTTTCATGGTTGTTTGTACATGTTCAGGAATTTCCCCGAAGTTTGAGGACTCTCGTGCTCGTGGTTTGTCATTCTCTCCACTCGAGTCTCATCCTTCGCTGCTCTTTTGGAAATTCACCATATCCAAAATCCTATCGACTAACGTTTATCTCTTGGCATACTTAATAAACGGCCTTAGATTTTACGTAGGATTACCTTTACCTTTAAAACATTGAGGACAATGTTTCACTTTAGTCTGGGGGGTGAATCTTCTATTCGATTTGACCTGTACCATCGTCTGAGTCGTTAACTTGCGCAACTCCGTTTTCCACCAAAATTTTAAATCTTTGTCACCACTTTATAAAAAAAAATAATAATAATAAAAAAATGATATGAATAATAAGTTTTGACACCTTGTTTTGACTTTCCTACTGGCGAGAGTAGAAATAAATGTTCCGACTTGACCAGGCGTGTTGAGCCCTAGCTCGTCTCCCTTAACCAATATAATCAAAAGATTATGTCTAAGCATCCGCGGATCTCATTATTTGGGATTTTAAATTTGCGGAGATCGAGGAATGATAGAGTTTATTTAGAAGTTTCGTGCTAAACGTGGAGTAGATGGATCTCTTTAGAGCCCACGAAAGGTACTTGTGGCCTCTTTGTTCCCACAAGCTTGCACACCAATAATAATAGATCTCTAGGTTTAATTAAGGGTATACGGTTTTGGCAATACTTAGTTTTTTCTCGTTCCCAACAAAATCTCTGCATATGGGGGTTTGGTACACATAGGGGTACTGCCAGTGTTACGGTAAAATAGACTATTGCGTCTTGCCGGTTCGCAGCCGATGTTGTGATCTTAGTAAAGGCCGTAGGACTCGGCGTTTGGCATATGATTATGAATATCAATAATAATAGTCCAAAGCCAAGTAAAATCCATCACCACTATTAATACAACCGGATCAATAATAAAAGTTATCCAAAGTTACCCTAGCCCAGTGCACACCAACATGAAAAGCCCATCACCACTATTAAACATGTACCCGGTCCACCCCAAACCTTTACCCAAGTCAACCCGTTCAACTAAACCGGTCAACCCAAACTTAATAATAAAATCCCCAATTCCGAACTCCCGCCCCCATTTTTACTGTAGATAGAACCCTAACCCCCTCATCCTAAAAATTACCCCGATTGGGTAATTATCACCCAATGATAAGCTTCTAGAAGGGTCAGCACATGTCAGGGATGTCAGGAGGACACGTGGACCAGTGAGATTACACACGGAGGATAGGTCATATCATATCAATTAATCCAACGGCTAAGGACGAGTTGAAGCATCTGGATTTGATCAGACGGTTTAGGAGTGCTCAAAAGAAACACAAATCATGTGGATTGGTGACCTGGCTACATCCTTTCAGCAGGCTATATAAGCCCCTCTCACTTCATGTATTCGGTGTTAGATTTTTAGGTTAGATTAGGGGTAATTTTAGGAGTAGGAGTAATGTTAATTTAGTTTTTCATCTTGTAATTCTATTTTCAAATTGTACTCTCTTCAATTTTAATATAAATCCAATTTTCATTTTCATTTAATTTCAGTCTGCAATTTATATTATGTTTCTTTTAGTTTCCTTAAATCATTTCTTAGATTTCATAAGCTTGTTTTAGTTTAAATAATATTTTGTGTTTGGTTAAATTCTGTTTCAAATTCTACTTGGTCAAAATTAGTCAACGTATAGTCAAAGGTGATCATTGATGATGATTCTGGGTTAAGAGTGATATATTTTGGTATATGGAGTGCTTAATGGAGCCTATCTAAAGATAGGCTATTGGTCAAATGAGTTCCCTTTTCAGCTGGGACTAGAAAGTAAATGTTCAATTTAGCTTATGCATTCTCTTCTATATTAGCTTAGTTTCTGCATTTTTAGTTTAGATAGTAAAGTTTATAGCTGTTACATGTTTGTTATATCTTATCTTTAAGCTTGTGTTGAGGTTTTGCCTTAAATTCATCTTTACTGCCATATTTAAGCTTAATCTTATTTTTGTTGTTCTTGTTGTTCTGAGTGTTATTAGTGGTTTCATTAATTTCAATTTCTTATTAGTGAATCTGTTTTCATTAGTCTACTGCTTTTGTCTTAATTCTGCGTTGCATCTATCTCTGCTGTCACAGTATTGCATCTGTGATCTTAAATTCTTATGCATTTGTTAGTTTCTAAGCTTAGATAGTTATATTAGTATTTAGGTAATCAATTTGCATCAGTAATTAGTTATCTAGTAAGCTAGTTTAGGAATTTGTAGTGATAAGCTAGGATAAAGGGGTGTTTGGATTAGGATTTAAACCTGTGTTCCACTTGCTTTCTTACTTAAAATTTTGGTTCCATCATCTTAGTTTAGGTTCATATAGGTAGAGTAGGTTCATATATTCATAGTTATTTTATCAAAAGTCAAAGTTGAAGGGAAACTAAATTTCTGCCTGCTAGTTTGCTATTCTCAATCTGCCGTTGTTTGAACTGACGCATTTTAAGTTTGTCTAAGTGTTTTTAATGGTTAAAATCCTTTAGTATACATCTAGGGTAAATTGTGATCTATTGAAATTAGGCTTAGTCAAATCGAGGTGCATTATAAATAGACAAAAAGACCACAGGCCTCCATCCCCCATAGGTTCAAGTACTGCTGATCTAGGGTCCTTTTAATGGTTCAATTTGGCTTAGAAGTTGGTTTATTTTGGTTTTTCTAGTAGCCAGTAGTATAAACCATCTTTTGCCCCCATAAGCTCTCTGTCCCGAGCTTATTTGCTCAGCTTATTGCCTTGTCTAGCTGAGTGGTTCTAAGCAAGTAACTGTCTTAAGTTTTAGGCCTGCAAGTGTTAGTTTGAGCTTAACTTCTGAGGTTGTTGAGTCTTATAAGTTCATTTTTGTTTATAATTACTTGTTTCTTTGTTTTGGACCCAATTGCTTAACTTGTTTCCATCACTGCTTATTCCACATATAGCTTATTGTAACTGTTTGTTGCCCATTTTGTGTTTCTAAGTCATATTTGGTATAAATATTGTTCCATCAAGCTTCTTAGAATCAATAAGTCACTTGGTCAAAGTGTGGGTCGACCTGGTCAAGGAGTGCTTATTAATAAGCACTCCAAATAAGCAGTTTCAAGCTTATAAGCACTTTTCTGAATTTTCTTTTCAAAATTTTTTCTTAAGCTCATTTTAATATTTTAGATTTTCTATAATTTTTTCAAATTTTTCTGAGCTCATTTACTATTTTTCTTATCTTATTTTCATTTTTAATCAAAATTTAATACTTTTTAATTAATAAAAAAATCCAAAAAAATCAGAAAAATCCCAGAAAATTCCAAAAATATTTTAGAAAATTATTTTTAGTTATTTTAGAATTTTCGAAATTTATTTTGCATTTTTCCCATTTTTTTTGAATTTTTAATTAGATTTAATAATTTTTAATTTCCAAAAATTACACAAAAAGCGAAAAAAAAATTAGTTTTTAGTTTTAAAATTTCTTTTTAGTTATTTTATAATTTTCAAAATTTAATTTTTCATTTTTCTCCTTTTATTTGCATTTTCTTTTAATTTTTAATTAGTTAAATAGTTTTTAATTCATAAAAAGTAATTAAAAAGTCAAAAAAATATTTTTCTTTTTCTCAAAATTTTCTTTTATCATTTTTAACTTTTAAAAATTATTTCTATGTCCGTAGGAGTAGTATAGCTTAAAAGTCGCGTTTTATTTCGTACGATAACGTTTATTTTACATTTTAGTGTACGGTTTCGATTCTACGTTACGTTTTAAGTTTGTTTACTTTAATTTCGTACTTAGTTGATTATTTGTGCTTCATTTACTTATTCATTAGTATAATCTTTTCCAAATCACTTTTTACCGCTTTCACGACACGTTTCACGAATCGGGAATTCGAAATTCCATTCACACCTTCGTTGGGACACGACCCGGAGAAATACTTTCCTAAGCATTTCTTCGGTAAAAAAAAACACTATACTAAAACGACTATGTCAGCAAACATCTATCACCGGACGAGTGTCTTCTACTATCATAAAATCGATCTCATAAGTGAGATTACCTATAATCACATGCAATCCCTTCACTCTCCCTACAAAATTACTTATCAAATTCCTATTGGGCATCATCCTAAAATCAAGTTGTTTCTTCATCACCCAATTGTAATAAGTCCTAGTCATGATGTTAACAGGAGATCTAGGATCGATGTAAGCTTTCCATATATGCATGTGCCCGATATTGCATGGTATGTTAATGTTAGAGGGGTCTCTCATTTTGATAAAGGGTGTGCCAAGGATATATGGTCTCTCGGGACTATCGGATAAATCCTTATGGTATTCCCGTTCTTCCTTGGTAGGCAACTTGTCAAAGTACTTCTCTATAGTTTCTACTTCCTCTAACTCCTCTCCCTTATTAACCTCAACTTCCCTACTTTCATCCCTAGTCTCGGTTTCTACTCCAACTTCATCCTTGTCACTTTCTCCAATCTCCTTATCTATTGGCTTAATGGTGACAACATTGACAAAGTGGACATGTTTAGATGATGAGGGGTCCTTAATTTGGATTCCGTTATTGGTGTCCCTAGTGTCCTTCCTAGGTGTAATTAACGCTTGGTTGTTGAGGGCTTTCAACAAGTTATCTATCTTGTTGGTCATCTCCGTTTGTTGTTGGTTGAATTCGGTTTCAAACCTAGCTATGCAAGCTTCTTGAGATGCCATGAATTTAGACATCAATCCTTCAAGATTGTTGGTACTACCATGGTTGTCAGAAGGATTGTTGTTGAAAGTACGGTTGGAGGGTGGACCGTTTGGTTGGTAACGATTAGGCGGATTGGAAGAATTGGGTTGATTTTGTTTCCACCTAAGGTTTGGCTGATTTTTCCAAGAGGGGTTGTATGAATCACCGTAAGGGTTTGGCTCGGGCTTGAAAGTGTACAACTTATCTCCCGCTTCGTCGGTACGCGTGGATGCGTAGTCCGCAAAAGCTGTTCCGGGGAGTTCCACACAATCACGAGTGTCATGGGGATCACTACATAATTCGCATGAAGAAGTGATTTTGTTCACTTGGCTTGAAGGCTTAGGAGCTTCGTAGGATTTCATGAGAAACTTGACTTGGTCCTCAAGTCCCATGATCCTACGATCGGGAGTGTTAGAGTTATTCGAAGGCAAAGATATTGCCTTGACCGTTTTGTTCAAATCACGGGGATCATTCCAACTTTCGTTGTCATAGAGAGCAAGATCTTCTATGAGTTCCCATGATTGTTCCGTACTTAGATCACGTAGCTTACCACCGGCCGATTGGTCAATGGCTCGCCTCGTGGAGAGATCGATATGGTCATAAAAGATTTGGACTTGGAGCCAAAGATCTATGCCATAATGAGGGACTTTTTGAAGTAAGTCCTTGAAACGAGTCCATGCTTCATAAAGAGATTCATTTTGACATTGTTGGAACATCAAGATGTCATTTCTAAGCTCAGTAGTTCTCCCCGGTGGGAAAAATTGAGCAAGGAAACGAGTGGTGAGATCATCCCATGTGGTGATGGATCCCGCGGGTAAACGCTCAAGCCATTGACTAGCGTGATCCCGTAGAGAGAATTGGAATATGCGTAATCGGGTTGTCTCTCTAGTTTCAACATCTAGGTCTATGGAGTCTACGATTTTAAAGAAGTCCTTAAGATGTGGATTTGGATCTTCGGAACGAAGTCCATGGAATGCACATCCGCTTTGCACCAACCGGATGGTGTCGGATCGCAAGGGGGTCACATTGGCTCCGGTGAGCTCAATGGTGTTTCAGTAGCCTTGGTGGCTAGGTCGGGAATACTCTCCTAAGGTTCGGGGCCTAAGAGGTTCTAGTGGTGGGTTTTGTTGTGGTGGGATGACGGGTTCAAAGATGTTCCCATCGTCCATGATGTCGGGTGGTGAAAAGTTACAAACAAAAACACAAAGAAATAAGATAGACTAAAGAAAACCTAAAAATAAAAAATAAAATCTTACTAGAAAGGAATCTAGGAAGTAGACCTAATAAAAAGAGATTCTAACCTAGACAATAACTATTCCCCGGGCTGCGGCGCCAAAAACTTGACGCGTGGGGTTTGCACCAGGCTTTACCTCTCAAGGGATCTTGAGAAGCTTACAACCCCCACCAGGCAGTGTACCTGATCGTTGTAGTATAGTATAGTGACAAGTACCGGGGGATTGATCGTTCAGCTAGGAATAGTGTCGCTAGGATTAGAAAACCTAAATACTAGTTCTAGAGATGAAGGATGATTATTTTTGTATTTTTATATTTTTTAGAAAGCAAGTAAAAATCTCGGGTTTGAAGGATTTGGGCGGAATTAGTTGCTAGTCAACTAACCCAATACTAAAGATGCAATCAAAATAAAATATTAGAAATGAAAATAAAACTAAATTAAACTAAGGTTGTGAGCAATAAGTGGAGAAATGTGTTTACTTAGATTTCACTACTCCCTTGATATCTTTTACACGTTAATTACTTGTTATAGTTACGTGGATGACGGATTGTATTCCTTAATACCATTCATGGGGTGGCGTACTTAACTCCCCAATCCTATGAGTGCCTACTTCACTCCTATGTCGAGCCGGCTAAGAAGCTCCTAACATGGGATCATTAGAATTTACTCATGCATTAAATACAACCAATAAAACCTAGTACACATCGGTTCATGTTTCCTAAGACGTTCAAGCATGTTACCATTTGGAGATATGCCAGTTTTCTTAAGCCTAACATCGAAATCATTCATCCAATACAACCATAAACAAGTAATAAACACATAATCAACATCTAGGTTTCATTAGATCTAAGCAAACACAAGATAAATCTAGCCTAGCATGGTGGAATCAAGACAAGCACAAGATATAGACAACCAACACATAGACATATTGATTGAATTAAAAGAACACTTATCTCAATTGCACATGTAAGGGTTCAAGGGCTGAAAACCCTTGAAAAACCTGTAAAAATTGTATATGGTTCGGCCTTAGGGTTTCTCCAAACTTGTTCCTATCTAATGAATGAAAATTAGAAAACTATATATATAAAACTGAGGCTGACGGCGTCAAGAACAAATGGGTGACGCCGTCATCTCGCCGCCAAAAGAATTCTCGGACTGCCTTGATCTACATCTGACGCCGTCATGTATTAAGTTTTTCCAGGCCGTCACGTATTTTACTCTTGACGCTCTTCCTTGTGACGCCTTCATTTATGTACTGGGCCGTCATGAAATTTACTCTTGACGCCGTCAGGATGGTACTCTTGATGCCGTCACCTACAGTTCCCAGCTTGGAAAATTAAGTCTTTGGCGTTTTCTTCACTTTTATGCTCCAAAAACGTCCGAATTGCTTCCTTTTCCAGATTTCACTCCCAAAGAACCTAAAATCACAAAAGGAACGATTTAGGGCAATATTTGATCAAATAAATTCAATTCCGGGCTTAAATGACCCCCTAAAAGTGGTTCATTTTTCGCCTCATCACTTATTGATTTATTTATTAATCATAAGTTAGGGGAGGATTATTGGGAATTATACTAACAGTTACCACGGCTAAGTGAAGATGTTACAACTGCTGAAGATTGTACTTGCAGTGGAAACTCATTACCACTGCAAGAACATATATTACTACTGCTGATTAGATAACTGGTAGGAAATGTGTTTAGATAAATATAGAATAGATCTTGTGTATATCTTATTCTATTAGCATTATACTTATCTTGTAGAAGAGGACTCCTTGTGCTATAAAAGGAGATCCTAGGTTAAAGGTTAGATATACGTTTCTAGAGCTTCAAGGTGTAACCCTAGTGATATCAAGATCACTCGTATTATTATCATTAATAATATTGGAGCTAATAGTTTGTTACATACATTGTTCTTATTCATAAACAACTGTCTTACTCACAATCAAACTTCTAAGTGTTACTAAGTAGATTCTGCATACTTAGTGATATAACTCAAAGTATCAATCTAACACAGTTCAAGGTGTTTTAGATCCATCAATATATGTTAGTTCATACATAGTCTAAGCATAACATAATATCCCTTACGAGTACATAAATCCATAGAACAACGTAAAACACATAATTTTAACAACTACCAAGTTCTCAAGACTAGTTATGCCAAACACTCCTTAAACTAGTTATCAAATGTGATCAATCTTCTTCTTGAGCTTTCCAATGTACCTTCCAAAGCACTTGAACATTCCCCTTGTTTGCTTGAATTCCTTGGAATCGTTTTCAATTGTTGGAAGTTCTTTGAGATAATCAAGAGGGGCAAGTCTAGATTTGGGAAGACCACCATCTTCGCTCATTGGTGAAGATGATGATGAAGGTGAAGGAGAGCGAATACGTTTCCCTTTAGTCTTAAACACTCTCTTACCACTTAGAGGAACGAATATGTGAGGAATGAGAGAATAGTCAAGACTAATTTCCTTGTCATTTGGTGGAATAGGTGAGGTGGCTCTAAAGAGGCGGGTGAGAAGCACCCCTTATGGGAGAGCGGTTGTTCCAAACACATGTATATCGGCCATTCTTTTGGCCATGTAGTATGCTAAATTAAACGGTTGGCCAGTAGAGATACTATAGAGCATGTAGCAAAGACATGTGTTAACATGATCTCTATTTCCTATGGAGCTTATGACGTTAGCCCTAAGAACTTCTTTCCATTTCTTAAACTGAGGTTTAAGTTCATTGAGTTCCATTCTAAATGGGTCCTAATAGACTTCATTTCCCAAACGATTTTTCCTAGTGTTTGAAGTTCTTACGAAAAGATGTTCACGAATCACTTCCTTACTTACAAGAAGAGTAGAATAAGTAGGATAACGGTCAATGGAGTCAAGACTTGTAAGTGGCCACTTGTCCGTGTAGAGACATGTACCATTATTCGAGATACCGAGCATTTGAGCAAAATCTCTTAAAGGCACGAAATTTTCTTGTTGGTTAGTTTTGCAAACTAAGGATATTTTACCATAATCGTTGCTATAAAGAGTAATGGTTGCATAGAATTCTAGAATGAACCTATGGCAAATTGGTTCATCTATGTCTAGGAGACAATCGAACTTGATAGTGGCAAAATTTTTTCGAATGGATGTTCCTTCTAGAAAGGATGGATCAATGGTTCTACCTTCATGAACATAGCGTTTTTCTAAACCCTTAAAGATTTTGATTTGATCATAAGTGAGACCTTTGGTCATATGATGTTTAGGTAGGTACTTACGAGTGTCCTTATGATCGGAGAATGTTGCGGGAGGCATGATGGTTCCTATAAACAAAAATAGCCCATTTAAGACCAAGTTAGTGACAATTTAAGTTTGGATGTTCTAGTGCGTGCCTATATGACAAAAAAGTGGAGGTGCGGTTATCTCGGACTCATTTAAATGCTTAAAGCGTTTTATTATGCAAATTTTGTACTCAAACTAGAGATAACCCAAACGCTCCTAATTCAATGTAGCTTCGATTGAATGTACCCGAAAATACGTATTGGTTATGTATTCATTTTAGCATTCAAGAGGTATGATGCAAATGATGTTTTCCTAACGTTTTTCATTTGTGTTAAGAATATGAGGAAACACTTTTTCATAATTGTGAGAAGTAACTTATCAAAAAGTCTTATATATGGGTTGCTTGATAAATCATGATATTGTTTAACAAGATGCAATTCCTAACTAAGTAAAAACATGATTAGTTTAGTTCATAATATAATCAAGGTTTTTCATGAATTAACAAACTTATGCAGACATCCTAAGATTTTAGTTATTGTGAGTGAGTGGAAATCCTAGGCTTAGATAACAAATGCAATTATGCAAAGAATACTTACAATGATGATTGAAAAAGAGGATAGTTGTAGGAGATCCCTAATTTTCGTATGTGAAGATGTTTGTATGTGAATGGAAGCAGTTTGTAAGTTTAAGTTGTGGGTTGAGGAGTGTTTGGTTTGAAATTAAAAAGAAAAACAACCTGCAGGTTCGGCGGATCAGGCGAAACCAAAAAGAGGGTTCCGCCCATTATGTCGAAGGGTTCCGCCGTATCAGCAGATGAAAAAAAATAAAAATTATTTGTTTTGATTTTTGTGATTTTTATTCTAACATCCACAACTGCAAAATAGGTTTTAAAAGTCCTAGTCTACGTCTGAGAATGTTAAATGGTTCTTGTTTAAGAGGTTACGTGATAGTATCAACAATGTTGCCTCAAAAGGATACTTTCTCACTAGAGACATTTTCCTTTTTGAACATTACTATGAAGGAAATGGTGACGGATTACTAACTGTTTAGTGTGAGTATATTGACCAAGATTCTTTATCAAGAGTGAGAATGTTGTCAGGTGGAACTACGTGGTCGACAAGAACTTTCTTAATCCAACGGAGCTTGTTGACATGCTTTTCCGGCCGGTACTCATTTGGTTCAATAGTTGAGAAAGCAAGAGCCTTATGTTTCGTAGAGAATCATGAGGTGAGAAAGTGTTTGACATTAGTGCAGGTACCACTTGTGCTTTATCAATCAACTTAGTTACCGGCATGTTCCGAGTTGGCATACACTATGGTTTCTACTCTCGTTCCTTTTGGACACCATATTCCCATTTGTGTAATGCCTTTGCCGTAACTAGACAGGTGCTTCAAGATGGATTGTTGAAGAATCTTCTTCCCAATGAGCACATAGACAATTCCTAATCATAATGACATGTCTATTAGCCGTGAGACCAAGTAGACTTCCAACCATTTCTCAATGATTTGTGTTATCTATGGATTCACTTATTTCATTCATGGTAAGTCGAAGGAAACTTAATTCATTGTATAGTTGTGACAAGCTAGGAAGGTCTTAAGTGATTATACCTTGCTTTTGGAGCTTGCTTAAGACTTAAAAGAGCTTTTTATAGGTTATTGATGAGGCGAAAAGTGTACCGCTTTTAAGGGGTCATTTAAGCCCGAATTTGAAATTATTTGATCAATTATTGCCCTAAATCATTCCTTTTGTCATTTTAGGTGCTTTTGAGGAGAAATCTAGAAAATGAAGCATTTTGGACGTTTTTTGGGCATAAAAGTGAAGAAAACGGCAAAGTCTCAAAATTCCTTGCTGGAACAGTACCTGACGACGTCAAGGGTTTGTACATGACGGCGTCAAGAGTGGCAAAAGAGGTGGAAGTGGAAAATACACGTGATGATCCAGAATGTTTTTAGGCTTATTAGCCTGACGGTGTCACCTAGGCCGTCAGGGTCCAAATACACGTGACGGCCCAGAGTATTTTTCTACATGACGGCGTCAGAAATGGATCTAGGCAATACGAATTTCATTATGGCGGCGAGTTGACGACGTCAGAGGTTAACACGTGACACCGTCAGGATGCATAGTCTATATATATTTTTCCAATTTTTCATTGTAAAGTGTGGAACTTTGTGTGGGATATTAGGGCATAAACCCTAGATGAATTTTACAGCTTTTTCAAGGGTTTCAACCCCTTGGTTCTTCCATGTTCAATTGAAGATAAGTACTTATTCAAATCATTCAATATGTCTATGTGTTGTGTGATTATATCTTACGCTTGTCTTCTCTTTAACATGTTAGGCTAGGTTTTTATTGTGTTTGCTTAGATGTAGTGAAACCTAGATGTTGATTATGGGTTGATTGCTTGTTTATAATTGTTATGGATGATTGTATTCGATGTTAGGCTTAAGAAAACTGGCAGACTTCCATTGGTAACTTGCTTGAACGTCTTAAGAAACATGATCGGAGGTGTACTACGATTTTTGGTTGTATTTAATGCGTAAGAGAATTCTAATGATCTCATGTTAGGAGCTTCTAACGACTCGACATAGGAGTGAAGTAGGATCTTATAGAGTTAGGGAATATTGTACACGGCCCTACGACTGGTATTAAGGAATATAACCAGTCATCCATGCAATTGTAACAAGCTAATCAACCTGTAAAAGATATCTAGGGAGTAATGAAATCTAAGTAAACACAACTTTTCTCATTATTGTTTCCACCACATTAGTATAATAGTTTAATTTTCATTTCGTTTATTTTATTTTGATTGCATATTTAGTTAATTAGGTTAGTTAGCTAGCAACTAATTCCGCCCCCTCCTTTAAAACCCGAGATTTTACTTGCTTTCATAAAATATAAAAAAAAATACAAAAAGAATCATCCCTCGCCTCTAGACCTAGTTTAGTAGGCTTTCTAATCCTAGCAACACTATTCCTGAGTTGAACGATCAATCCCCCGGTACTTGTCACTATACTATACTACAACGATCAGGTACACTGCCTGGTGGGGGTTGTAAGCTTCTCAAGATCCCTTGAGAGGTAAAACCTGTTGCGAGGGCGCAATTCCCACGTATCAAGTTTTTGGCGCCGCAGCCGGGGAATAGTTATTGTCTAGGTTAGGATTTCTTTTTATTAGGTCTAATTGCTAGATTCCTTTCTAGTAAGGTTTTATTTTTATTTTTAGGTTTCCTTTCGTCTATCTTATCTCTTTGTTTCCTTTGTTCGTAAACTATCTCGATGGATAACAATAACGTTGATCGTATGATTCCTGTTATTCGTGTTTTTCGTCATAGGACTTTCCAAATGCCCGCCCCAATCCCTTTAGTGGAAAATGAGAACCCACCTAACCTCTCGCCTAACCATCACTTTGATAATAATTCTGAGATGGAGGAGTCTGACCATGATGATGACCATAGGGCTAGTCCTTTTTACTATTCGGCCTCCGATGAGGACCTAGATGATGGTGACATAATTGATGAGGATAGGATGGAAGATGAAGCGGACCCTCTTAGGTATGTCGACCCTAGAACAAGGATTGAGAATGATAGCTCATTTAATATGCAATTTCCTTGTAAAATTTGATTTAGGAGCTTTGATGCCTACCTTAACTCATCTCTACAAATGAACATAATCTCGCGTAGTGAATACAATAAAATTATGGTGGATGAGTTAGAATACAAAGGAGATAATATTGTTGCTAAGGCAATGACATTGCATGTGTTTGTAGGAAGCTTTGTTTATCTGGTTGAGTTCATGGTTATGGAGAATCTAGGAGAATTTATCGATAGTATTTTAACCCAAGTTGTGTTTGGGAAACCCTTCAAAAGGTTAACCAACCTTGATGAAAAACTTATGGAAGGGTTAATTACATTCTCGGATGGGGATGAAGATTTTGTTTACCAAATGCCCCGTGCACACCCTAGGTTCAAGGATTTTTCTATGGAGAAATGTAATAGGTATCCACCCCTTGAAATGCTAAGTGAGAATGATAAAAGGAAAGGGCTTAAATATCCTCATGAAAAGAATAAAAGGTATTATCACGGATGTTTAGAGCTAAGTGATGACTATAAGAAAGATGAGGCGACTATTAGACGGCTCACCATAGGGTATGTGAGCATAAGCGAAACACGATAGCCCATGACCTTGAGTCTAACTACAAGACTCGTAAATAAAGAAATGCGCTTCTTGGGAGGCAACCCATGTTTTGTTTGATTTTTATTTGTTTGATGTTATTTGTTTCCGTATGCATGTTTTATTTTTATTGTTGGTAGATCATGTTTCAAATTAAATTGTGAAAATGCTTTATTTTGTTGTTTAACTTCGTCTTAACTTCATATAAAGGTATTTTGCAAAAGCTAAGTGTAAGGGAAACCCCAAATTTGTTTATAAGAACAAAAATGATCATGATTCGCCACAATATTAAATGAACATGTATATTAGTATTTGTTAGAGTCAAATGCTTGTATCGAGTCACAATAATGTTTTGCAGGATTTTCTAGTAAATAGGACATAAGTTTTTCCAGAAATTTTCCGAAAACTTAACATAAAGATTTCTGGAGGTCACTTCTGACGGCATCAGGGTTTAACACCTGACGAAGTCACGTGTAAATTCTGGAAATTTTGCGAGTTTTGTTTTTCTAACAGAGTCTTAAAAGTTTTTGTTGATTCTTTAGTTCTATAAACTCCAGGAAATCTGCAAACATTCATTCCACAAGCATTATATCTTAAATTGCTTTCTAGGATTTGTTAGTATATATAGATTGCCGCCGATTTTACGCGAGGTTGCCTTGATTGTTTTCTCAGGTTTAACAGGTTATATATGACAAGAAGATGATTTATATTTCTGGAAGGGAAACTTTGAACGTTCATTTTCTTGGAGGAAGATCTAACCTTGTTAACACGCTATCCACACCGAACGAATCAGGGGAGTATTTGTTTACATTCTTTTACCTATTCTACTTTTACATTCTTTAATTGAACATTGGGGACAATGTTCATCCTAAGTGTAAGGGGAGGATAAATGATGATACCTTATTGGATATTATTGCACTTGAGTTTGTTTGCTCGATGGTAGGTGTGTAATAAAACTAAGAGAAATACTTGTTAGTGTAATTTTAGCGCCAAATTTAAATTTTTTTACAACATTTAGGAGTGAAACTTTAGCCTTAACAAGCGTCTCATGGATAGGAGTTGTATGACTAGCACAAAACCGTACTATTCAAAAAAAATTCCACCCAAATATGTGAGGTTCGCCTTTAGATTTGATAGGAAAAGTATTCATTATTAGTGCTTATGAGTGTACCGGTAGCATTTAGATTCTAGAACTTGCGTTAGTGATGCATCCCGAGACCGCTAGTAAGACTACATTCGTGTAGTAGGATTTACTACATGATAAGAGGCATTAGGATCACCCTTGTGTTTAAACCCGTATCATAATTACTTGACCGTTTAAGTCATATTACTTGACTAGTGAAGTCAATTAATTTTTCCCACACCTTAGCGTTGTACTCATTTTTAGTACACGATACCCCTAGTACACCCCTCCGAGCCTATCTTTTCGTTTCTAACTTTAAGCATTTTACTTCAAGGAAGCATTTGTTACAACCCACCCAAATGTGCAACCAAATCGCCTTAGCCTTCTGTGTATGCACTTATCTTTAGTGCATTAGTGTTACATGTTTAATGATGAGTGTGTAAATACTCATCATTTTTACCATTTCTGAACTGCCAAAGGCCCTTGGTGGAAAGTTTGGTGATATTGTTACATGTTTAATGATGAGTGTTTAATGATGAGTATGCACTTATCTTTAGTGCACTTATCTTTCGTCTATCTTATCTTTAGTGCATTAGTGTTACATGTTACATGTTGAAAAAGTCACCAAAGGCCCTTATAAATCAAAAAGTTACATAATTAGTCCTTTGGTGAAAAGTTTCACAAAATGTCAAGTTTAGTCCCTGAACTTTGAAAATTGTCAAAAATGATCCCTGGGATATGAAAAACTTTGAGAAAAACAAATTTTGTCCTTGCACTAACCTTTTATGACAGGATTGGTCCTTGGTGGAAAGTTTGGTGATATTTACACAAATGGTCCCTGAAGTTTGACGGTTTCAGTCCCTGGTGAAAAATAAATTGAAAAATCACCCAAGGACCTTGTACTATTCATGATATGGCATATTATACCCTTGGAAACAAATTAGAAATATGCCAAGATCACACCCTCAACTTTGCAAAAATTACAAAAATGGTCCTTGTGTTAATAAACCTAAACCGGACCCTTAAATAAAATTACCCAAAAAAATAAACCAAATCCAATCCAACACATTAATCCATTTTGGGCCCAAAACTTACCCAGTCCATCACCCTAGCCCACCCCATCCCAAAAATCCGTTCTAAATAATCATATGGTCAAAACCAGTCAAACGCCCCAAACCGCCTTCTTCCCTCCCACCTCAATACCACCTATCCACCCTGGTTTTGCAGTTCCACCACCCCAACTTGTCCATCCCATCATCACCCCCACCCCCTACACCTACCCAAGCCACCCACAATAAATGCCCCCTCCCGAATACACGTTATCAGAAGCAATTTGAAGAAACGTCTTTTCCCGCCAAAACCACGTGGCGCCTTATTAGTGGACCAAAAGACGAAGGAAGTGGTGGGAAATGATGAGGATGCATCTGGGAACCCTAATTATCAGCTATAAAAGGAAGAAAGTGCAAGATGAAGAGAGTGTAGTTTAATTTAGTTTTTAAGTTGTGTCGAATTTTAATCATTTTGCAAACTAGTGTAAACATTTCAAATTCCAGCATTGTAATAGTTCAATTATTGTACTTCAAATCTTTTTATGCTATAAAATCGTCAGTTTCAGTTAGTTTCAAGTTTATGCAAGTTATTCCAATTTTCAAATTCTCATTTGGTTCAATGGTATCTTAAGAAATATGGACTGAGATAGGTTAATATAAGTTCCCATAAGCTTATCAAAGCTTTAGAGACATTTAAAACTCAGTGATATTAGAAGAAAATCAAAAATCTAAAAGTGGTCAACCATGGTCAACTGTGTTGTTTAATTGTTGTTTTCATGTCAAAGAAGGAAGTGGTGATCAATCTTGGAGCTGGGTATAGCCTATCTAAAGATAGGAATCATTGGAAAATCCCTTGTTCATGCTAGGGATGGTTTTGTAAGCTTTTGCTCATTTACATTTTCATCTTAAAAGTTTAGTCTCTGATTCCTTGTTTGCCATTTGTTAATCTGTGCTTGTTTGTGTTAGTTGAGCATTACTTGAGTAGTTTTTAGTTTGATAATCATCTCTGGTTGTTAGAATTGTTAGTTACTAATAATCATAGATTAACTGTCTTAAATTAGAATAAGTAGTGTAACTGAGTTGTGGTTGTGAAAATTTGTTTTCCAGTGCTTAAGTAGGTCTACATAATCATAATTTGTTGTTTAAAATCAATCTCATATACCCTAGTGATCATTGGCTTTCAAAATCTCCAAACAGTCCATCATAAGGGGTGTTTGGATTAGTGTAGTTGGCTAGGTAGTTGTTGATCTCAGAAGGTGCTCATACCTCAAATAGCTTTCCTTAGTCACCATTTGGTAATTTGGAGCATAAAAACTAGCTTTGTTTCATTAAAAGGTCAAATCTTCATAATTTTTCCCTTCACAGTTAACTGTGAAGGTTTTAAGTTTCCAAATCATTCTCATTAGGTACATTAGAGGTTAACTTAGTGTAAACTAGTCATAATATAGCTTATTACTTAGTTAATAATCAGTAAGAACCTTTGGAAATCCAAATTAGTCAAAGTATCAAGTTTCATTAAAAAGTCAAAAGTTCCATTCTCAGATTTTAGCTAAAATTCCAAGATTAATTGTGAGTTGTGTAATGGGAATTAAGAGTTGAAATTTGTTGTGGTAAGAGTCTACCAGCTGAACTTTGAACCCTAATTTTTGCTTAATTTGTGTGGAAACTTAAGTGGGTCCCACAGACCCTCAAAGAGAGTTGCAGGGCAAGAAGTGTGCCCTGCTCATTCAGACCCAGTCCATCACCACCACTTTGGTGGTGATTTGTGACCACCTCAGTAGGCCCCAGACATCCTCATTAGCTTTTTCCAACCCCCCTCCTACCAGGGAGTGTGGTTTGACCTTTTGTTTGACCTGGTACCCAGTGGACCCCACAATAAATTGCCACAAAGTTTGTCCCAAGTCTGAGTCATTTGTGAAACTGCATAAGTGCTTATTTGGTTTGAAACAGCTTAATTGTGCTTATTTCTTGTTATTCTTGGCTTATTCAAGTTTGTCAACCTTGTTTGCACCCATTTTAACCATTGTGGACCTCACCCAAAGCCATTTGACCTAAATTGACCACACAGTCAACATAAGTCAACTGTGTAAGCCAAGGGGGTGCTTATAGCTTATTTATAAGCTATCTTGAAAAGTGTTTTCACAAAAGTTTGTTATTTTAGGGTATAAAATAGTTCTGTAAAAGAAAAATCCAAAAAAGTCAAAGTTAAAATAAGTGATAGTTTCTATTTAATTCAATTTAATTTTAATTTTCATTTTTAAATTTTAATTAAGTCTCTAGTATTTTTTTATTAAATACCTTATATAGTAAAGTAATTTTGATAATTTTTTTCAGATTTTTATTTTGTCATTTAGTGTTAATTAGATTTAATTTTAATTTTCTTTATTATTAATTAATATCAAGTATTAAATAGCTTATTTAGTTTTTATAAGGTTAAATTTAGTTTTTATATTTTTCCTAGTTCTAATATAGTATAATAGACTTTTAGAAAATATATTTTGAAATTCTACTGTTCATTTTCTATTTTTCTTATTTTAATTATTTAAATTAGACTTAAGTTAATTAAAAGGTAAATAATTAGTTGTTTAATCTTAAAACATAATTTTTAGAGTTTTTATAATTTTGTAGGATTCCTGTGATGGTTAAGTAATTTTATCAATTTTCTTGTAATTTTCTAAGTTCATTTAGTATTAATATTAATTAAAAATAGTTTAATTAGTTTAATTAAGTTAAATAGTTTTCAATTTATAAAAAACCTATAAAAAGACAAAAACATTTATTTTTATTTTTTATACTTTCTTCAAGTTCTAATTTAGGTTTAGAAAATATTTTTGCAACTTTTTAGTTTAATTTGTAATAGTTATAATTTTTAGTTAAAATTAAATTAGATTTTAATTTAGATTTTAAATAGTTTAATTAATTAAATAATATTTAAATAGTATTTTAACCATTTTCATAATTTCATTTTCATTTTTAATTTTCAAGTTTGAAAAAGTGTCAAAAGCACCCCCTGTAGTTGTTAAATACCAAAATCCCACTTTTTCAGTCCGATTGCGTAAATTTGAATTGTGAATACGTGCATATATCTGTTATCTGATTTTTGTGAATATTATATCTGTGTACAAATACCATCATAACATTAGCAATACCAATCCCACATCATCTGGCTACTGTCCTCAGTGCCACTCACTCATAAACGATTCCAAAAGCACCATTTCAATCTCGCTGGGACTTTAACGACCCGGGAAAACACTACACTATCACCGGAGTATTGATTCTAGGCTGTCTTTGACTTGTTGACCTTGGTCAATAATAATCTGACGGTTCGGGACCAATCAAAATTTGGGCGGGGGAAATTCTTACGAATTTTATCACAAAACTTTCTAAGTACCCCCATTTTTAGGCCTAAATTTTTCAAAAATTTTTCACTTTATTTCAAAATTTTTTGTGGTAATCAGTCCGCCAAAGTCTAAATGACAAAGGGATTGGCTAGTCCAGGAGCAAACGGCTCTTGGTAAAGACATCTCAAACCCGTTGATGGCTGGCAATTTGCCAAAAATTGCATGGTTCCTCAGCTCCCCCGTATCCTCATAAGCAAATGAGTTGGCTAGCCCGCAAGATTATGGCTTGTGGTAAAGGCCGTGGAAAATCCATAATTGGTATTCAGCTCACCAAGATGTTGACTTAGTCCATCAAGATGCTGGCTAGTCCAGAAGCAAACGGCTTTTGGTAAAGACAAATCAAATCCGTTGACAGCTGGTGGTTTGCTCAAAATCACACGGTTATCAGGTGTGCCACAGTTCTTACACCTGGCTACTCCAGAAGTGATGGCTTTTGGTAAAGAGTTTCAAATCCATTAAGTTTTTCTCAAAAGATTGCTAGGGACTAGCAATGTTTTAGTGTGGGGGATTGATGAGTGTGTAAATACTCATCATTTTTACCATTTTTGAACTGCCAAAACATCCAAAAACACTCAATAATGAATCAAAATAGTGAAAATATCCCAGGAAAGTGTTTTACATGTCTCAAATGCAAAAATACCAAAAACAGATGAAAAACGCACAAAGTTTGCATAATTGGCAGTTTCAGTCCCCCAACTTTCAAAAGTTGTCAAATCTAGTCCCTGGTCATTCTAAAAACTTGAAAAAGTCACCAAAGGCCCTTATAAATCAAAAAGTTACATAATTAGTCCTTTGGTGAAAAGTTTCACAAAATGTCAAGTTTAGTCCCTGAACTTTGAAAATTGTCAAAAATGATCCCTGGGATATGAAAAACTTTGAGAAAAACAAATTTTGTCCTTGCACTAACCTTTTATGACAGGATTGGTCCTTGGTGGAAAGTTTGGTGATATTTACACAAATGGTCCCTGAAGTTTGACGGTTTCAGTCCCTGGTGAAAAATAAATTGAAAAATCACCCAAGGACCTTGTACTATTCATGATATGGCATATTATACCCTTGGAAACAAATTAGAAATATGCCAAGATCACACCCTCAACTTTGCAAAAATTACAAAAATGGTCCTTGTGTTAATAAACCTAAACCGGACCCTTAAATAAAATTACCCAAAAAAATAAACCAAATCCAATCCAACACATTAATCCATTTTGGGCCCAAAACTTACCCAGTCCATCACCCTAGCCCACCCCATCCCACAAAACCGTTCTAAATAATCATATGGTCAAAACCAGTCAAACGCCCCAAACCGCCTTTTTCCCTCCCACCTCAATACCACCTATCCACCCTGGTTTTGCAGTTCCACCACCCCAACTTGTCCATCCCATCATCACCCCCACCCCCCTACACCTACCCAAGCCACCTACAATAAATGCCCCCTCCCCAATACACGTTATCAGAAGCAATTTGAAGAAACGTCTTTTCCCGCCAAAACCACGTGGTGCCTTATTAGTGGACCAAAAGTCGAAGGAAGTGGTGGGAAATGATGAGGATGCATCTGGGAACCCTAATTATCAGCTATAAAAGGAAGAAAGTGCAAGATGAAGAGAGTGTAGTTTAATTTAGTTTTTAAGTTGTGTCGAATTTTAATCATTTTGCAAACTAGTGTAAACATTTCAAATTCCAGCATTGTAATAGTTCAATTATTGTACTTCAAATCTTTTTATGCTATAAAATCATCAGTTTCAATTAGTTTCAAGTTTATGCAAGTTATTCCAATTTTCAAATTCTCATTTGGTTCAATGGTATCTTAAAGCAAGAATTATGGACTGAGATAGGTTAATATAAGTTCCCATAAGCTTATCAAAGCTTTAGAGACATTTAAAACTCAGTGATATTAGAAGAAAATCAAAAATCTAAAAGTGGTCAACCATGGGCAACTGTGTTGTTTAATTGTTGTTTTCAGGTCAAAGAAGGAAGTGGTGATCAATCTTGGAGCTGGGTATAGCCTATCTAAAGATAGGCATCATTGGAAAATCCCTTGTTCATGCTAGGGATGGTTTTGTAAGCTTTTGCTCATTTACTTTTTCATCTTAAAAGTTTAGTCTCTGATTCCTTGTTTGCCATTTGTTAATCTGTGCTTGTTTGTGTTAGTTGAGCATTACTTGAGTAGTTTTTAGTTTCATAATCATCTCTAGTTGTTAGAATTGTTAGTTACTAATAATCATAGATTAACTGTCTTAAATTAGAATAAGTAGTGTAACTGAGTTGTGGTTGTGAAAATTTGTTTTCCAGTGCTTAAGTAGGTCTACATAATCATAATTTGTTGTTTAAAATCAATCTCATATACCCTAGTGATCATTGGCTTTCAAAATCTCCAAACAGTCCATCATAAGGGGTGTTTGGATTAGTGTAGTTGGCTAGGTAGTTGTTGATCTCAGAAGGTGCTCATACCTCAAATAGCTTTCCTCAGTCACCATTTGGTAATTTGGAGCATAAAAACTAGCTTTGTTTCATTAAAAGGTCAAATCTTCATAATTTTTCCCTTCACAGTTAACTGTGAAGGTTTTAAGTTTCCAAATCATTCTCATTAGGTACATTAGAGGATAACTTAGTGTAAACTATTCATAATATAGCTTATTACTTAGTTAATAATCAGTAAGAACCTTTGGAAATCCAAATTAGTCAAAGTATCAAGTTTCATTAAAAAGTCAAAAGTTCCATTCTCAGATTTTAGCTAAAATTCCAAGATTAATTGTGAGTTGTGTAATGGGAATTAAGAGTTGAAATTTGTTGTGGTAAGAGTCTACCAGCTGAACTTTGAACCCTAATTTTTGCTTAATTTGTGTGGAAACTTAAGTGGGTCCCACAGACCCTCAAAGAGAGTTGCAGGGCAAGAAGTGTGCCCTGATCATTCAGACCCAGTCCATCACCAACATTTTGGTGGTGATTTGTGACCACCTCAGTAGGCCCCAGACATCCTCATTAGCTTTTCCCAACCCCCCTCCTACCAGGGAGTGTGGATTGACCTTTTGTTTGACCTGGTACCCAGTGGACCCCACAATAAATTGCCACAAAGTTTGTCCCAAGTCTGAGTCATTTGTGAAACTGCATAAGTGCTTATTTGGTTTGAAACTGCTTAATTGTGTTTATTTCTTGTTATTCTTGGCTTATTCAAGTTTGTCAACCTTGTTTGCACCCATTTTAACCATTGTGGACCCCACCCAAAGCCATTTGACCTAAATTGACCACACAGTCAACATAAGTCAACTGTGTAAGCCAAGGGGGTGCTTATAGCTTATTTATAAGCTATCTTGAAAAGTGTTTTCACAAAAGTTTGTTATTTTAGGGTATAAAATAGTTCTGTAAAAGAAAAATCCAAAAAAGTCAAAGTTAAAATAAGTGATAGTTTCTATTTAATTCAATTTAATTTTAATTTTCATTTTTAAATTTTAATTAAGTCTCTAGTATTTTTTTATTAAATACCTTATATAGTAAAGTAATTTTGATAATTTTTTTCAGATTTTTATTTTGTCATTTAGTGTTAATTAGATTTAATTTTAATTTTCTTTATTATTAATTAATATCAAGTATTAAATAGCTTATTTAGTTTTTATAAGGTTAAATTTAGTTTTTATATTTTTCCTAGTTCTAATATAGTATAATAGACTTTTAGAAAATATATTTTGAAATTCTACTGTTCATTTTCTATTTTTCTTATTTTAATTATTTAAATTAGACTTAAGTTAATTAAAAGGTAAATAATTAGTTGTTTAATCTTAAAACATAATTTTTAGAGTTTTTATAATTTTTTAGGATTCGTGTGATGGTTAAGTAATTTTATCAATTTTCTTGTAATTTTCTAAGTTCATTTAGTATTAATATTAATTAAAAATAGTTTAGTTAGTTTAATTAAGTTAAATAGTTTTCAATTTATAAAAAACCCATAAAAAGACAAAAACATTTATTTTTATTTTTTATACTTTCTTCAAGTTCTAATTTAGGTTTAGAAAATATTTTTGCAACTTTTTAGTTTGATTTGTAATAGTTATAATTTTTAGTTAAAATTAAATTAGATTTTAATTTAGATTTTAAATAGTTTAATTAATTAAATAATATTTAAATAGTATTTTAATCATTTTCATAATTTCATTTTCATTTTTAATTTTCAAGTTTGAAAAAGTGTCAAAAGCACCCCCTGTAGTTGTTAAATACCAAAATCCCACTTTTCAGTCCGATTGCGTAAATTTGAATTGTGAATACGTGCATATATCTGTTATCTGATTTTTGTGAATATTATATATGTGTACAAATACCATCATAACAGTAGCAATACCAATCCCACATCATCTGGCTACTGTCCTCAGTGCCACTCACTCATAAACGATTCCAAAAGCACCATTTAAATCTCGCTGGGACTTTAACGACCCGGGAAAACACTACACTATCACCGGAGTATTGATTCTAGGCTGTCTTTGACTTGTTGACCTTGGTCAATAATAATCTGACGGTTCGGGACCAATCATTTAAACCCTTAGTTAATTATATAATTGATTACATGGTTGAAAAGTCGAGTCATATCTTGTACATATTGTTTTGGGACGATTGGGACTCATGGGTAAAGTACTAGTGTTATGGAGTAATGAGGAAGAAACATCAATTATTACCCCCATATGTGCATTAATCTTAAAAAGTACTCCAAGTGTTTTGATTATCTTGATTCAAGTCATTAGAGTAGTTTATTGTAAAGTATGTAAAAATTCAAGTGTAAGGGGAATGTACATTCCCTATGATGTATTATTTTGGATGGTAGGTGATGACGTACCCTTCGCTCTGCTAACGAGCGTTACCGGCACTCTGGTACTTAGCTTACCATTTGCACAAAGGGTAATGATGTACCCTCCTAAAGGATGAAGTCTATACCTTCGTCCTACACATAATGGTGGCATAAAGTCATTCATAATGGCTACCGCAAGGTAATCCGCCAACCTTCACCCAAAGCACTCACAGTGTCTAACCTCCATCATGGTTAGGAGGGGCCCTCAATCGCGGTTAGCAGGGGCCCTCGATCATCGTCGGAGGGTCCCTCCATCACGGTTAGCAGGGGCCCTCCATCACTATTCGAAGGGGTCCTCCATCACTGTTTGAAGGGGTCCTCCATCCCTGTTCTAAAGGGCCCTCCATCACAGTTAGGAGGGTCCTTTCATTACTCTTCGGAGGAGCCTGACCTGGTCTTACCCACGCCCCCTCTTTCTCCTTAGCCTTCCCGCTAAACCAGGAAGAGTGGGGCACTAAGCCCTAGCGGTTACCACCAATCATGGGACACCCCCATGATCTCCTAAAATCGTAGGACGCCCCGATGATCTCCTAAAAATGTGCAAGAGCTCTCCAAAGCTACTTTCATCCCTATAAATAGTCTTGGACGGGCTAGAAATCTGGTATGCAATCACTAATGCTTTATTTTACTATAACCTATCATACCGAATACTTATTCACACACCGGAGGTGGTTTGCAGGTTCCAACCCTTGCGCAATCACTTAACGTAGTGTCTTTTATTTCTTATTTTTAGGTTATCTTGCACTCGGCATCACCACCATCACCCCTAATTCCGTTAATCACCATTTACGGCATGGTATGTGCAATTTATTGTACAATCAGTGGCGCCATACGTGGGACACGCAACAATAAGTCCCGTTTTACTGAGTCAAATAACCGTTTTCCATAAATAACGGTCGAATTCAACCGTAATTCCTTACATCCTTGTTACCACATGGAAACACCACTAAAATCTCCACTTTTATCTCATATGGGCCTCTGTTTCAATTCGTTTTATGAAGAAGGCCCGAATTCATGAGCCTTCATATGGGCCTCTGTTTTAGTTCGTTTTATGAAGAAGGCCCAAATTCAATAACCTTCATATGGGCCTCCTTCTGGGTTCATTTTACGAAGAAGGTTCAAATTCAATAACCTTCGTAGGGGCCTCCTTCTGGGTTCATTTTACGAAGAAGGTTCAAATTCAATAACCTTCATAGAGGCCTCCTTCTGGGTTCATTTTACGAAGAAGGTTCAAATTCAGTAACCTTCATAGGGGCCTCCTTCTGGGTTCATTTTATGAAGAAGGTTCAAATTCAGTAACCTTCACAGGGGCCTCCTTCTGGGTTCATTTTACGAAGAAGGTTCAAATTCAATAACCTTCGTAGAGGCCTCCTTCTGGGTTCATTTTACGAAGAAGGTTCAAATTCAGTAACCTTCACAGGGGCCTCCTTCTGGGTTCATTTTACAAAGAATGTTCAAATTCAATAACCTTCGTAGGGGCCTCCTTCTTGGTTCATTTTACGAAGAAGGCCCAAATTTCAATGACCTTCGTAAGGGCCTCCTTCTAGGTTCATTTTACGAAGAAGGTTCAAATTCAACAACCTTCGTAGTGGCCTCCTTCTAGGTTCATTTTACGAAGAAGGTTCAAATTTCAATAACCTTCATAGGGGCCTCCTTCTGGGTTTATTTTATGAAGAAGGTTCAAATTCAACAACCCTCTGTCGTGACCTCTGTCCGGGTTCATTCTAAGATGAAGGTTCATTAGTAACCTTCATAGAAGCCTCTATTTGGGTTCATTTTAAGAGGAAGGGTCGAATTCAACAACCTCTGTGGCAATCTTCGTGACCTTTATTGTAGCCTCTGTTGCAGCCCTCACAGTAGCCTACAACCTCAATAGCAGCCTTTCTAGCAGCCTGCAACCTCTGTTGCAGCCCTCACAGCAGCCTGCAACCTCTGTTGTAGCCCTCACAACAACCTGCAACCTTTGTTGCAGCCCTCACGGCAGCCTACAACCTCGGTGGTAGCCTTTGTAGCAGCCTGCAACCTCTGTTGCAGCCCTCACAACAGCCTACAACCTCTATTACAGCCTCCGTCGTAGCCTCTGGCGCAATCTCTGCTCGGGTTTGTTCGAAGTAATAGGCTCGAATTCAATAGTTCTTCATTCTAGTATTCATGGTAACTTACGTTGAAACCTTGGTGAGGGTTCATTTAAAGAATTGGAACACATAATGGGACATTCAAGTAGGGTTGGAACCTTCCTTCGTACAAAGCCTATCACAAGATAGGCAACAAAGACCGTGCAACGATGACAGAGGATACCCTTCATCAATCTGGTATGTTTTCTACGAAACTAATATGCTATATTGCCTCTGTTTCACTACAAAGCATATTACCTACATATGAAACTTTTGATCTTTATTAAGAACGCTATAAAACCATCTTTTAATAAATCTCTGCATATGACACAATGATTATTAGAGATCGTACAACATCGGCAGAGGATACTTTATGCTCCTAGAACCTCTGTTAGAGCTTTAATAAGCCTTAAGTAACTTTCTACCAAGCCTTACCATGTCACCTGTGATGATAAGTCCATTGTAGACAAAGCCTCTTTTGACAAGGCATTTCACACAAGCTCTATTGAGATCACAGAGACTTACATTCGCGTACTAGATAGTAATAAACTTTCTCATAGAACTTATATACTATTATCATATACTTTGAAATGACGGAGCATCACACATGTTGACATAAGTCTCTGTCGATATAGCTACGGAGCATCACATATGCTGACATAAGCCTCTGTCTACACAAGTACAGAGCGTAGCCTCTAATTCATAAGTGTCTCTGTTTACAGAGCGTAGCCTCTAATTCATAAGTGTCTCTGTCGACACAATTACAGAGCATCGCGTCTGTTCACATAATTTATATGTGTCTATGTAGACACAATTACATAACCTCATTCCATCTACATAGTGGTAAAACTTACTTCAATTCATGTATCACATTCTTCTCATTTGGCAAAAGAAGCGTTAATGGTAGGCTTCCTAGTTTTCATTTCTTAAAATGATGTAATCCTCCCTACCCAATTAATGATATAACGCATTTCCCTCAAATCTCTTGTTTTGTTTTATACAACAAAGATTTATTAAACCAAGTACAAGTTTCAATGTTCGAAGGATGATTCAAGACACATAAGTCTTGTATAATAACAACATCCATTATTAGGGTATTCCAAACCCTTTGTACCGAAAGGACAAAGACGGAGTGGGTCGCAACCCTCTGTCAGCAGTTAAATTATACGATTGCTAAAAATCTTGGTTCAAAGTACACACAATAAGGTTATGTATCTACTATAGCCTTAGGTTGTATATTAACGTTAATAAATAACGTTAGAGATGCATGATAACAAAAGCGGGACACCGTCCGTCATTAGTAGATATAAATTATGCTAGCATACATAGCATAAGGCAGAAGCCCAAAAGACATAAACAAAAATTGTTCAAAGACGGCCGAAGCCCATAGAGCATAAACATAAAAGGTGAGGGAAATCACTCCCCACCTACGATAATTAAAATCCTAAACAAGGGATATTATTTTAACATTCATAGAGGCCATAGCGTAGCAAAAGAAAGTAAGTAAATTGTCCAAGGATTACTACCTTGCTTAACTAAAGCCATAGGCTTCGTGCAAATACAAAATATACAACCCTTGAGATTTATATTACTTAATTCGAAAGAAATATATTTGAATTGTACGCATCACTTTCGACAGAGGGGTTTGATGATATACCCTCCGTGCAGTTTGAAGGTCTCCCCTTCATACTCACTTCGGATACTACATTCTGACACACTTGGCAAACCTCCTAAGATATTTATTGGTGTCAAACCATTCATCTATGATATGGTTACCAGTTGGGAACTCGCCAATCGAAGCCTTAAGCCCTTCGAGGTATGCTCTTCGAAGATACTAACCTAAAGGTTTCATAAGACCAAGTCAAACCCATGTTTATCAAGGCTTTCCCGCCAAGATAGAGATCGTGGAACATTAACCAAACACTTACCTAAAATCATGGGATACTCCCATGATCCTCGGATCAGGTGCAGAAGCCTAACAGAGCCTAATATAGGCGCTCCTTATATAACAAGGGGTTGCACGACTACTTAAATCTAATCTCATGCCTCCTATGAAGTCATAACATTAGACTGGGGACTTAATGGGGTATCCACCACGATAGAGTGGGCTATTAAAAACAAGTCTAGCTACTTTTATATTGGATTTGACAAAACAAAAGTAGTAGAAATTGTTACCAAGTCTTTTTTAACAAAGCAATGATAAGTCTAAAGCCATGCACTCTTCGCATGCATAACATTAGACTGGGGGGCTTGATGACGTACCCTCCGCTTTGCTAACGAGCGTTGCCGTCACTCTGGTACTTCGCTTACCATTTGTACAAAGGGTAATGATGTACCCTCCTAAAGGATGAAGTCTATACCTTCGTCCTACACATAATGGTGGCATAAAGTCATTCATAATGGCTACCGCAAGGGAATCCGCCAACCTTCACCCAAAACACTCATAGTGTCTAACCTCCATCACAGTTAGGAGGGGCCCTCCATCGCGGTTAGCAGGGGCCCTCGATCATCGTCGGAGGGGCCCTCCATCACGGTTAGCAGGGGCCCTCCATCACTGTTCGAAGGGGTCCTCCATCACTGTTTGAAGGGGTCCTCCATCCCTGTTTGAAGGGGCCCTCCGTCACGGTTAGGAGAGGCCTTTCGTTACTCTTCGGAGGAGCCTGACCTGGTCTTACCCACGCCCCCTCTTTCTCCTTAGCCTTCCCGCAAACCAGGAAGAGTGGGGCACTAAGCCCTAGCGGTTACCACAAATCATGGGACACCCCCATGATCTCTTAAAATTGTGGGACGCCCCCATGATCTCCTAAAAATGTGCAAGAGCTCTCCAAAGCTATTTTCATCCCTATAAATAGTCTTGGACGGGCTAGAAATCTGGTTTGCAATCACTAATGCTTCATTTTACTACAACTTATCATACCGAATACTTATTCACACGCCGGAGGTGGTTCGCAGGCTCCAACCCCTGCGCAATCACTTAACGTAGTGTCTTCTATTTCTTATTTTCAGGTTATCTTGCACTCGGCATCACCACCATCACCCCTAATTCCGTTAATCACCATTGACGGCCTGGTATGTGCAATTTATTGTACAATGAGTAGGGTAAGAGTGTATGCAAAAAAGAAAAAAAATCAAACAAAAAAAAGAAAAAAATAGAAAAAGAAAAGAGAAAAACATACGGACAACCATCCCGTTTCATTTTATGTTTTTTGTTATTTTTGATTTATTAGCTTAAGTCGAGTCGAGTCTTAGCTTAGCAACGCCATATTGTACATGTAATTAACCAAGATGATTAACTCGCTATCGGTAAATATTGCCTTTATCCAACAAAACCGTGTTTTCCATATCCCTACACCTAACGTTATAACCCTTTAGAAAACCTCTTTAATAGTTTATCCTAGGTGCTTACGCCAATGGGTGGAGGTTTGATCCTTTCCCAAGCCTATGGTAATCTAATTGCTATGACAGGTAGTGAGAGATGTTTTTCATTTCCTTATTGTGATATACACTTTATTACACCCGAGAGATGTGAGTATCTAAATACTATTTGTGAGGTGCTAGTGTATGACCTCCGTGCTTGTTTTTGGTTTTTAGTGGAATGATTATTTGTTGTAATTACTTTTATATTAGTGTTAAATGACCCTTGACTTGTATTTTGATCAGAATAAAAGCGTATTTGCTTGAGGACAAGCAAATCTCAAGTGTAAGGGTATTTGATGAGGTGAAAAGTATACAGCTTTTAAGGGGTCATTTAAGCCCGAATTCGAGATTATTTGATCAATTATTGCCCTAAATCATTCCTTTTGTCATTTTAGGTACTTTTGAGGAGAAATATGGAAAAAGAAGTATTTTGGACGTTTTTGGAGCATAAAAGTGAAGAAAACGGCAAAGTCTCAAAATTCCTTGCTGGAACAGTACCTGACGACGTCAAGGGTTTGTACATGACGGCGTCAAGAGTGGCAAAAGAGGTGGAAGTGGAAAATACACATGACGATCCAGAATGTTTTTAGGCTTATTGGCCTGACGGCATCACCTAGGCCGTTAGGGTCCAAATACACGTGACGGCCCAAAGTATTTTTCTACATGACGGCGTCAAAAATGGATCTAGGCAATACGAATTTCATTATGGCAACAAGTTGACGGCGTCAGAGGTTAACACGTGACGCCGTCAGGATGCATAGTCTATATATATTTTTCCAAATTTTCATTGTAAAGTGTGGAACTTTGTGTGGGATATTAGGGCATAAACCCTAGACGAAATTTACAGCTTTTTCAAGGGTTTCAACCTCTTGATTCTTCCATGTTCAATTGAAGATAAGTACTTATTCAAATCATTCAATATGTCTATGTGTTGTGTGATTATATCTTACGCTTGTCTTCTCTTTAACATGCTAGGCTAGGTTTTTATTGTGTTTGCTTAGATGTAGTGAAACCTAGATGTTGATTATGGGTTGATTGTTTGTTTATAATTGTTACGGATGATTGTATTCGATGTTAGGCTTAAGAAAACTGGCAGACTTCCATTGGTAACTTGCTTGAACATCTTAAGAAACATGATCGGAGGTGTACTGCGATTTTTGGTTGTATTTAATGCGTAAGAGAATTCTAATGATCCCATGTTAGGAGCTTCTAACGTCTTGACATAGGAGTGAAGTAGGATCTTATAGAGTTAGGGAATATTGTACACGGCCCTACGACTGGTATTAATGAATATAACCCGTCATCCATGCAATTGTAACAAGCTAATCAACCTGTAAAAGATATCTAGGGAGTAATGAAATCTACGTAAACACAACTTTTCTCATTATTGTTTCCACCACATTAGTATAATAGTTTAATTTTCATTTCTTTTATTTTATTTTGATTGCATCTTTAGTTAATTGGGTTAGTTGGCTAGCAACTAATTCCGCCCACTCCTTCAAAACCCGAGATTTTACTTGCTTTCATAAAATATAAAAAAATACAAAAAGAAGCATCCCTCACCTCTACACCTAGTTTAGTAGGCTTTCTAATCCTAGCGACACTATTCCTTAGTTGTACGATCAATCCCCCGGTACTTGTCACTATACTATACTACAACGATCAGGTACACTGCCTGGTGGGGGTTGTAAGCTTCTCAAGATCCCTTGAGAGGTAAAACCTGTTGCGAGGGCGCAATTCCCACGTATCAGTTACACTCTTGTGTTATGTTCCTTGACACTCCTTTAATTTCATTTATTTAGAGAAGTCCATTTGGTTTCACTAATGGTTTGACTCTTTGGTTAAGGAGCTAATGTTCAACTATCATTTTAATTAAATTTGTTTAGATCCTAATTAAGACCCATAATTTTTAACTTTGTTTGACTCAAGGGTTGACACAAGACAAAAGATGTTAACTACATTTTAATGTTCCTTCATTAATGATTTGATGCGCGGGATTGCACCCTCGCAACAGGTTTTACCTCTCAAGGGATCTTGTCACACCCCCAATTTACCTGACTTGCAGCGGAATGGAATACCTGGGGGTGTCTGTCATAGCATCACAGTTACAGTTACATTGAACGACCTAAAGTGTCGTTTGAAAAATACTTCGTTTGATCATTGAAATAATCCAGAGTTTACAATATGAGGTCCCCAAAAGGTGTTGCATGTTTATGAAAACAAGTCCTACTAGATCAAACGTTTACATAAGTGCATGAAATAATGGTGAGACGCGTCGACTCCGCGACTCCATGAAGGTCCAAATGCATGTCACATGAGCTACCTTAATAACCTGAAATACATTGCTAAAACGTCAACACGAATGTTGGTGAATTTCATAGGTTTGTAAAATGTAATGTTGTACGGCCACCACAAGTATAAGTGCATGACAAAAGTCACGTAAAATACTACAATAGACCTTAAGCTCATGACACCGAAGCTATGACTGATGAAATTATATGCCCCTCCCGAATGTTTTACCAGAACACTCCCAAAATGTCAAAATGAAATGCATCCGCTTACTGTTGGTAATAACTACCACGGATGGAGGCGTCACCCTCGATAGATCTATCCACTCACTCTCGCTTAATCGGCAAATTAACGGTCCATGATAATAAATAGGGGACTTTAACAGGTTGGTAAGGAAACTTAAGCAATGTATATATGTTTTGGTACTTAGGCTCGTACTAAAATGGTTGATGCAATGTATTCCCCCATGGGATTTGAAATCAAAATGTTGAATTGAAAACGGGGCTATGAAAACTCACCTGATATGATGGTACCATGAACATGTAATGAGCTGAAAAACAAGGCGCGTACACTAGCCGCAACCTAATATGAATGTTGAACGATCTACTTTAGATCATGAAATGATGTTATGAATGTCCATGCACATGTTTCCTATACCACTCTACTCTTTGAAAAATACTTGTTATAAAAAATATACATTTTCCAAGACTTAGGAAAATAAGGCAACTAGAAAAATAAAACTAGTTGAAATGTGTATATATATATATATATATATATATATATATATATATATATATATATATATCGTATGTATCAATGTTAGTGTTGAAATCCTCGGTTTGAAATCCTTGATATAACGCCTTGTAGTAATGAAAATATACTTGTAATCTCTAATACTTCATTAGTTACGAATTTGGGTACTTGGTATTATTTCTAGAAATCTAGAGTTACTATGTAGTTTTAGTATTATTTTTAGTCTAAAAGCTGTCAAAACAATATGAGTTTTGCCGATATTGAAACGTGAATATCTTTGTCGTTGTAAGTCCGTTTTACTTGTTCTTTATATCCACGGTTACGTCTTAGCATGTATTAATATATTTTGGAAAGCTTGGCTCCTCCGGGTTACGTCTAAAGCCTCTTTTTGTCCGACGAAAAACGTCCAACAGCATGTATTTTCAGAAAATATACTTTTCGTCAATAAACTAGCAAAAATCATAACTTCTTCGTTATAAACTCTTTTTAATCCGTTCTTTCGCCTACGGATTCGTTTTTGAAAGTATTTTCTAAAAATTTTGCCAAATTTTACTTTATGTTTACTAATTTTCCTGGATTTACAAAAATGGGACAGAATGTATAAATACTTGTTACAAATCCATTTTTCATGTTCAAAACTAGTTTCTACTTCAACCAAATCTCTTGCAAACACCACAAAGCTATACTAATCCTACCATACACCTTCTTAGGGTGTCATGGGTTCCTAATCACTAGTAATCATGTTAATTTTACAAAGGAACACCTAAATCAAAATCTAGGGTTTGTATGTTCAAAAAGTTAACAAAAATAATGTAGTATAGCTAACTTGTACATGAAATTAAGCATGAAAACCATAATATACAAGTGTTAATTAGATGAAATCATGAAAATAAAGTTGATAACTCACTTTGAAATAATAGGTGATTAGATTATGAGAAACCTTGTGTTACTTGTGTTTTTGTTGTAAGATTCTTGATTAGAATGACAAAAGGAACAACTTTGTAGCTTTAAACTTTGAAAAATAATGGATTTTGGTCTTGGATCTTATTTGGGTCGTGGGTTTTGATGTAGGGAGGAAGGAGATGAGGTTTTGGTGTTTGGATTCTAAGAAAATGTATGTTTATGTGTTTTGAGGTTTTTTGTAAATATTAGTTTAGGATATATAGTATTATACTAGCACATAAATGCTAGGGGTTAAGAAAATTGTATAAATTTGCCTTGGTGAGGACTTTAGGGGCCGGCATAGGTGGATGAGGGGGGGGGGGGGGGGGGGTTGGGGTAGCTTTGATTTAATTAGGAAAACTTGTGTAGTATAAGTGTAGATATGAGTTATTTGTTAAAATCGGGTATCGGGTTTGATAGAAATAAATGTTAACGAAGTTATTCGGGATGAAATAAAGTTGTAAAAATGTTAAAAATATGTTGGGTACAAGTACTGAGTGTTCGGGTGATTATTGTTTAGTTTTCACGAAAACCGTCGTAATATTTATAAGCTCACGTTATAAATAAAATAAATTTCCAAAATACTGGGTAACTGAATGTTATAACTTTTATGATGATAAAATGGATATGAAAATATGTCGGGACCATTGTGTGAATATTTAGATATATTCGTCGTGTATAAACCAGGTGTTAACGTTTATTTATAAATAATTATAAGGAAAACGTTAAATGTATCAAATATATAAATTTGAAAATCACTTCTTCATGCGAATTATGTAGTGGTCCCCATGACACTCATGATTGTGTGGAACTCCCCGGAACAGCTTTTGCGGACTACGCATCCACGCGTACCGACGAAGCGGGAGATAAGTGGTACACTTTCAAGCCCGAGCCAAACCCTTACGATGATTCATACAACCCCTCATGGAAAAATCACCCAAACCTTAGGTGGAAACAAAATCAACCCAATTCTTCCAATCCGCCTAATCGTTACCAACCAAACGGTCCACCATCCAACCGTACTTTCAACAACAATCCTTCTAACAACTATGGTAGTACCAACAATCTTGAAGGATTGATGTCAAAGTTCATGGCATCTCAAGAAGCCCGCATAGCTAGGTTTGAATCCGAATTCAACCAACAACAAACGGAGATGACCAACAAGATTGACAACTTGTTGAAAGCCCTCAACAACCAATCGTTAATCACACCTATGAAGGACACTAGGGACACCAATAGTGGAAGCCAAATTAAGGATCCCTCATCATCCAAACATGTCCACTTTGTCAATGTTGTCACCATTAAGCCAATAGATAAGGAGATAGAGGAGAGTGACAAGGAGGAAGTTAGAATAGAAGCCGATAGTAAGAATGAGAGTAGGGAAGTTGAGATTAATAAGGATGAGGAATTAGAGGAAGTAGAACCTATAGAAGAATAATTTGATAAGTTGTCAACCAAGGAAGAACAGGAATACCACAAGGATTTATTCGATAGTCCCGAGAAAACATATATCTTTGGCACACCCCTTATCAAAACGGGAGACCCCTCTAACATTAACATCCCATGTAATATCGGGCACATGCATATATGGAAAGCTTACATCGACCTTAGATCCCCCGTGAACATCATGACTAGAACTTATTACTATTGGGTGATGAAAAAGCAACTCAATTTTAGGATGATGCCCGGTAAGAATCTGATAAGTAATTTTGCAGGAAGAGTGAAGGGACTGCATGTGATTATAGGGAATCTCACTTATGAGATCGATTTTATGATAGTTGAGGACACTCGTCCGGTGATTGATGCTAACCTAAGCCAAATAATATTCGGAAAACCATTTGTTGAGGCCACTAGGATGAGTTATGATCCGACTTTAGGGATAGTTAGATTCAAGAAAGAGAATGATGAGGTTGCTTATCAAATGCCCTACAAGATCGAACAATACCGCCTTCACTCTAATTTCGAAAAGGAACATAAGCAAGCGGCTTATTATAGGAATGAGGAGGATAGACGTAGGGGAGTAGAATATGTAAAGAATAGGATGCTTGGTTTCTACAAAGAGTGTTTGCAACTAGGTCCGGAATACAAAACTGGTTTAGAAGATGACCTAGAGAGTGGAACCAATGATGGAATCACGTAGTAACCCATAGCCTTGAGTCTAGCTACAAGACTCGTAAATAAAGAAAAGCGCTTCTTGGGAGGCAACCCATGTTTTGTGTGATTTTATTTGTTTGATTGTTATTTGCTTCCGTATGCATGTTTTATTTTTATTGTTGGTTGATCATGTTTCTCAATTAAAATGTGGAAATACTTTACCATGTTGTTTGGCCTAGTCTTAACTCCAACCTAAAAGTATTTTTGCAAAAGATAAGTGTAAGGGGAAACCCCAAATATGTTTTTAAGAAACAAACCGATCATGATTCTCCGCAATATTAAATGAGCATGTATATTCGTATTTGTTGGAGTCAAATGCTTGTATTGAGTCATAATGAAGTTTTTGCAGGATTTTCCAGGAAGTAGGACCAAGTTTTTCCAGAAATTTTCCGGAAACTTAACATAAGAATTTCTGCAGGTCCATTCTGACGGCGTCAAGGGTTTACTCTTGACGGCGTCAGGAGTTAAAATCTGGAAATTTTACCGGTTTCGTTTTTCTAACGGAGTCTTATGGTTTTTGTGAATTATTAAGTTTTATAATCTCCAAGAAATCTGCAAACTTCATTCCACAAGCATTATATCTTACTTTGTTTTCTAGGATTTAGTAACTTATATAGGATGCCGCCGATTTTACGCGAGGTTGTCTTGTCTATTGTTGTCAGGATTTACAGGTTATGTTCGACAAGGAGATGATTTATATTCCGGAAGGGAAGCTTTGATTGTTCATTTTCTTGGAGGAAGATCTAACCTGGCCAACCTATAATCCATACCGAGCGAATCAGGGGAGTATTTGATTTCATTCTTTTTACTTTTTAACTTTTACATTCTTTACTTGAACATTGGGGACAATGTTCATCTTAAGTGTAAAGGGAGGGTAAAAAGATGATACCTTACATATGCACTTTCGCTTGAGTTTGTTTTGTTTGATAGTAGATGTGTAATAAAACTATGCGAAATACTTGTTAGTGCAATTTTAGCGCCAAATTTAAAATTTCTTACAACATTTAGGAGTGAAACTTTAGCCATAGCAAGCGTCTCATGGATAGGAGATTGTATGACTAGCACATAACCGTATATTCAAAAAAAATTTCCACCCAAATATGGGAGGTTCGCCTTTAGATTTGATAGGAAAAGCATTTACTATTAGTGCTTATGAGTGTACCGGTAGTATTTAGATTCTAGAACTTGCGTTAGTGATGCATCCCGAGACCGCTAGTGAGACTACATTCGTGTAGTAGGATTTACTACATGATAAGAGGCATTAGGATCACCCTTGTGTTAAACCCGTATCATAATTACTTGACCATTTAAGTCATATTACTTGGCTAGTTAAGTCAACTAATTTTTCCCACACCCTTAGCGTTGTACTCATTTTTAGTACATGAAACCCCTAGTACACCCCTCCGAGCCTATCTTTTCGTTTCTAACTTTAAGCATTTTACTTAAAGGAAGAATTTGTTACACCCCACTTAAATGTGCACCCAAATCGCCTTAGCCTTCCGTGTATGCGCTCATCTTTAGTGCATTATTGTTATTTGTTTAAACCCTAAGTTAACTATCTAATTGATTACATGATTGCTAAGTCGAGTCATATCCTTGTACATATTATTTTGGGACTCTTGGGACTCATGGGTAAGTACTTATTTTATGGAGTAATGGGGAAGAACATCATTTATTACCCTCATATGTACGTTAATCTTACAAGTGCTCCAAGTGTTTTGATTTTCTTAATTCGAGTCATTAGATTAGTTAATTGTAAAGTATATAAAGATTCAAGTGTAAGGGGAATATTAATTCCCTATAATGTATTATTTTGGATGGTAGGGTAAGAGTGTATGCAAAAAAAAAAAAAAAAAAAAAAAAAAAAAAAAAAAAAAAAAAAAAAAAAATCGCAAAAAGTCAAGAAAAAGAAAAGAAAAAAATAGAAAAAGAAAAAGAGAAAAAAAAACATACGGACTACCATCCCTTTTTATTCTATGTTCATTTTATCTTTTTGTTATTTTTCATTTATTAGCTTAAGTCGAGTCTAGTCTTGGCTTAGCAACGCCATATATCCAACAAAACCGTGTATTTCATATCCCTACACCTAACGTTACAACCCTTTAAAAGACCTCTTTGATAGTTTATCCTAGGTGCTTACGCCATGTGGTGGAGGTTTGATCCTTTCCCAAGCCTATGGTAATCTATTTTGCTATGACAGGTAGTGAGAGATATCTTCCGTTTCCATATTGTAATTTACACTTTATTACACCCGAGAGATGTGAGTGTCTAAACACTATTTGTGAGGTGCTTGTGTATGACCTCCGTGCTTGTCTATTCGTCTTTAGTGGAACGATTATTTGTTGTAATTACTTTTATATTAGTGTTAAATGACCCCTAACTTGTCTGTTGAGTAGAATAAAAGCGCATTTGCTTGAGGACAAGCAAATCTCAAGTGTAAGGGTATATGATGAGGCGAAAAATGATCCATTTTTAGGGGGTCATTTAAGCCCGAATTCGAATTTATTTGATCAAATATTGCCCTAAATCGTTTCTTTTGTGATTTTAGGTACTTTGGGAGAGAAATCTGGAAAAGGAAGCAATTCGGACGTTTTTGGAGCATAAAAGTGAAGAAAACGCCAAAGACTTAATTTTCCATGCTGAGAACAGTACCTGACGGCGTCAAGAGCATTTTGGTGACGGCGTCAAGAGTAAAAGTGGTGACGGCCCAGAGAGAACTTGAAGGCGTCACCCAAGGCCGTCACGTGTTAACTTATCAAAACTTGCGCGCGGAGTAGCTGATATTGTTTTGGTCATAACTTTTGCATACGAACTCGGATTTAGGTGATTCAAAAGCCCACAAAAAGAGGACGAAGAGATCTACAATTTGGTGAAAAAATGGTCGTGATGGCATCAAGAGAACGAGCTGACGCCGTCAAGCCTTGCCGACAGAAAACATGCCTATAAATATAACATCATAACTTCACTTTTTGTAAGCCCTAAACCCTAAGGTCGATTCCTGGGTTTAGGTGGGTGTTTTTCCAGCAACTTAGAGGGTTTCAATCACTCCATAAACATCATGTATTGGTTTGATGATTCTATCTTAATTATGTTTTTCATTATCATTGTTGTTTGCTCTTCTTTGATGATGATTTGCTAATTCACCTTGTGTCTACTTATGATTATGTGAAACTTGCATATAATTGATTAGATCTCATTGATTTCTTGTTGATGTTGTGTCTATCTCCATCAATTAAGGCGTGACAACTTCAATAGATCTAGTTGGTTTAGTTTATAATCCTTGTTTCCTATTGATTCTTGTTTTGATTGAATGATTTATATGTTAGGCTTAAGAAAACTGGCAGATCTCCAAATGGTAACATGCTTGAACGTCTTAGGAAACATGAACCTATTGCACTAAGGTCTTTATTGGTTGTATTTAATGCATGAGCCACTGTTTACAATCCCTATGGTTGTGCTGGGCATGGTATAGGAGGAGATAAGAGCTCATAGAATTGGGGAGTTATGTGCGATACCCCATGAATGGTATTAAGGAATACAACCCGTCAATTAAAACAAGGTTACAATTCAATAGGTAGGATTGGATAGCTAGCAAGGAGTAACATATCATGGGTAGACATGCTTCACTTATCTTGTAGAACCTTAGTTTATTTTCTTGTTTATTAGATTAATTAGTAGCTTTTGGGTTAGTTGATTAGCAACTAATTCCGCCCACTCTCCCAATACCCGAGATTTTTACTTGCTTTTCATAAAATATAAAAACATAAAAAGAATCATCCTTCACCTTTAGACCTAGTTAGATTAATTTCAATCCTAACGACACTATTCCTAGCTGAACGATCAATCCCCCGGTACTTGTCACTATACTATACTACAACGATCAGGTACACTGCCTGGTAGGGGTTGTAAGCTTCTCAAGATCCCTTGAGAGGTAAAGCCTGGTGCGATTCCCACGTATCAAAGGTATCACTTGATGTTGTGTCGATGAATGTCTATTCTGTTTTCCCATGTAGATGAGGAGATATGTTCTGGTTTGATCCCTTGCTTGGTAAGAAGGTGAGGTTATCGGAAATTTCTAGAGACATAATGCCTTAGAGGAAATTACATCGATATTCTTGATTCAAACAATTGTCCTTTGTGAAAAATTACTGCAGGAAAGTTTATGTATGGATGAGGCCATGTTTAAATGAAATGCTCTACAGTCTCAATTAGAAGCTTGGTTTATTTATATTGTGTTGTCCTGCGGACATTTATATTGAGTTCAATCCTGTAGCTCAGTCTAGCTAGTACCCTTAAATGATAGAATTTGACAACTAAGTCAGAGATGGTGATTCGGATGGTCTCGCAGTATCTTAGGATTTGTTGTTGAGTTATGAATTCTATCACTATATGCTTCTAGTTCTGGTTAGTAGTTCTGTAATCCTTTCGTTGCTTTTCTTGTATAGAGGAATCCTGCATGTAATTGATATGGAAAGTCTCTCTTAGGGAAGTCAATGGGAAAATCCAACTTAATGGCTAAGTGAGTGACTGGTAGGGTAAGTATCCAGGGATAGTTCGGCAAAAGGGATGTTTATGGAAGAGTTCCTTTGTTTACAAAACTTTTAAATGAAGATTGTTATTAACAATCCTTTGAAAAGGTAATTATTTCCTTCATGGCATAATCCTTCCTAAATTTTACATAGGTGATCAGGCTATGTACAATTGAGGACTAATGATGCGATGTTAGATTTTGTCAAAATATCATAACTTTTCTCAAAAGTTTTAGATGGTGTTCAACGCATTGTTATTAAAAATGGTATACTGATGTTTTCTTTCAAGTAACATGAAAATTGCCTCGCGTAATAATAGTAAATACTTGGTGTAATGACAGAAAAATCAATTTATAGGATGGTAATAAAATAGCTTACTTCAGAAATTTTTCTGTAAAACAATTTCCCCATATGATAGTAAAATAGCTTGAATGGCGTATTGGATACGTGGGTGAATCTTGTCGAATGGTAATAGTCTACTAATTCGTCAAAAACGAAATCAACCTAATCCCTAATAAGACAATGGTAAAATGTTGCGAAACGATTGAAGTCTGAGCAATTGGGATAGAAAATGAATAAACGAAGGTTATGATTATCACCTAGGTAACAAAGGATAGATACTACATTGGATAGAAAAGTGCTTAATACAACTAGGTTATGTCATCGTACCAATGGTAAGTACAAAAGGAAAGATACAACCCTAAAGGGCTCGAACTACGGTTTATATATTGAAACAAGGCTCCTCCTGCTGCAGCATTGTTGTTATCCTTGATGTTGCTAATATCCTGACGGTTCTCTTTCAATAGCTCACGCTATTCCTCGAGCGATTCAATCTTGATTCCAAGTTCCTGATTTTCCTTGTTCCTTAGCTCCGGGCAGTCATTCTTGAAATGCCCTAAGTTTCCACATTTGAAGCAACTCCCTGGGGTCTTCTAATTTGTGAGTTTCCTACAGTCTTCAGTCCAATGACCCCGCTTCTTGCACACTCCACACGTTTTACTGCAATGACCTCGGTGATGTTGATTACACAGGTTGCAGTAAGGTAACTTTCCAATATACCTTCTCTTTGTGTACGGTTCTGCAGCAAAGGCTCTATTCACTTCTTGTCCTTTGGGTGATTGTTGAGCAACATTACAACCTAGATTGTTGTTCCACTTCCTTTTATTGTCACTATTGTTTCCTGATGTCTTGGCGCGAACTATGAGTTCCTTTGCTTCGATCGCCATTTTGATAGCTTCAGACATGGTATCGGGTTCCCATGCGATGACCAACATACGAATTTCATGGGAGAGTCCCCCGATGTACCTTTCAAGTTTCTTGCTTTCTGGTTCATCCATTGTAGAACCTAGTCGTGTTAATTCATGAAAATGAGTAGTGTACTCGTCAACATCATTTCCTACCATGGTAAAGTTTAGTGTTTCCTGTTCCTTTGCTCGTAATTCATTTCCTACACAAAATGTTATACCCATCATCCTTCTTAGTTTCTCCCAAGAGTGTGAGTAAGCAGCATCAACTCCCACCATCTTAATATGTTTGGTCCACCATTCCTAGGCATGATCCTGAAAAGTGCATGTGGCGAACTTAACCTTGTCTTCCTTACGACAGTCACCACATTGAAATATTGTTTCTATTTCTTCGAACCATTTGAGAAATTCCTTTGTGTCTCTAGTTCCGCTAAAGGAGGGAGGATTGCACCCCATAAATTCCACGTGAGTAAGTTCCTTAGTGAGGGCGGTGGCTATGTTCTTGGCAATGACTTGTCCAACAGCAGCTTGCGTCATGCTTGGAGTGGTTTGCTTAAATCTCACTTCATCAAATCATAAGAGACCATGAGGATCTATAGGTAATAGAAATTATCATATTCACAACACCTGAATATAATACATGAAAATTTCGGTCTACGTGAACCGATATCACAAATAGCACAACCCTTTTCTTACATAGTAGAGTCACACTTGATATTTTTGTTTGTACAACAATCAAAAGATAACAAGTTCTTTAGACTATGTCCCACACCTTCTGTGGCTAGGATAATAGTAAAAGCTAGTGAGGATATAAGTCTGGTCTAGGGACTTCCTGGTGTCCCTCTGTGTGAAATCAGGTTTGTGGCATCATAAGGTCGAGATAGTCTTGAAGTGGTGTCTGAAGTTGTGCATCTATCAAATCTTAGATAATGTAGGTTCTGAACCATTCCTGAAGAATCTGTGGATGTTCCTGTTGAGTCCGTGATATTGGTATTATCTACTAGATGTTATCTAGTTCATGGCAAGTGGGAATGGAAAAGGAAAATGACAATGGTGGTACTAGTGAATGGAATACTATCCTCTTTCGCGCTACCTCGCGACATCTAAGAGGTAAAACTAAAGTACGCACTGTGGGACGACCAATAGTGTAATAAGTAACTGATGGTGGTGGTAGTACCTGAGTAGTGAGTGCTCTACTAGTGATGGGAAGAAACATACTATCTCCCTTGAAATAAGCAATCTAATATGTCCATTAAGATTAAGTCTGAATACTCTACTAAAAGGCATTCTATGTATGGGCTGAATGATAGGAAAACTCTGTTCCTATGGCAAATAAATAGTGCTAATGGTGGTGTAAGTGCAACTGGTGGTATAATGGTAGTGGAAGATGACAAGGCATCTTCAATGTCGGAATCCAATAAAAGGATGTCAGGGTGAGTATCTGAAGACATGTCACTTGTGAACCAGGTCAATAAAATGATATATATATATATATATATATATATATATATATATATATATATATATATATATATATATATATATATATATATATATATATATATATATATACACGAATATGAGTATAAATAACTCGCACAGGGTATGCATGAAACAACATGTATCATGATTATGCACTTATGATAAATGATGAGATGCTATGATGATGCGGTTATAGTCTAGGGTCCAAGATACATCCTAGTTCGCTATAACCTTAGCTCTGATGCCAATCTGTCACACCCCCAATTTACCTGACTTGCAGAGGAATGGAATACCTGGGGGTGTCTGTCATAGCATCACAGTTACAGTTACATTGAACGACCTAAAGTGTCGTTTGGAAAATACTTCGTTTGATCATTGAAATAATCCAGAGTTTACAATATGAGGTCCCCAAAAGGTGTTGCATGTTTATGAAAACAAGTCCTACTAGATCAAACGTTTACATAAGTGCATGAAATAATGGTGAGACGCGTCGACTCCGCGACTCCATGAAGGTCCAAATGCATGTCACATGAGCTACCTTAATAACCTGAAATACATTGCTAAAACGTCAACACGAATGTTGGTGAATTTCATAGGTTTGTAAAATGTAATGTTGTACGGCCACCACAAGTATAAGTGCATGACAAAAGTCACGTAAAATACTACAATAGACCTTAAGCTCATGACACCGAAGCTATGACTGATGAAATTATATGCCCCTCCCGAATGTTTTACCAGAACACTCCCAAAATGAAATGCATCCGCTTACTGTTGGTAATAACTACCACGGATAGAGGCGTCACCCTCGATAGATCTATCCACTCACTCTCGCTTAATCGGCAAATTAACGGTCCATGATAATAAATAGGGGACTTTAACAGGTTGGTAAGGAAACTTAAGCAATGTACATATGTTTTGGTACTTAGGCTCGTACTAAAATGGTTGATGCAATGTATTCCCCCATGGGATTTGAAATCAAAATGTTGAATTGAAAACGGGGCTATGAAAACTCACCTGATATGATGGTACCATGAACATGTAATGAGCTGAAAAACAAGGCGCGCACACTAGCCGCAACCTAATATGAATGATGAACGATCTACTTTAGATCATGAAATGACGTTATGAATGTCCATGCACATGTTTCCTATACCACTCTACTCTTTGAAAAATACTTGTTATTATCAAAAATATACATTTTTCAAGACTTAGGAAAATAAGGCAACTAGAAAAATAAAACTAGTTGAAATGTATATATATATATATATATATATATATATATATATATATATATATATATATATATATATATATATATATATATATATATATATATCGTATGTATCAATGTTAGTGTTGAAATCCTCGGTTTGAAATCCTTAATATAACGCCTTGTAGTAATGAAAATATACTTGTAATCACTAATACTTCATTAGTTATAAATTTGGGTACTTGGTATTATTTCTAGAAATCTAGAGTTACTACGTAGTTTTAGTATTATTTTTAGTCTAAAAGCTGTCAAAACAATATGAGTTTTGCCGATATTGAAACGTGAATATCTTTGTCGTTATAAGTCCATTTTACTTGTTCTTTATATCCACGGTTACGTCTTAGCATGTAGTAATATATTTTGGAAAGCTTGGCTCCTCCGGGTTACGTCTAAAGCCTCTTTTTGTCCGACAAAAAACGTCCAACAGCATGTATTTTCAGAAAATATACTTTTCGTCAATAAACTTGCAAAAATCATAACTTCTTCGTTATAAACTCTTTTTAATCCGTTCTTTCGCCTACGGATTCGTTTTTGAAAGTAATTTCTAAAAATTTTGCCAAAGTTTACTTTATGTTTACTGATTTTCCTGGATTTACAAAAATGGGACAGAATGTATAAATACTTGTTACAAATCCATTTTTCATGTTCAAAACTAGTTTCTACTTCAACCAAATCTCTTGCAAACACCACAAAGCTATACTAATCCTACCATACACCTTCTTAGGGTGCCATGGGTTCCTAATCACTAGTAATCATGTTAATTTTACAAAGGAACACCTAAATCAAAATCTAGGGTTTGTATGTTCAAAAAGTTAACAAAAGTAATGTGGTATAGCTAACTTGTACATGAAATTAAGCATGAAAACCATAAGATACAAGTGTTAATTAGATGAAATCATGAAAATAAAGTTGATAACTCACTTTGAAATAATAGGTGATTAGATGATGAGAAACCTTGTGTTACTTGTGTTTTTGTTGTAAGATTCTTGATTAGAATGACAAAAGGAACAACTTTGTAGCTTTAAACTTTGAAAAATAATGGATTTTGGTCTTGGATCTTATTTGGGTCGTGGGTTTTGATGTAGGGAGGAAGGAGATGAGGTTTTGGTGTTTTCATTCTAAGAAAATGTATGTTTATGTGTTTTGAGGTTTTTTGTAAATATTAGTTTAGGATATATAGTATTATACTAGCACATAAATGCTAGGGGTTAAGAAAATTGTATAAATTTTACTTGGTGAGGACTTTAGGGGCCGGCATAGGTGGATGAGGGGGGGGGGGGGGGGGGGGGTTGGGGTAGCTTTGATTTAATTAGGAAAACTTGTGTAGTATAAGTATAGATATGAGTTATTTGTTAAAATCGGGTATCGGGTTTGATAAAATAAATGTTAACGAAGTTATTCGGGATGAAATAAAGTTGTAAAAATGTTAAAAATATGTTGGGTACAAGTACTGAGTGTTCGGGTGATTATTGTTTAGTTTTCACGAAAACCGTCGTAATATTTATAAGCTCACGTTATAAATAAAATAAATTTTCAAAATACTGGGTAACTAAATGTTATAACTTTTATGATGATAAAATGGATATGAAAATATGTCGGGACCATTGTGTGAATATTTAGATATATTCGTCGTGTATAAACCAGGTGTTAACGTTTATTTATAAATAATTATAAGGAAAACGTTAAATGTATCAAATATATAAATTTGAAAATCCTAAGAGTGGTATAACATGTAAATGACCTACTGATGATATGCAGACTGTCTCTAGTCCGTATGAAATGTCTTTACTGATAATGCATGAATTCGCACCTGAACCAATACGATTACGCGAATTTAAATACCCGTAAACTAAATTTACGATGAAATAAATAATGCACGTGAATGATGAAATCTTTTCCGGCAATGAATAGTGTTCAGTGAATAGTAAAATTTCTAAATGCTTCTCTGAATGTCAAACTGGCACCAAATATGATGAATAGTAAACTAATGAATAGTGTTTTGGTGAATAGTGTTTTTCCAAAGTTCGGGAAATGACCTGAAATGGTGAGTTGTGACAGATCTTGAGAAGCTTGCAATCCCCGCCAGGCAGTGTACCTGATCATTGTAGTATAGTGTAGTGACAAGTACCGGGGGATTGATCGTTCAACTCAGGAATAGTGTCGCTAGGATTAGAAAGACTACTAAACTATGTCTAGAGGTGAGGGATGATTCTTTTTGTATTTTTTATATTTTATGAAAGCAGGTAAAATCTCGGGTTTTGAAGGAGTGGGCGGAATTAATTGCTAGTCAACTAACCCAATTAACTAAGATGCAATCAAAATAAAATAAAATAAATGAAATTAAACTAATGTACTAATGTGGTGGAAACAATAACGAGAAAATATGTGTTTACTTAGATTTCATTACTCCCTAGATATCTTTTACCGGTTGATTAGCTTGTTACAATTGCATGGACGAAGGGTTATATTCCTTAATACTAGTCGTAGGGCCATGTACAATATTCCCTAACTCTATAAGATCCTACTTCACTCCTATGTCGAGCCGACTAAAAGCTCCTAACATGGGATCATTAGAATTCACTTATGCATTAAATACAACAAAAAATCGTAGTACACCTCCAATCATGTTTCTTAAGACGTTCAAGCAAGTTACAAATGGAAGTCTGCCAGTTTTCTTAAGCCTAACATCGAATAAAATCATCCGTAACAATTATAAACAAACAATCAACCAATAATCAACATCTAGGTTTCACTACATCTAAGCAAACACAATAAATACCTAGCCTAACATGTTAAAAGAAAGACAAGCGTAAGATAGAATCAAACAATACATAGACATATCGAATGATTATTGGAAGATTTATCTTTATTCAAACATGGAAGAAAGAAGGGTTTGAAACCCCTTCAATAAGCAGAAGATTCGACCTAGGGTTTATGTTTTTAGTATTCCACAACTTGTTCCACACTTTACAATGAAAAATTGGAAAAAAATATATATAGACAGAACATCCTGACGACGTCATGTATTGGCTTCTGACGCCGTCAACTCGCCGCCAAGTTAAGATTCGTATTGCCTAGATCCAGTCTTGACACCTTCATGTAGAAATATACTCTGGGCCGTCATGTGTAAATCAATCCTGACAGCCTTGGTGACGCCATCAGGCCAATTACATTGAAAATACTATGGGCCATCACGTTATAAATTCCACATCCACCTCTTTTATCACTCTTGACGCCGTCATGTGTTAATCCTTGACGTCGTCAGGTACTGTTCCCAGCAAGGAATTAGAGACTTTGCCGTTTTCTTCACTTAATTGTTCCAAAAACGTCCAAAACGCTTCCTTTTCCAGATTTCTCCTCAAAAGTACCTAAAATGACAAAAGGAACGATTTAGGGCAATAATTGATCAAATAATCACGAATTCGGGCTTAAATGACCCCTTAAAAGCGGTACAGTTTTTGCCTCATTAAATACCCTTACATTTGGGATTTGCTTGTCCTCAAGCGAATGCGCTTTTATTCTAATTAAAATACAAGTTAGGGGTCATTTAACACAAATATAAAAGTAATTACCACTGGTAGCGTAGGGATTGCACCAGGCTTTACCTCACGAGGGATCTCGAGAAGCTTACAACCCCCACCAGGCAGTGTATCTGATCGATGTAGTATAGTATAATGACAAGTACCGGGGGATTGATCGTTCAGCTAGGAATAGTGTCGCTAGGATTAGAAAACCTAAGAACTAGGTCTAGAGATGAGGGATGATTCTTTTTGTATTTTTTATATTTTTAGGAAAGCAAGTAAAAAATCTCGGGTTTGAAGGATTTGGGCGGAATTAGTTGCTAGTCAACTAACCCAATACTAAGATGCAATCAAAATAAAATACTAAAGTGAAAATAAAACTATATTAAACTAAGGTTGTGAGCAATAAGTGGGAGAAATGTGTTTACTTAGATTTCACTACTCCCTAGATATCTTTTACATGTTAATTACTAGTTATAGTTGCGTGGATGACGGATTGTATTCTTTAATACCATTCATGGGGTGGCGTACTTACTTCCCCAATCCTATGAGTGCCTACTTCACTCCTATGTCGAGCCGGCTAAGAAGCTCCGAACATGGGATCATTAGAATTTACTCATGCTTTAAATACAACCAATAAAACCTAGTACACATCGGTTCATGTTTCCTAAGACGTTCAAGCATGTTACACAATGGATATCTGCCAGTTTTCTTAAGCCTAACATTGAAATCATTCATCCAATACAACCATAAACAAGTAATCAACACATAATTAACATCTAGGTTTCATTAGATCTAAGCAAACACAAGATAAATCTAGCCTAGCATGTTGAAATCAAGACAAGCACAAGATATAGACAACCAACACATAGACATATTGATTGAATTAAGAGAAGACTTATCTTAATAGCACATGAAAGGATTCAAGGGGTGAAAACCCTTGAATATACTGTAAAATACGAGCTAGGGTTCACAAAGTTCGGCCCTAGGGTTTCTCCACACAAGTTCCTCTCTAATGAATGAAAAATAGAAAACTATATATAGAGTTTAGAAGGTGACGACGTCAAGAACAAATGTCTGACGCCGTCATCTCGCCGCCAAATAGTTCCTCGGACTACCTAGATATGGATCTGACGCCGTCATGTGGTCTCCTTATGCAGGCCGTCACAAAATTATCTCTTGACGCCCTTCTTGTGACGCCGTCAGGTTTGTACTGGATCGTCACCACTTTTACTCTTGACGCCGTCATGAATTTCCTCTTGACACCATCAGGTACTATTCTCAGCATGGAAAATTAAGTCTTTGGCATTTTCTTCACTTTTATGCTCCAAAAACGTCCGAATTGCTTCCTTTTCCAGATTTCACTCCCAAAGTACCTAAAATCACAAAAGGAACGATTTAGGGTAATATTTGATCAAATAAATTCAATTCCGGGCTTAAATGACCCCATAAAAGTGGTTCATTTTTCGCCTCATCAACCACAAATAATCGTTCCACTAAAAACCAAAAACAAGCACGGAGGTCATATGCTAGCACCTCTCAAATAGTGTTTAGATAATCACATCTCTCGGGTGTAATAAAGTATATATCACATTATGGAAATGGAAAACATCTCTCACTACCTGTCATAGCAAATAGATTACCATAGGCTTGGGAAAGGATCAAACCTCCACCACTTGGCGTAAGGAACTAGGATAAACTATCAAAGAGATCTTTTAAAGGGTTATAACGTTAGGTGTAGGGATATGGAAAACACGGTTTTGTTGGATAAAGACAATATTTCCTGGTGGCGAGTTAATCATCATGGTTAATTACATATACAACGTGGTGTTGCTAAGCCAAAACTCGACTCGACTTAAGCTAATAAATCAAAAATAACAAAACATAAAACTAAACACAGAATGAAACGGGATGGTAGTCCGTATGTTTTTTCTCTTTTTCTTTTTCTATTTTTTTTTTCTTAATTTTTTTTTTTTTTTTTTTTTTTTTTTTTTTTTTGCATACACTTTTACCCTACCATCCAAAATAATACATCATAGGGAATTTACATTCCCCTTATACTTGAATTTTTACATACTTTATAATAAACTACTCTAATAACTCGAATCAAGATAATCAAAACACTTGGAGTACTTTTTAAGATTAACGCACATATGGGGGTAATAATTTGATGTTCTTCCCCATTACTCCATAACGCTAGTACTTTACCCATGAGTCCCAATCGTCCCAAAACAATATGTACAAGATATGACTCGACTTAGCGACCATGTAATCAATTAAATAATTAACTAAGGGTTTAAACAAATAATAATAATGCACTAAAGATGAGTGCATACACGGAAGGCTAAGGCGATTTGGTTGCACATTTGGGTGGGTTGTAACAAATTCTTCCTTTATGTAAGATGCATAAAGTTAGAAACGAAAAGATAGGCTCGGAGGGGTGTACTAGGGGTTTCGTGTACTAAAAATGAGTATAACGCTAAGGTGTGGGAAGATTAATTGACTTTTTAAGTCAAGTAATATGACTTAAATGGTCAAGTAATTATGATACGGGTTTAAACACAAGGGTGATCCTAATGCCTCTTATCGTGTAGTAAATCCTACTACACGAATGTAGTCTCACTAGCGGTCTCGGGATGTATCACTAACGCAAGTTCAAGAATCTAAATGCTACCGGTACACTCATAAGCACTAATAATGAATGCTTTTCCTATCAAATCTAAAGGCGAACCTCACATATTTGGGTGGAAATTTTTTTAAGTGGTACGGTTTTTATGCTAGTCATACAACTCCTATCCATGAGACGCTTGTTAAGGCTAAAGTTTCACTCCTAAATGTTGTAATAAAATTTAAATTTGTCGCTAAAATTACACTAACAAGTATTTCTCTTAGTTTTATTACACACCTACTATCGAATAAACAAACTCAAGCATAATTGTATCCTATAAGGTATCATCATTTACCCTCCTCTTACACTTAGGATGAACATTGTACCCAATGTTCAATTAAAGAATGTAAAAGTATAGCAGGTAAAAGAATTAAAACAAATACTCCCCTGATTCGTTCGGTGTGGATAGTGTGTCAACAAGGTTAGATCTTCCCCCAAGAAAATGAACGTTGAAAGCTTCCCTCCAGAAATATAAATCATCTTCTTGTCATATATAACCTGTTAAACCTGAGAAAACAATCAAGGAAAACCTCGCGTAAAATCGACGGCAATCTATATATACTAACAAATCCTAGAAAAATAGCATATATATCTTAATGTTGCTTTCTAGGAATTAAAGGGATATAATGCTTGTGGAATGAATGTTTGTAGATTTCCTGGTGTTTATAAAACTAAAGAATCAATAAAAACTTTAAGACTCCGGTTTAAACAAAACTCACAAAATTTTTCAGAATTTTGGTACCTGACGCTGTCAGGTTGTAACTCCTGACGCCGTCAGAATGTTCCTGGAAAAATCTTATGTTAAGTTTCCAGAAAATTTCTAGAAAAACTTATGCCTTGTTTCCTGGAAAGTCCTACAAAACATCATTATGACTCGATACAAGCATTTGACTCTAACAATTACTAATATACATGCTCATTTAATATTGTAGCGAATCATGATCATTTTCGTTCTTATAAACAAATTTGGATTTACCTTACACTTAGCTTTTGCAAAATACCTTTATATGTAATTAAGACGAAGATAAAAACAAAATAAAGCATTTTCACAATTTACTTTGAAACATGACTTACCAATAATAAAAATTACACATGCATACGTTGATGAGGCGAAAAATGAACCGTTTTTAGGGGGTCATTTAAGCCCGGAATTGAATTTATTTGATCAAATATTGTCCTAAATCGTTCCTTTTGTGATTTTAGGTACTTTGGGAGTGAATTCTGGAAAAGGAAGCATTTTGGACGTTTTGGAGCATAAAAGTGAAGAAAACGACAAAGACTTAATTTTTCATGCTGAGAACAGTACCTGACGGCGTCAAGAAGGGAATTGTGACGGCGTCAGGAGTAAAATTCATGACGACCCAGTGAAAACCTGAAGGCGTCAAGAGAAGGGCGTCAAGAGTTATTTTGGTGACGGCCTGAAGATGGAATACACATGACGGCGTCAAACCTAGATCTAGGCAGTCCGAGGAGTTTATTGGCGACGAGATGACAACGTCAGACATTTACTCTTGACGTCGTCACCTTACAAAATCTATATATACTTTTCTATTTTTCATTTATAAAAGAGGAACTTGTGTGGAGAATACTAGGGTCGAATCTAATAAACCCTAGGTCGTTTGTAACAGTATTTTCAAGGGTTTTTACCCCTTGAAACCTTTCATGTTCAATTAAGATAAGTCCTCTTTCAATTCAATCAATATGTCTATGTGTTGTTTGAATATATCTTATGCTTGTCTTGATTATAACATGCTAGGCTAGATCTCTCATGTGTTTGCGTAGATGTAATGAAACCTAGATGTTAGTTATAGGTTGATTGCTTGTTTAAAGTTGTATTGGATGAATGATTTCAATGTTAGGCTTAAGAAAACTGGCAGATCTCCATTGTGTAACTTGCTTGAACGTCTTAAGAAACATGAACCGATGTGTACTAGGTTTTTATAAAGTAAAGTAACTCCTAATACCGTCTTCCACGGGTTATGGGTCCCAATACCGTCTTCCACGGTGTATGGGGGAGGTTGAGATGTAGACAACCATACCCCTACTTAAGGTAGAGAGGCTGCTTCCGGTTCTACCTAAGGTAGAAAGGACCTCCGGCCTTTTGTAGGGAGTGAGGATCGAACCCTTGACCTCTAGGTTAAGAGGCAAGGGGTTTTCCAACTGATCCAACCCTACTTGTTGTGTACTAGGTTTTTATGATTGTATTTAATGCATGCGCGAATTCTAGTGATCCCATGTTTGGAGCTTCTTAGCCGGCTCGACATATGAGTGAAGTAGGAACTTATAGGATTTTGGAAGTAAGTACGCCACCCCGTGAATCGTATTAAGGAATACAATCCGTCATCCACGCAACTGTAACGAGTAATTAACCTGTAAAAGATATCTAGGGAGTAGTGAAATCTAAGTAAACACAATTCTCCCATATATTGCTCACACCACTAGTATAATTCAGTTTATTTTCATTTTTAGTATTTTATTTTGATTGCATCTTAGTTATTGGGTTAGTTAACTAGCAACTAATTCCGCCCAATTCCTCTTAAAACCGAGATTTTACTTGCTTTCATAAAAATATAAAAATACAAAAAGAATCATCCCTCATCTCTAGACCTAGTCTTTAGGTTTTCTAATCCTAGTGACACTATTCCTAAGTTGAACGATCAATCCCCCGGTACTTGTCATTATACTATACTACATCGATCAGGTACACTGCCTGGTGGGGGTTGTAAGCTTCTCGAGATCCCTCGAGAGGTAAAGCCTGGTGCAATTCCCACGCATCATACGTAAACAAATAAAATCAAAAAATAAAAATCAAACAAATAAAAACACACAAAACATGGGTTGCCTCCCAAGAAGCGCTTTTCTTTATTAACGAGTCTTGTAGCTAGACTCAAGGTCACGGGCTATTACGTGACCTCATCATTGGTCACATTCTCTAGGTCATCCTCCAAATCTATATCGGGGTCGCTTTCATAATGCAAGTATTTTGGGTCTTTAAACATCTTCCCTATACTTGGAACCAAGCTTACTGACATCCTTAAAGAATCCACATGATAAATCAAAGGTGTTTTTACATCCTCTCCGAACATCATCATCACATAACACAAGTTGAGACCCTAGCTTATCAAGTCCGTCACAATCTACCCCTTTGAAATCTTTCATCTTATACGGCGTTTGGTACGAGATTCTCTTAATTCCATCTGTGTAAGTCATGATTCCGTTCCGGTTATCAATCATTAAGCTAGTGATTTCACAAAAGGGTGCCCCAAAAACAACTTGTGATAAAAATTCCTTGTTGTGGACCAAAATTCCTTGATGTGGACTAAATTTCTATTGCAGTGGTTCTTAAGAGTAAATGAATAACTACTTATCATTTTAACTTAGGTATCACTATCGGACTTAAAAATTATCGAAACGAGAAAATATGAAGCAATTCATTTCTCAACAAAAATAAATTATTGAGATACAAAAACCTAGGACATGGGAGTAAGGAGTTTCCACAAGTAACTTTTATGAGTAGGGTTAGCATCTAATTTGTAGATAAGCTGTGATCTCGTTTGTACGTTTAGTTTGGGGACTCGTGAAACTTCAAGGATTATGATTTTTATCCGTATGGTCACTTTTTAAATAGAAGTGTTTCTACTCGTTGACCCTAATAATTATTGCAGAATAATGAAAGTTCAACAAACCGTCACAAGAATGAAGTATGAAAAGTACAAAAATAGAAGTGGAAATAGAATAAAGGAAAAATTTTGGAAAACGGAGCGTTTGCGGGAATAAATGATTTTGTAATCTCTTTTGAACCTCCTTGCTACTTTTCAAAGTTAGTAGGAAGAGTTATGAAATTATTTATCCCAAAAGCGTGAATTGATCACATTGCGTGAGGACACGACAATACTTTAGTCGGGGGGATTTTGGTGAGAGCTTATTCACTCACTATAATTTGACCAAAAACCAGACTAATGAGACCAAAAACAAACCAATTATGCAAAAAAATACGTTGTTTTTGTGTTTATGACTGTGCATGTACGGATATGGTGAAATTGGACAAAAACAAAGATAAAACAACGAACACGAGCACGGGATTTGGAAAGAGCGTGAAAAGCCAAAGCCGGGAAAGAGTTTTCAAGTTTGGATCATATTCATGCTCAAAGAAATGTCAACAAAGGTCCTCTAATTACCAAAGTGTGACAAAAGAAGTCCTTGGATTTATTTTGAAGGAATGACAGAAGTAATCCCAGAATTTTCAGAAGTTACCAAATTGGTCCCTATAATTTTAAACCTTAAACCTAAGTTTTACACCAAATATGCCAAAGCCTTTTACCCTTTAAACCAATCCAACCAAGCCTAAATACTTAACCTGAGCCCACTCCATTTACCCACAACCTGGATCCATTTTTCTTTTTAATAAAACCCGGAGGTAAACACCACACTCCCACAAGTCAAACAAATAATAAAAAAATTATTACCCGCCCCATTTTTTACACCGTACATCCTCTCACCCCCAAAATTACCCAGAACCCTAATTACCCCATTCCATAATTCACCACAATTAAGGGTATTTAGGGCAATTTACTCGAGTTTCTAGAAGTACCCTGACATACCTGACACATGGAATGACACCTTGGCAGTTTGAAGCTCCCTGATTGGTTGAGCCACCTCACCAAAGCTATTCAAGGATTCTGATTGGTTGGGACTCTCAAATGGGATCAAAATACGGATATTCTGAGAATATACCACTTCTAGGACCTTTTGAAGACCCCTGAGCTCAGCTATAAAAGCCACTCCTCACCCACGAATTTGAGTTGTTAGTCATAGGAGTAGGAGTAGGTGTAATTTAGAGGTAGTTTAGTAGTTTTATTAGCTGCAGCTTATTGTATTTTCAGCTTTCTAAATCTGTATTCACTTTAAGTTTTCAATAAAATTGAGTTTTCATTTAATATTTTTTTTCCTTTAAATTTCCAAGCAATATATTCTTCTAAAATCTGTTTCGAGTTCTCATTTACTTTTCTTATTAGCTCATTCAAGATTATCAATAGCTTGTAGTAAGTTTAGTGCAATAGTTTCTACTTAAATTAGTGATTTTGCTTCTGGTCAACGAAAGTCAAAGTAGCAGGGTAAGGTGATGTGATCTGGTTTATTGTTGCAGAGGTGATATAAGCCTATCTCAAAGATAGGCAAGCTTAGTGAGTCCCCCTCTGTTCTTGCTGAGGGGGAGTTATTTGGTAAATTTTGTTTCATCAATCTCGATCTGAAGTAAGAGTAGTATCTGATTTATTTCATTTGATCATCTGTTTTTGTAGTTGTTTGAATTGTAGTCTAGTTAATTGTAGTAGCAGTTTTGAATTCGATTGAGATTTCTGAGTATTAAATAGTTTTTAGTATAGTTGAGTTTGATTATTGACATGTTCAATCCTGCTTAATATTTCTTAAGTCTGTGATACTGAAGTTTAGTGGATAGTAGTGAAATGTTGTTGTTGATTAGATATTAGTGACTGAATAGTAACTCAGATTGATCAGATTTTAAGAGCTTTGAAGCTTTAATCAGGTAGTTGTAGTGATAACTGATTATAAGAGGGTGTTTGGTTTTGTTGATTATGGAGGTAAATTGATGTTAGAATGCTAATGTTTCTGCTATTTTAGTCGCACTTAGGTTAGAATAGATCAGTCATAGCATAATAAGGGTATGTCAGTTTATAAAAAAAAAAAGTCAAAGTTAGATTATAATTTCATTACCGTATACATATTGATAACTAAACCTATTGAATTTGGTAGATTTGTTTCATTTCATGTTTGTAATTAAGAATTAGATACTTAATAATGATCAATGAACAACTAGTAATAGATTTAGGAATCTGAATTTCAGATAAGTCATAGTTAGTTTGCATCTTTAAAAAGTCAGACTAGTTTAAATAGGTGCAGCATAGTTGTTTGTTTTAACTACTGATCGTGGGCTCAATCAGTGTAGAAATCGAAGGTTTCTCATAGGGCTTTTGTGAAATTTAGCTTCTTAGAATTGCTATCTCTATTTTGCCCCCATAATCTCTGTCTATTTGGCTTTTTAGGATTGCTTATAAGCTGTTGCTATATAGATGAATAAATCTTGTATCTGTTTTGGATTGTAAGGCTGCTAGTGCCATATTGTACTTGAATATGAGTTTATTTGAGTTCTATGAGATCATTTGAGTTTATAGTAGTTTTGTGCATGATAAAATTGCTTCTGGATTAGTTTGTTTCACTTCTGCTTATTATTTGAGCTTATCATAGTGCTTATTACCATTTTCTTGAGTTTCTGAGCTTATTGTGAGTTGCGATCTGTCATTTCTGAGCATATTAGAGCATCATACATCAGTATTTTAAGATTCAATCAGTTTGGATCACAAGTCCTTATAAATAAGCACTTGTGATTAAGCAGTTTACTCTAAATAAGCACTTTTACTGTTCATATTTGTTTCAAAAATTTTATCCTAGTTCATTTTATTATTTTAGAATTTCTGGAATTTTTCCAGATTTTTCCAAGTTGTTTTGATATTTTTCTTAATTTCTCTTTGATTTTATTCATTTTTAAATAGTTTTTTAATAAACTAAAATCCATAAAAAATATAGAAAAGTCTTTAAAAATACAAAAATATTTTAGGAAATTCTTTTATAATATTTTAGATTTTTCATATTAGTTTTTATAATTTTCCTATTATTTTTCACATTATCTTTTATTTTTAATCACTTTTTTAATTCAATAAATAGAAAATAAATAAAAAGTCTAAAAAAATATTTTTCTTTTTCTGGAAATTCTTTTTAGTAGTTTAAGATTTTTAGAAACTTGTTTCACATTTGTAGGATCGTTTTTAGAATAAAAGTCGCGTTTTATTTTGTACGTTACGTTTTATAATTACGTTTGCATTTTCGTTTTCACGTTTTTGACTTTTGTGCATATATATAACTTGTACCTTGTGCATATTTCATCATTTTATTTCATATTTTGATTTCGCAATCACTTTTTCACTATTCACTTACACTACACGATTCCCAAATCGATAATTTGGATATTCCATTCGAGCCTTCGTTGGGAGAACGACCCGGGAAATACTTTCACGAGTATTTCTTCGGAATAATTATATACTATAAAAAGACTTTATCAGAAACTTAGCCCAGAATTCGAAGCCAGGATGAGGGAATATATGGCGACCCATTCTGAGCGGCTTGCTAGATTCGAAGAAGCAGTTTATAGACAAAAAGAGGAGATGCAAGAGAAAATGAATAAGATGATGAGCCTAATGGAGGAGTATGCCAACCAGAAAACCCCCGAAAGGATGTTACTAAGGAAAGAAAGCGTCATCCCCACTACCCGGTTTGTTAATTCCATCATACTTGTCCACACGGGTAATGAGAAAGTTGAAACCCCTAATGAACAAACCACAGAAGAACCGCCAAAATCTCAATCCTTAAGTTACTACCTGAAACATGATATAAACGAAAACACTATAACTAATTGGATAAAGGGTGATGGGCGTAACCAATACTCCAAACAGGGTTCAGAGAAGGAGGAAGAGGGAAAAGATGAGTATGATACATTACCTGGGGGCCGATATTCGAGAAACTATTGATACAAAAAGTGGCTACTAAACAGATGGCGTGTGGGAACTTTGAGATACCGGCCAGCATCGGGAATTTGAAATATCTAAACGCTTTCGCCGACCAAGGATCAGAAGTAAATCTTATGCCCCTCACTATCTACACCCAACTGACGTCAAAAATGCCAGCCCCCACTCGTGTTAGGCTGTCCTTCGCTGGACATTCTTACGTGTACCCCCTGGGAATCGCAGAAGATGTGTTGGTCATTGTCGCAGGATTCATGTATCCCGTTGATTTTATGATCATCGATGATAAGAGAGATGGATGCATGCTAATAATCCTTGGGGCTCCATTCCTTACCACCGCAAGAGCTGTCATTAAGTATGAAAATAGGAAAATTGAGTTTAAATCAGGAAAAAGAAAGGTTAGCTTTCCCATGACCCCAGGATACGAACAAGAGAGTTTCATGGGGAGAAAGCTCAAAAACAACATCAACACATCACCTATTCGTGTTCAGGAGAAAATACTTGCATGGGAGGCAAGAATCAAAAGCTACAAAGAGGCTAAACAGGAAAGAAGCAAAAACAATGAAGTTCATGTCGAATTCGAGCATAGTCAACCAACAAGGAACCATATACCATTCGAAAAAGGGACCTAGTACTCTTAAGACACTTGGAGATAACGATACCTCCCGATAAACCAAGTCCCTGGTGGTATGGGCCATTCACAATTTAGGGCATAAGCCAAGATGGGATGGCTAGCTTGAGAAGTAAAGGAGGGGGAGGTGATTGCAAGTATCGATAGATTGAGACACCACCACCACGATAGTAACGATCGAAACTACATGGGGTACATCATCTCAAGGGATGAGGTCGCGTAGTAACCCATGACCTTGAGTCTAGCTACAAGACTCGTAAATAAAGAAAAGCCCTTCTTGGGAGGAAACCCATGTTTTGTGTGATTTTTATTTGTTTGATTATTATTTGCTTCCGTATGCATGCTTTATTTTTATTGATTGGTAGATCATGTTTCAAACTAAAATAGTGAAAATACTTTATTTTGTTGTTTGGCCTAGTCTTAACTTCATCCAAAGGTATTTCGCAAAAGATAAGTGTAACGGGAACCCCAAATATGTTTTCAAGAAACAAACTCGATCATGATTCTCCACAATATTAAGTGAACATGTATATTCGTGTTTGTTAGAGTCAAATGCTTGTATCGAGTCATAATGATGTTTTGCAGGATTTTCCAGGAAGTAGGACAAAGTTTTTCTAGAAATTCTCCGGAAACTTAACATAAGAATTTCTGCAGGTCACTTCTGACGGCGTCAGGAAGTAACACCTGACGGCGTCACGTGTAAAATTCTGGAAATTTTACCAGTTTTGTTTTTCTAACAGAGTCTTAAAGTTTTTGTTGAATCTTTAGTTTTATAATCTCCAGGAGATCTGCAAACATCATTCCACAAGCATTATATCTTACTTTGCTTTTTAGGATTTGTTAGCATATATAGATTGCCGCCGATTTTACGCGAGGTTACCTTGTCTGTTTTCTCAGGTTTAACAGGTTATGTATGACAAGAAGATGATTTATATTCTGGAAGGGAAGCTTTGATTGTTCATTTTCTTGGAGGAAGATCTAACCTGGCCACCTTATTATCCATATCGAGCGAATCAGGGGAGTATTTGATTTCATTCGTTTTACTTATTTCACTTTTACATTCTTTACTTGAACATTGGGGACAACGTTCATCCTAAGTGTAAGGGGAGGGTAAAATGATGATACCTTACAAATACACTTTCGCTTGAGTTTGTTTGTTTGATGGTGGATGTGTAATAAAACTATGAGAAATACTTGTTACTGTAATTTTAGCACCAAATTTAAAAATTTTTACAACATTTAGGAGTGAAACTTTAGCCATAGCAAGCGTCTCATGGATAGGAGATTGTATGACTAGCACAAAACCGTACCATTCAGAAAAATTTTCCACCCAAATATGTGAGGTTCGCCTTTAGATTTGATAGGAAAAGCATTCATTATTAGTGCTTATGACTATACCGGTAGCATTTAGATTCTAGAACTTGCTTTAGTGATGCATCCCGAGACCGCTAGTGAGACTACATTCGTGTAGTAGGATTTACTACATGATAAGAGGCATTAGGATCACCCTTGTGTTAAACCCGTACCATAATTACTTGACCATTTAAGTCATATTACTTGGCTAGTTAAGTCAACTAATTTTCCCACACCTTAGCGTTGTACTCATTTTTAGTACACGAAACCCCTAGTACACCCCTCCGAGCCTATCTTTTCGTTTCTAACTTTAAGCATTTTACTTAAAGGAAGAATTTGTTACACCCCACTTAAATGTACAACCAAATCGCCTTAGCCTTCCGTGTATGCACTCATCTTTAGTGCATTATTGTTATTTGTTAAACCCTTAGTTAATTATCTAATTGATTACATGGTTGCTAAGTCGAGTCATATCCTTGTAAATACTGTTTTGGGACGATTGGGACTCATGGGTAAAGTACTTATATTATGGAGTAATGGGGAAGAACATCATATATTACCCCCATATGTACGTTAATCTTAAAAGTACTCCAAGCGTTTTGATTATCTTGATTCGAGTCATTAGATTAGTTTATTGTAAAGTATGTAAAATTCAAGTGTAAGGGGAATTTTCATTCCCTATGATGTATTATTTTGGATGGTAGGGTAAGAGTATGCAAAAAAAATATATATATATCAAGAAAAAAAAACAGAAAAAGAAAAAGAGAAAAAACATATGGACTACCATCCTGTTTCATTCTATGTTTGTTTTATGTTTTTGTTATTTTCATTTATTAGCTTAAGTCAAGTCAAGTCTTGGCTTAGCAACGCCATATTGTACATGTAATTAACCAAGATGATTAACTCACCACCAGTAAAGACTGCCTATATCCAACAAAACCGTGTATTCCATATCCCTACACCTAACGTTACAACCGTTTAAAAGACCTCTTTGATAGTTTATCCTAGGTGCTTATGCTATGTGGTGGAGGTTTGATCCTTTCCCAAGCCTATGATAATCTATTTTTCTATGACAGGTAGTGAGAGATGTTTTCCATTTCCATATTGTCATATTACTTTATTACACCCGAGAGATGTGAGTATCTAAACATTATTTGTGAGGTGCTAGTACATGACCTCCGTGCTTGTCTTTGGTCTTTAGTGGAATGATTATTTGTTGTAATTACTTTTATATTAGTGTTAAATGACCCATAACTTGTATTTTGACTAGAATAAAAGCGTATTTGCTTGAGGACAAGCAAATCTCAAGTGTAAGGGTATATGATGAGGCGAAAAATGAACCATTTTTAGGGGGTCATTTAAGCCCAGAATTGAATTTATTTGATCAAATATTGCCCTAAATCATTCCTTTTGTGATTTTAGGTACTTTGGGAGTGAATTCTGGAAAAGGAAGCATTTTGGACGTTTTTGGAGCATAAAAGTGAAGAAAACGGCAAAGACTTAATTTTCCATGCTGAGAACAGTACCTGACGGCGTCAAGAAGGGAATTGTGACGGCGTCAAGAGTAAAATCCATGACGACCCAGTGAAAACCTGAAGAAGTTAAGAGAAGGGCGTCAAAAGTTATTTTGGTGACGGCCTGAAGATGGAATACACATGACGGCGTCAAACCTAGATCTAGGCAGTCCGAGGAGTTTATTGGCGACGAGATGACGGCGTCAGACATTTACTCTTGACGCCGTCACCTCACAAAATCTATATATACTTTTCTATTTTTCATTCATAAAAGAGGAACTTGTGTGGAGAATACTAGGGTCGAACCTAATAAACCCTAGGTCGTTTGTAAAAGTATTTTCAAGGGTTTTTACCCCTTGAAACCTTTCATGTTAAATTAAGATAAGTCCTCTTTCAATTCAATCAATATGTCTATGTGTTGTTTGAATATATCTTATGCTTGTATTGATTATAACATGCTAGGCTAGATCTCTCATGTGTTTGCTTAGATGTAATGAAACCTAGATGTTAATTATAGGTTGATTGCTTGTTTATAGTTGTATTGGATGAATGATTTCAATGTTAGGCTTAAGAAAACTGGCAGATCTCCATTGTGTAACTTGCTTGAACGTCTTAAGAAACATGAACCGATGTGTACTAGGTTTTTATGATTGTATTTAATGCATGCGCGAATTCTAGTGATCCCATGTTTGGAGCTTCTTAGCCGGCTCGACATATGAGTGAAGTAGGAACTTATAGGATTGGGGAAGTAAGTACATCACCCTATGAATGGTATTAAGGAATACAATCCGTCATCCACGCAACTATAACGAGTAATTAACCTGTAAAAGATATCTAGGGAGTAGTGAAATATAAGTAAACACAATTCTCCCATATATTGCTCACACCACTAGTATAATTCAGTTTATTTTCATTTTTAGTATTTTATTTTGATTGCATCTTAGTTATTGGGTTAGTTGACTAGCAACTAATTCCGCCCAATTCCTCTTAAAACCGATATTTTACTTGCTTTCATAAAAATATAAAAATACAAAAAGAATCATCCCTCATCTCTAGACCTAGTCTTTAGGTTTTCTAATCCTAGCGACACTATTCCTAAGTTGAACGATCAATCCCCCGGTACTTGTCATTATACTATACTACATCGATCAGGTACACTGCCTGGTGGGGGTTGTAAGCTTCTCGAGATCCCTCGAGAGGTAAAGCCTGGTGCAATTTCCACGCATCATACGTAAACAAATAAAATCAAACAAATAAAAACACACAAAACATGGGTTGCGTCCCAAGAAGCGCTTTTCTTTATTAACGAGTCTTGTAGCTAGACTCAAGGTCACGGGCTATTACGTGACCTCATCATTGGTCACATTCTCTAGGTCATCTTCCAAATCTATATCGGGGTCGCTTTCATAATGCAAGTATTTTGGGTCTTCAAACTCAAAGACATCTTCCCTATACTTGGAACCAAGCTTACTGACATCCTTAAAGAATCCACATGATAAATCAAAGGTGTTTTTACATCCTCTCTGAATATCATCATCACATAACACAAGTTGAGACCCTAGCTTATCAATTCCGTCACAATCTACCCCTTTGAAATCTTTCATCTTATACGACGTTTGGTATGAGATTCTCTTAATTCCATCTGTGTAAGTCATGATTCCGTTCCTGTTATCAACCATTAAGATAGTGATTTCACAAAAGGGTGCCCCAAAAACAACTTGTGATAACCTCGGGTTGATATAATCCTCAATATTGTCAACGATTGTGAAGTCCATTGTGAATGTCATATTCCTTACGAATACTTGAACTTCATGATCTCTACCGGCAACATTTTCGCCATTATAAATCATTCCCCATCTGCAAATATTGTTATAGTGGAATAAGGGCATAACATTCTTGGGTAGGCATATGTCAATGTAGACATTATAAAAATACTTGTGACCTATCATACAAGGTATTTTGAGGTTATTCGGATCACATAGCTTTATCTTTCCCGACCTTCCACCCTGTAATCCATTTGTATCACAATCTAATGATGGTCGGTATTCATGTACTTCCTCATTACCCTTACAAAAAATTACTTTCCTGACGCCATTGGTAAATAGTGCACTACTATCGCTCTTATCTAGGATCACCCCTGTTTATATTAAAAATGGTTTCCCGAGGACGAGGTTAGTTAATGTTGGATTAGTGACCAAGTCTATGTCATCGATTACTGTTAGATCAATGTCATAGATGAATCCTCCAATCATAACTGATAACCTTTACATTATCCTGACGTTATCGAGTCCTTTACACATGATCTGTTCAGGGAAGGCTTCGTTGTAAAGGGAGAGGGGGATTACGTTTATAGGGAGGTTAGGATCTATGTAAGTATCAGTTATGAGCTTCTTCCTAGTGGTGCAAGAAACCTTAAAAACTTCAGAGTCGCTTTCCTTAATCCAATCGCTACACCCTATAGTAATATCCACCACGTTTCCTCGAGTTTCTCTATAATAGATTCACCCAAAATCACTGGATTTTCTGTGTGCCCTTTTGATTTTTCTTTCGACTCATCCCATTCGCTTGACTCTTGTGTGATGGAGTCCTTGAATAAGTCTGCAAGGCTCTTGGCCACTTCGTGGTATTTCTCGGGGGTCTCATCTCTTTAACTTCATAACCCTCATTCCCAGTTGGTTGTTGGCTCTGGTCAGGTGTAGGAGCAAGTATTGTGGTGATGGTGTTTACAAAATGGATTGGTCCCGAGGGGTTAACATGGTCCCTAGCTTCCTTCACCTTTGGTGACAGATGTTTAAAGAGTTTACTAGGGCTTTTTATTTTTACAAGGGAGGTTGGCTGATTTATGATTGTGACTGATTTGACTTCTTCAGCCTGAGTCAATTTACTAACAGCGTGCTCTTTAATAGCAGTTAACAAATTACAAATCTTGTTATTCATATCGATTTTTTGTTGTCTAAATCGGGTCTCGAGCGTGGAAAGCTGTAATTCTTGAGAGAGAATGAACTTTCTCAATGCATCTTCATAGCTTTGCTTAGGAGTGTTCTGCGGTGTAAAATGCTCGGACCATGCGAGTGGAGGAGAATCATCGAAGGATACACTCCGAGTTTTCGAGGACCTCAATTACTGGCGAGCCCTCTATCCTCTGCTTTATCAGCACGTGATGATGTGAATTCCTTAAAAGCATGTTTTGGAAGGTCCATGCAATTATGAGTTTCATGAGGACCATTACACAATTTGCACGAAGAAGTGATTTTGTTCACTTGGCTTGAAGGCTTAGGAGCTTCGTAGGATTTCATGAGAAACTTGACTTGGTCCTCAAGTTCCATGATCCTACGGTCGGGAGTGCTAGAATTGTTTGAAGGCAAAGATATTGCCTTGACCGTTTTGTTCAAATCACGAGGATCATTCCAACTTTCGTTGTCATAGAGAGCAAGATCTTCTATGAGTTCCCATGATTCTTCTGCACTTAGATCACGTAGCTTGCCACCGGCCGATTGGTTAATGGTTCGCCTTGTGGAGAGATCGATATAGTCATATAAGATTTAGACTTTGAGCCAAAGATCTATGCCATGATGAGGGAATTTTTGGAGTAAGTCCTTGAAACGAGTCCATGCTTCATAGAGAGTTTCACCTTGACGTTGTTGGAACACAAAGATATCATTTCTAAGCTTAGTAGTTCTCCTCGGTGGGAAAAATTGAGCAAGGAAACGAGAAGTGAGATCATCCCAAGAGGTGATAGATCTCATGGGAAAACGTTCAAGCCATTGACTAGCTTGGTCAAGCTGAGAGAATTGGAATAGACGTAATCAGGTCGTCTCTCTAGTTGCAACATCAAGGTCTATGGAATCTACGATTTTTAGGAAATCCTTAAGATGTTGATTAGGATCTTCGGAATGAAGTCCATGGAATGCACATCCAATTTGCACCAACCAGATGGTGTCGGATCGCAAGGGGGACACATTGGCTCCTAGAGTGAGCTCAATGGTGTTTCGATAGCCTTGGTGGCTAGGACGGGGATACTCTCCTAAAGTTCGGGGTCTAGGAGGTTGGTTTGCTAGTGGTGGGTTTTGTGGGTGGTTTTGTTGTGGTGGGTTGATGGGATCAAAGACATTACCACCTTCCATGATGTCGGATGGCAAAGGTTACAAACAAAGAAAGAAGAAATAAGATAGACTAAAGAAAACCTAAAAAATAAAAATAAAAATCTTACTAGAAACGAATCTAGCAAGTAGACCTAATAAAAAGAAATTCTAACCTAGAAAATAACTATTCCCCGGGCTGCGGTGTCAAAAACTTGATGCGCGGGATTGCGCCCTCGCAACAGGTTTTACCTCTCAAAGGATCTTGAGAAGCTTGCAATCCCCACCTTGTAGTATAGTATTGTGACAAGTACCGGGGGATTGATCGTTCAACTCAGGAATAGTGTCGCTAGGATTAGAAAGCCTACTAAACTAGGTCTAGAGGTGAGGGATGATTCTTTTTGTATTTTTTATATTTTATGAAAGCATGTAAAATCTCGGGTTCTGAAGGAGTGGGCGGAATTAGTTGCTAGTCAACTAACCCAATTAACTAAGATGCAATCAAAATAAAATAAAAGAAATGAAATTAAACTAATGTACTAATGTGGTGAAAACAATAATGAGAAAATATGTGTTTACTTAGATTTCATTACTCGCTATATATCTTTTACCGGTTGATTAGCTTATTACAATTGCATGGATGATGGGTTATATTCCTTAATACTAGTCTTAGAGCCGTGTACAATATTCCCTAACTCTAAAAGATCCTACTTCACTCTTATGTCGAGCCGACTAAAAGCTCCTAACATGGGATCATAATAATTCACTTATGCGTTAAATACAACCAAAAATCGTAGTACACCTCCGATCATATTTCTTAAGATGTTCAAGCAAGTTACCAATGGAAGTCTGCCAGTTTTCTTAAGCCTAACATCGAATACAATCATCCGTAACAATTATAAACAAACAATCAACCAATAATCAACATCTAGGTTTCACTACATCTAAGAAAACATAATAAAAACCTAGCCTAACATGTTAAAAGAAAGACAAGCATAAGATAGAATCAAACAATACATAGACATATTGAATGATTATTGGAAGACTTATCTTTATTCAAACATGGAAGAAAGAAGGGTTTGAAACCCCTTCAATAAGCAGAAAATTCGACCTAGGGTTTATGTTTTTAGTATTCCACAACTTGTTCCACACTTTACAATGAAAAATTGGAAAAATATATATATATAGATAGAACATCCTGATGACATCATGTATTGGCCTCTGACGCCGTCAACTCGCTACCAAGTTAAGATTCGTATTTCCTAGATCCAGTCTTAATGCCTTCATGTAGAAATATACTCTGGGCCATCACGTGTAAATCAATCCTGACGGCCTTGGTGACGCCGTCAGGCCAATTACATTGAAAATACTCTGGGCCGTCACGTTATAAATTCCACATCCACCTCTTTTATCACTCTTGACGCCGTCATGTGTTAATCCTTGACGTCATCAGGTACTGTTCCCAGCAAGGAATTAGAGACTTTTCCGTTTTCTTTACTTAATTGCTCCAAAAATGTCCAAAACGCTTCCTTTTCCAGATTTCTCCTCAAAAGTACCTAAAATGACAAAAGGAATGATTTAGGGCAATAATTGATCAAATAATCACGAATTCGGGCTTAAATGACCCCTTAAAAGCAGTACACTTTTCGCCTCTTCATGATTCTTATGACACTATCTAATAGATGACAATTTTCAATAGTTCTTTTTCTTTGTCATTGTCCAATCATTCTTTTCTTAACCATTGTTTGACTTTCGACTAACTCATCATCTACCAATGGAGATGCCTTAGAAGGAGGTGGACTTTCGTCAAATGTTATGTTCAACAATTCCTTGACTCTTAAGGTTTCTTTGTTCAAGATGATATAAGCTTTTTTGTGAATATTCAAGAATCACACCTTCATAAGACTTTGGGTCAAATTTGGTAAGATAATCCTTGATGTTAAGTATAAAGCATTAACTCACAAAGACTCTACAATATCCTAATGTAGGCTTTTTACCCTTATATAGTTCGTATGAAGTTTTGTTTAACAATGATCCAATCAAGACATGATTTAAAAATGAGTTGACTTGTCAATGGCATTGCACCAAAACTTTTGTGGAATATTTTATTAATTAAGTATTGTTTTACTCATTTCTTGAAAAGTACGGTTTTTACATTCTACAACATCGTTAGATTGCGTGATGCCCAAAAGTTATGAGTTATATCATTTTGATCTCAACAATTTGAGAATTGTATTTCATTGTCAAATTGTCGACCGTGATTCATTCTAATAGTCATAATGCAAGTTCCTACTTGATTTTGAATTTTCTTACTTAGAATTTCAAATTGGTCAAAAGCTTCGTTTTTACTTTTCAGAAATTTTGTCCAAATATATCTTGAATAATCATCCACTACGACCAAAGTGTAGAAGTTTCCTCCATAACTTTGTATAGCGGATGGACCAAATAAATCCATATTTAAAAGTTCTAGACACCTAAATGTAGACACCATATTTTTAGCCTTATGGCTACTATAGACTTGTTTACCAACTTTGCAAGCATCAAAGTGTTGGTCATATTTCAACTTGGGTAGGTTTCTAACTAGATCTTTAGAGGAGAGGTTTTGGATAAGTCTCATATTAGTGTGTCCTAAACGGCTATGCCATAGAGTTGAAGATTCATCTAATGAAGTGAGGCAAAGTTTGGCTCTAGATGTTTGATCAAGCTTCATGACATATACGTTCTTCTTAAGAACACCTTTGGTTATTGTTATGCCGTCTTTAAGTATTTTACTTCCATTTTCACTGAAAAGGACGTTATACTTTTTACGGCAAAGTTGACTAATACTAAGGAGATTAAAACCTAGGTTATCAACATGAGCTACATTATCAATAGAAAGTGAGTCATGAGAGATTGTACCTTTTCCGATGATTTTGCTTTTTACTTTGCTACCAAATGTAACGTTACCTCCATCATATACTTGATATGTTGAGAAGAGACTTTTGTTTCCCGTCATATGCCTTGAACACCCACTATCTTTGATCCATTCATCCGGTTCCAAACGAACCTTCAAGCATACCAATTTTAAACAAAACACTCAAACGTTTGGTCCTCAATATCTCATGGGTCCATTTTGGTTAAACATACCATTAACTTGATCCATGTATGGAAATGGAAGATACGGGTTCCATGACATGTAATTTGGAGTTTGATAATGTCTAGGTACATTTTGGTTCCAACCATGATGGTAGTTTGGTTGTGAGTTGTAGTTGTTCTTTGGAAAGGGGCGTTTGGGAATAGGAGTTTTGGGCCTTGGTTGAGTAGTTTTGGTTCTAAACTCATTTCTAGCAAGTCCTACTCCTAATTCAATAGTAGGTTTTAGTTTAGTTTCTGTTGAACTAGTACTAGGTCTTTTTGTGACTTTAATAAATTCAGTACGAGTTGTGTTTGAAACTTTCTGTTCTGCAGCAGGCCTCGCGGAACCTATGGGTTTAACCGGCGGAACCAAATTTTTGGTTCCGTCTGGTCCGTGGGAGCCTACTACAGTTTTGGCAGTTTCTTGTGCTTTTTCGTCTAGTTTCGTTAGATTACTTAATGTTCCTAACTTCATGAATCCTAGTCCCGTTTTATCAAATGGTGACTTTTGAAGTTTCATTATTTCATCCGCACAAGAAATGCTCTTATCGAATCTTTTAAACTTTGTGGTTTGTTTTATTAGATCATTTTGAGTAATTTTAAGTCTCTCAATTTCAAGTTTAAACTCTTGACACGATTTACACATTGTGTCAATGCTTGTACTCTTTTCTAACCTCTTAGCCTTTTCTTTTAATTCATAAACTTCATCTGCCAAAAATTCCTTTTTAGTTTTCAAAAAATTGTTTTTGTTTATGATTTTCAAGCTAAGTTCACAATGTTTGTTATATTCGTTTTGCAATGTATCATCATCAATAGAAGAACAAGATGAATCGGATTGTACCTCATTTGAGTCTTGAGCCATAAGTGCAATTTCGTCATTCTTTGGCTCCTCGTCATCATCTTCACTATCGCTCCAAGCACCACGTACGAAATATTTTTGAGTTTTACTTTTGGGTGGTTTTGGGCATTCTCCTATGAGATGACTTATGTCTCCCCACCTAAAGCACTTTCTTTCACTCTTTCCCTTCTTATCATCACGATCTTTTCGGAAGGCTTTCTTGTCATCTTTAGGTTGCTTTACAAACTTCCCTCGTCTTTTAAAGAACTTCTTGAAGTCTCTAACGGCCATGGCATATTCTTCATCGTCACTATCCGAGCTAGATACATCATCATCACTTGATTGAACTCTAGCTTTCAAGGCAATGGACTTGACTTTTTCTTTCTTTCTTTTAACTATTTCCGAATCTTTTTTCATTACCATTTCATGAACTTTGAGGTTTCCAATTAGCTCTTCAAGTGACATGCTTGAAAGATCTTTAGATTCTTCAATTGCGGTCACTTTGCCTCTCCACTTTGGATGGAGTCCTCTAAGGAATTTCCTAACAAAATTCTTGCTACAAAAGGATTCATCAAGTGCTTTAAGTGAAGTAATAATAGTGTTAAACATAGCAAATGCACAATAATAATCTCATCTTCGGGAATATAAAATTGTTCGTATTGTTGAATAAGAAGATCAATTTTGTTATCTTTAACTTGTGAGTTTCCTTGATGAGTGACTATTAAAGATTGCCAAATTTCTTTAGCGGTTTTACACAAAAAAAAACTCTTTCATACTCTTTCTTTGGTAAAGCATTGTAAAGAATCATTTTAGCTTCATTATTTTTAGCAATCAACTTCTTTTGATCTTCATTATGTTTAGTAAGTGATCTTTCCTCACCTTTACCATTTGTAACATTCTTAAAAGTGGCTTTGTTATCACCATCAATAATTATATACCATATATCTATATCTTTTGATTTCACATAAGTTTCAAAGCGGTTTTTCCAATAAATAAAACCGTTTGCTTCAAAAAGTGGTGGTCTTTGCATAGATTGCCCTTCTTTGTAATTTTCAAAATCCATGGATCGTTTCAACTTTTAAAACACAATATATTTTAAAAGCTTGAGTAACGTAGCTCCTGATGCTAATTGTGGAAAACTAGAAGGGGTCTTGAATAGTTTACCGCTTTTTAACTTGATTTACTTTGCTATCTTTACATGTAACCAACAATCAAAACTAATAAACAACAAGTAATGAAAAAGAGTAAAATAAGAAACGATCAAACCACAACATAAGTGTTTATCGTGGTTCGTCTACAAGGACTCTTTTTCCTTGCCCTACTCCATGCCTCGAGTACCCAACTCGAGAGTATCCTCCACTAGTCAACAAGCTCCCATCTCGGCGGAGAAAACCTTACAATCGTCACTTACACTTTATTCAGTACAAAGCTAAATACCGAGTTCTTTTACAAAGGTACAACCACTCCTAACGTCGCCTATACAATATTTCTGACACTAAGCTAGATGTCGAGTTCTTTTTAAGGGTACAACCACTCCCGATACTCTATGTATTTCGAGGACTAAAATACTAACCGATCACTATAGACAATATACAAACAAATGATGTATAAATTATATGAGTTTACACAATGCAACGCTACCAAGACTTGCAACGTTGTGTTGAAGCCTGTAGTCTTTTCGGATGAACTTGATGACTTCTTAGCTATACAAGTGAGTTACAACTGAGTTAAGTAATAGAGATGGGAGTGTATGTGTGTAATATAGCTAAAAGTGATGATAGATTTCTTGGATGTAGCTTGCTATTTATAGGAGAACCAAACAGCTAGGCCACGGATCAGGCGGAACCAATTCAAGGGTTCCGCCCTTGTATTCCCAGGGTTCCGCCAGTGCTGATAGAATTCCTTCCAAGAAATCTTTCCATATATATGACAAGTGCAATCAAGATCCTTTAAGTCAACTATGTTGAGTAAGAATCTTTCCAAATATGCATGAGATCTTATAAGAAATATTTACAAAGAGCTATGACAAGACATGTATGATGCAATGCTTGATGTATATGTATATTTCTAATTTTAAACTTTTACTAATAAGAAATTAAACTTGTAAAAGTATTCTTGTAGCAATATGGATTAAGTTATTGAGTTACTAAAGATGTTTGAAGACATATAACTCAATAGGGCACAATATTTAGTAAAACTTACTAAATATGTTTTGACACTTAATATGCTATCAACATTGTTAGATGAACTATGAATCATGTAACAGATGTGATGTTTACTTAGAAATAAAGTTTCTATATATGAGACTTTTGCTGGAAAATAAAGTTTATACTTTGTTTACAACAAAATATTAGTAAAGAGCGTAAAATATAAATAACATTTTTAGACGATATTTGTATTAACACTAAATATAAAGGAGTGTTGTAAAGTTAGGTAATATGGTAGGATTTATGACAAATACGAAACCCACCTCATTTTTCTATGTATCTCGTTCCTCTCACTTTTTATATAAATAATTTATAAATTATATTTTAAAATATGGAACAACTTTAAAATATAAAATATTTTCTCTCTTCTACATTAAATCCAAATTTTAATCATAATCAAATTCAAATCTAAATCCAAATACAAATCCTAAACCCACCTACAAACCTAACGGACCCTTAGTTTTTTTGTGTAAATTGCATTTCGGCCCCGGTGGTTTGGCCAACTTGCATTGGTCCCCATCTTTTCAAAACTTCAACGAACATTCTTCTTCTTTTTCTCTGTTCAAGTTCGTCTAGATCCGCAAAAACTTGTTCTCTCATTTCACGTATACTCTTATTAAACATAAATCTTTTTATGGCTTTCTGATAGACCTCAAGAACCTCATTCAGGTTTTTGAATGATTTTTCGCGGTCCATCAGAGATTTAATTTTCTGGGTAAAATGCACAAGATAGTTAATAATAAGTAGAAAAAAAATATGAATAATACCGAATAATGCATCTTCTACAAAATTATAATACCTTAACTTCAATTATTTCAGCCATTTCTTCATAATAATAATCTGTTCTTCAAAAGTAAAACCACACTGGTCACTGTTATAAGCATCACTACTCTCATAACCAAAATCAGAGTCATCATCACTGCTGATAATGATAATATTTTCTGCCATTGATGTTTGTTTGAAAAAATTTATATATTTCTGATGAATAGATAAATGTAAAAAATTAATATAGTGTACGCATTTATAGAGTGAGAATGGTCAAAATGTCAAAAAACATGACAATTAATATTCCTACGTCTTGAAAATATAAAAAGCAAAACAAAAAGCGCAATTTATATTTGGAAACACGGTTATATATATATATATATATATATATATATATATATATATATATATATATATATATATATATATATATATATATATATATATATATATATATATATATATATTATTATCTATTGATATTCAAATATTTATAATGAAAATCATAAGAATCAGTATGATTATCAAAAATATACAGTTGAGGAACATCACAGCGGCAAATATATTAAAATATTAGAATATTGCACATATGATATACATTAAATTTTTTTCCTTACTGCGTTGTCTATATTTAAACATTTAATTATACCACTTACGTAATAGAGATAAAATCATTGTCATTTATCTTTACTAACCATAACATTTCTTTTTCAGAAACCGTGTCTATAAATCATCGAATTAAAAACCATTAGAATAGTTGGATTATGAATCAAATACATATAATTTAAGATACGCCATTATTTAAATTGAAATCATATACATACAATAAAATTAAAATACAGAAAACAACATTAATTCATTCAATTCATACTTTCATTGAACAAAAACAAACACTCACACGCAAATAAGCTAGTCAAATACTAAATAAAAACTTTTTTTTTATTCCATTGCGACCTTCTTAATCCAAAAACAATACAAAATATAAAAAATCAGCTATATGTGAATGAGAAACCACTTTTATAATACTCAGCCATACTAAAATTATAATGTAATATAAGGAAAACATGTAATTCTGATACGTAACCAAAGCACAATTTTAAAAAATAAACAGATCCATATAAGAATCATTATTCATAACTTTTTATTTATTTATTTTTTTTTATTTATTTATTTATTATTATTATTTTTTTTTTTTGCGACCTTCTTAACCCAAAAAACAATACAAAATATAAAAAATCAGCTATATGCGAATGACAAACCATTTTTATAATACGCAGCCACACTAAAATTATAATGTAACATAAGGAAAACATGTAATTCTGATACGTAACCAAAGCACACTTTTAAAAATTAAACAGAGCCATATCATAAACATATTGACATGCAAATGTAATTGTCACGAAACGAAAAAAACATGAATAAATAAAATCTTAGTGAAATTGTTTGAAACTCAAAATTAATTATCGTCTTGCTCCGTCTTTGCAGTTTTTTACCACCCCACTTCGGGAGTGTTTTGGTCTTACGCTTATTACCAGTTAATAATGGAGGTTCAACATCATCTTCGTCAACCGGTAGAGGATTTTCAGCTTGCTTCTCCTCAACTGATCCAACATCTTCATCTTTGGCATGAATCTGAATAAACACATATTCTTAAGATAAGGCTAATGTTTAAAACAAAATATACATATGTTTTAACGAAATTAAAAATATAAATACATACCTCTTCCCCTTGATGTTTTTTTGTGAGTGCTTTTATAATTGATTCATCATCGGTTAATTTGTTAACCGTGAAAACGTGATAATTATTATTCAAATTGTAGTTAGAAATTTGTATCTTAAACACACATTTTTTCCCAACCATGGTATCCAAGTCTTCTGGATATGTTTCCACTAGTAAATCCTATATTTAAACATAAACATGCTAAACGTTATTTGATGTTTTCAAAAAATAAATCCAAGTACAATTATATTTGGAACAATTATACAACCTTGTCAATTTTTGACATTAGATATGCTTGTGTTTTTGCAATAAGTTTACAAACTTCCTGTTGAAACAAAGATAAAGTAGCCGACCCGCTATCATCCTGAACACGTGTTTGAACTTTGATCCTATAAAATCAAATATTATCCACTGTTGTTAAGCAAGACAATTCAGGTAAAAAAAACATATGTATCAATCATTCAACACTCCTACCATCAACCAACGTATCCATGTTTAAATTATGAGTTAGCAAAAAAATCGCCAAGTAATACAATAAACACAGATAAGTTGCTATAGAATAGTTGAGTTACACAATGTTGTTACAAAAAGAATCATACATTCTCTGAAGTCAGAGGCATCAATGCTCCTATTATCGACCAATTTGTCCATAATTAATTGTATTGTTTCATACATTGGATAAAGTTTTGTTTGGATTCCACAAGCTTCACAATAATTTCTTCCATTTTCAGTATTTGAAAATATTTTGACGATACTTTTACAAACAGTACACATCATGTAATACCATCCTTGATCAGATACAACCTTCAAATTGTTCCTATAACAACACATCCACTTGGCTGATAGCAAAACAAAATAAAAAAAAATAATAATAATAATGAATAATATTACTACATGAATAAATAAATACAAAAAATATACATCACACAATTAAAAAGAAAATGAAATCACCTCTTCAATGACATAAACATCCTCAATACTTTTGAGCGAAAATTGTAAATAAAATTGTACTGGTTGTCTTACAACTGACTCTGCAAATAGGACTACCTTTGTATCTCTACTCTTCGCAACATCGGAACTCAAAAATCTATTCGGGAAAAAAATAATAATAAATTTTCAACACAATTGTTTTATCAAACTTATAAAATCATAGGAATTATTATGTTAATGCACAAGCTTACTTTTTTTTTAATTCTTTAATATGTGGGTTTGATTCATCATTTATTAACACTTTCGTGCCAGCAAAACAATTAGAAACTTGCGCCTTAGCTGCATGTAACTAAAATTTATAATATCCTTGTTTAATTCTCGATGAACAAACATTATAAATCAAATTACTTACCATCCCACATGCTTTTTTTTTTTTTTTTACCATAACTATAAGTATTATTATAGGATCTTTTGATGTTGCATGCACTTTGATAAACTCGTGAAGCATAACAGCCAGTTCATTCCAAAGTGTACATGGAATTCTCACACCACTAAAAAAAGATATAACATTATTAACAAAACCTTGGTCATTCCAAAGTATGTATTTAATGACATTATAAATATTTTGAAAAATGATGGATGCTATAAATCACCTAAGATCTTGTAGCTTGAACTCTAAAAAATGTTTAGGTTTAGCTTCTGGATCAATAATCGTGATGTTGTTGTTCGCGACCAATTTTCCAATAACATCTGAAAAAAATAAATCATAACAAATTCGAATGCTTCAAAAGAAAATATTTGTTTAAACACTAACGCGTGTAATTATGTATAAGAAATATATGTAATAACAAACCATAAGGAAAAAAATAATTAAAAAAATAAATAAAACGTGTAAATCATAACAAATACTCTTTAAGAAATGCATACACTTGTTAAAATGCTTCATAAGAAACACATACGATTCTGATATAAAAACTAAAACATAAACACTATATAAGAAACACGTATGACACTAAATGAGAAATGCATGTAATACAATATAAAAAACACGAAAAATAATAAAAACTAATAAAACTTACCAAAAGAAGATTTAGGGTCATTCCTGTGCCCTAAAAAACTTTCAAAAGGCAATAAATTCAAAGTCTCTTGTATATCAGCAAAATCAGAACATCGTTTAACATTCGTTTTTTTTTTTATAAAGTGGATTTTGCATGGATGAGAAGTCAGTTTAAGCATGTCTATATTACTTTTGACATGGAAGTTTGATATAAAATGACAATCATCCTGGTGAATGAGAAATTGGAAATCAGAAACCACTAAATTACCAATGGTCGCATGAATCTTCGTACCCTGTTTCAAAAACCATATAATTAACAATAAATATTTACAACATGCATATAGCCCGTAAAAAAATATTTGTTATAAACAAATTATCATACCTCTTCGTCCATCAGAATCATATCTATACCAGCAACTTTGGACTGATTAGTAACACCATAATACTGATTCCATATAGAAACTACTTTTACCTTAATATTGCACTTACCATTTGCGCCGTCAATATCCGAAAGCGCGGTGATCAACATAGTTTCACCTGCGATAAGAAAAACGAAAGCAAAACGACCAATGAACGATGAGCAGCCACATTAGACGAGTATATATAGGCTCAGGATTAGGGTTTCGCAACCGTGACCCAAAAGATAACGCGTAATTCAAATATAGAAAAGATATCGGAGAGGATAACCATCGTTTTTAAAACCTTCTAGAACATGCCTCTCATACTGTCAGAAACCCCGCGACACCAAAGTTTCAGAAAACATGCCCGGTTCTCAAAGGTTTTTTTATTTGCGTTTTCGACACGTCTATGTTTTGGGAGGGCTCTCAAAAAACACTTTTAACGTACCGATATTCTCTTGATTGGTAAACCAATTAACCAATGGGAGGGCTCGATTTCAAAATGGAGCCCTCTCATTGGTTAATCGAATCCCTCAATTTGCCCAAAAGTGAGTTCTTTATATTATATAAAAAATGGGGAAAGTGCCAATGTGGGTTTTAAGGTGAGGCGAGGTGATTTTAGAGTTTGTTTAGCATATGGGTAGTTGTGACACTTTTATTAGGATATTATTGGACTCTTCAAATACAAGATAAAAGGTCTTTGTCATACTTTCAAAGTTTTCATTGTATTGGCATAACCAAAGGTTGTCATACTTTCAAAGTTTTCATTGTATTGGCATATGGTATGGTATGCATGACTTTTATAAATAAAAGTCTTGAACTTTCAATGTCACACAACTTGCTATATTTAATAATTCTTAAAACAAAACTATAAAATTCACTAGTTACACATTATTTAATAGCGTTAGATTGGATGTTACGATATAACTACTATCATAAATTTAATGTATTCATAGTTTGAAATTATAACTCTAAAGTTGAAAGATAATAATGTTACTTATTAACCTTTTCACCATCATACATCACAAGCACACGACCATTAAAGACATCTTTTATCATCGAAAAAGATTGTTTACATAAATAGAAAAAAAAAAAAAAAAAAAAAAAAAAAAAAAAAAAAAAAAAAGCGCGAAAATATCACCCCTAAATATGGTTGAGCATATTGGACCGAAAACTGAACCGAACCGGAAAACTGAGCCAAACCGAACCGAACCGAAAATATTTGATTCAGTTTTGGTTCTATATACTAACGGTTTTCTGTTTTGGTTCGGTTCGACCCAAAACCGAGAAAAACACACATAAAACATATAAACCGAACCGAACCGACCATATTCGGTTGAGTTTCGGTTCTATATACTAATGGTTTTCAGTTTCGATCCGGTTCGGTTTTCGTCAGTCCGGTTCGGTTATGAACCGATGCTCAACCCTACAACTAAATATAGTACTTGCACCCGTTGCTTTGCGCGGGTACAATGCTATGTTGAGAAATTAGTTAATAATATCATAAGCTTTTTGCATTTGATATGCTCTTACGTTGGTGTCATAACTATTTTCGCATAACATGTGAACCCAAATAATTATACTCTAGGGGTACTTACTACCGCAACACGTGGCCAGGGTACTCGGCTAGTTACTTAAAATGGGTCAAATAGGTGAAAGTTAAAAACAGCCGAAAGTTACAACGAGAGAACTTTATTGAAACAAACATGCGAAGAAAGACCACTTTGAACACTTGAAACAAGGGAGATGTCATCGATTATGAACTATGAAGTAAATACTACAAGCCTTCTTGGTGAAATGAATTTTTGAGCTAAAGAAGAACAACTGAACCACTACCAGAAGAGACCACGAAAATCCCACACACGTTTTGCAAGACCAATACCCATGAAGGATCATATCCCAGAATGTCAGTAGTTAGATTGTGGACGTATGGTCCGGACTGGGCCAGGCCCGGGTAGCTAGCGGCCCACACTATGCCTAAACCCTAATCCATGCCCTATAAATACATGGATGGGATCTCCTTATTCACCACGATACAACAGGTTATCCTAAACCTAATAACTATTATATGCTCCGCGCATCACATACTAACTTGACCGTCGGAGGTGGATCCCGGGGCTACGGCCTCGGGTCCACTCCTAACGGGTTCTCTTTGTTGTACAGGTCTACTCAGGGTTCGAGAAGACGACTAACGGCCCAAGGAGAGTCGTCGAATCCGACCCGCGCCAGATTATGCATCAACATAGATAGTGTGTTGTTGTCGTATATCTTTAAACAATCGAAAGCGTATCATATTTGTAAAACAGATAAGAAGTCTAAGAATTCTTATATAGAGAAAATCAGCAAAGAATTTCGCACCCAATCTTCCAATAGGTGGAATTCATGGTAGCTAATTTCTGAAAATTATGTGACAACATATGTATATTTCATTTTCATTCCAAAGCATCAACAACTAACATATATATTGAATCAAAAATCATGAATATTATGAGCCAAAACTGCAACAAAAAATGTGCTTCCTAATTCCATATAACAATGAACAAACCATGAACTAGCCTACCTTATCTCCCTTGAAGTTGGTCAATTTTGCTGGTTTTGTGACTGATCTAATCCATGTCACCATTCATCGATTTTGTTTCAGAAACATAAGGATTCAATTCACGAACAGCCTCAAAGTCACCTTGTTCTTGTAGAGCATACTTCCAACTAAGTGTTTCATCAAAATCATCATTCGTTTCACCATCAACAATATCTTCTCTCAATTTCCTCACCTTGTTGATAATTGCTTTCAGAGATACATCAAATGCATCTTCAATAGTCTCTAATTTTGAATGAGGATCAGCATATATCAGTCTGGGAATCAAACTTATAACCTCTTTCTGCATCTTTTTAATCCTTTTGGAATCAATTTGACCAAGTCGTTGTTCTATACTAATATTCTTACGAACATCATCCTCGGGAATAAACACCGAATACTTTTTATAGTGTTTTGGTAAATGCCAAGTGTATTGTACGTAAAAAGAACTCGGATGAAAGAACACAGGTATACAACCAGCCAATATCGAATCAAAAGCCGATCTTCGTGTAGCAGAATCACCTTTAGGTTGTAAGCAAAAAACGGAACTCTGAAACAGTTTCATTACACTGCTAGGCGAATGACACTTCTCATCCCCAACCCCACAATCCAACAACTTCCCGACAGCCGAATTCTTACATTGATCAATTACCAAACTCCTAATTGATGTAGGGTCCCCAGGCCGTGGGGCACCTGCGAAAGAAAACAACCATTTCCGCTCCATTTTCATCATCCGATCTTGCCAATCCCAAACCTCATTATCATAAGATGGATGGAAATAAGTAGGATATGGAATAGCAAAATCGTTAGCACTAAATGGGTTTGATTCTATAGTAAGCATAGACATGTTTCTAACCGCGGGTAATAACAAAAACTTATTACCCCATTCAGATTCTTCATCAGATGGTCTTCTAAAATCCCAAGTCGGCCTACCGCCAACAAGAAAATGGTCTTTACCATTCATGTACTTCCATTCATCTGTTTTTTGTAACCACTCAGCAACCTCAAAAGAAGCAGCATCTCTAACCGAAACATTAAACCCAAACATATATCTAGCAACATCAAACCCTGCGTAAAACGGTACAAAAGTAGCTGCAGCTATAGCTGAATCATTAGTCAAACACTCATACCTTTTCAATCTACTATAAAATATAGTCTCAAGATTAAAATGATTAGTAGCATACCATCCATGATCTGAAAGCACACCTTCCGTATCATTCAACATGGGTCCAAACCCGTTATTCATAACATACTCACTCTTACACATATCCAACCATTTATTAACTCTACCACACTCCTTAACTATATCTTCATTAAAACGCGACGAAAGTTTATGAATATAAACATATCTTCCACCACATGGATCATTCTTATTCTCCGCACTTTTCATGGCTTTACTAAAAGGAAAAACCTTATCATTTTTCGGGTTTTCTAACCGCAAGATAGCAGCTTTGGCTTCTGCTATCTCGCGATCAGTAAACCCGAATGGATTAGTGTTTGCACTTTCGTTAACATTAACACTAGCATTAAAATGAAAGTACAATAGTACAACATAAACTAAAGCACAAACCAAACCAAATACGTAAATACTAGATTGTTGGAACATGTAGTTACCTTTTTCCATTTGGGATCAAACTTGTGAATTTGGGTTTACTGTATATGATTTTAAAGGAAGATGGGTATAGAGTGTATGTTAGTGAGACAGCCGCATGTTAAGAAAAAGTGTGTATATTTGTCCTTTTATAGGAATGTCACATGTGTCGGTGGCCTGTCAGTGTGTGCCACGTGTACCTGTTTTTTTCTTTTTTTATTTTTTGAGGGATTTGCTCCGTGAATTGTTGCAACATGCGTTTATGTCAGATGAATGTTGCTATCATATATGGTTTAATTTTTGTTTCTTTTTGGAGAGATGATTATTATATATTTTTAAGTATTTTATTAAAGTATTGATCATATTATGTCCAAATTATTAGGATGCTTTATATAGTAATTGAATTAGATGCAACTAATTATGTTACCTTATATTATGAGGTGCAGTTTGGTTGGCTGGTTTAGGATGGGTTTTTTAAATCAAAGTTGAAATCCTTTATTTGTTTTAATTCTCCGATTCAAGATTAGGATTTTATTCAAAAATTTGGGAACTCTTTCAAATACATAGGGGAGGGGAGGGTAGGATTTGGGTGGGTTTGCATATTTGTGTGGGACCAAATGTTAATTTTCTTTGTTTTTTTTGTTTTAAAAAATAATTATACTATTTTTTTAATTATTTTAAATTAATATACAAATTAATTATTATTCATTAAATAATATATTTTTTAACTCCCACTTATTTTAATATTTTTTTTCTTTCTGCATCAAATCTAAATCCAAATCCAAAATCAAAGTTAAATTTAAATTCAAATTTAAATCCTAATACTAAACCAATCTATGAACCAAACTGGCCCCGAATATGTGTTGAGATTTTTAATGATTGCATTATTTGAGAACATGCTTTTTACCGAAATTAAATACTTTATTAATATCAAATTAATAGTCTACGTTTCTTTTTTAGAATGTATCATTTAGTTCTACTAAAAATAGATACAAAAACTTGATTAAGTTTCTCATATTATCTTTGATTGAAGTTAATATTACAAACTTTAAAAAAACATTAGTTAATTAGTTAAAGGTAAAATTGTCTTTATTCAAAAAGTAAAAGAGATAATGCAATAATAATTTTGTTTTTTAAACTGTTTATTTTTTGTCTAACGACAATTATTTTGGGACAGATGATGTAAGCCATTAATCACTTGAAGCAAAGTTCAGATGCCATTAAACATTGATTACTGTTATAGTATATGCTTAGATTTATTTCACCAAACACACTTGTATCTAGAATGAGCACTTCAAACCGAATCTCAACACCAAATCAGAACCGGTTCTTGTTGTAACAAGTTTCTGAAAACAAATATGAGTTAGTACCAAAGTGAGAAACACCATCAACATGACATTTTAAGAGTCGGGATTTGAATCAACATGCTTTATCCAAATTCCAATACTACAACAAATAAGAGGATGGGTTGGCAGAACTTGAGCAATTTTGTTGGGGTGGCTGAGATGATTCAAGCGTTAGGGCGTTACTTATTAAATAATTGATATTGGTAAATATAAGGGTACAAAATAATTCGTAAAATAAATGTTAGCCCAGTAAAAAGCTCACATTTAAAGAGCTAAATGCAAGCATTCGATGGATTGAGATACATTAGTCGAACCTGCCAAAAAAAAGTGTAATTCATGGTAACAAATATAAAAGAAATTTTAAGAATGGACATTATGAAAAGTGTTTTATGAATTTCGATCTTAGATTTTTGGGTTACAAAATACGATATATCAAGAAAAACTCTTTACTCCCCCTCCTATTTGCTCGCCCAATTTGTGGTATGTGGCAGGTAAACTTATTTGCTCTCCGTCCTCATTTTCTCTCCTTCCTCATGTGGCAAGCAAAATTAGTTTAAAAATATATATGTGGCAAGCAAAAGTTACTTTCCATTCCCATTTGTACTTATTCATTAAAAATTTGTGATTTGGATAAATATGAAATTTTGATATTTATGGCATCCACTATCAGGGGCGGAGCCACCTTTAGAGTAGTGGGGGGAATTTCCCCCCACGAAGCACTCACAGAGACATAAAATATTAGGGGTGTGCACGGTTCGGTTTGGATCGGTTTTTAGTTAAAACCGAAACCGAACCGAAATGTTCAGTTTTTATAGAACCCAAAACCGAAACCGTTTGGTTTTTGGTTGTTCATTTTTTTTTGGTTTCTTATCGGTTTTGGTGTGGTTTTTCGGTTTTTTCGGTTTCAAACCGTTTTATATTTGGGCATTCGTAAATTTATACCAACAAACTTGTATTACATACAAAATTTTTACCAACAAACTTGTATTACACAGAAAAATTGGTTATGTTTGTTGCATAATTGTGTAATTACAAACATATAGATGAGACACCCATATGCAAGTGAACATACACATAGTATGATCATCGTCATATATTTATTGATATATACTCAAGTAAACACACGACACGACAAACACGCATATAAACATAAATGTTAAGATAAATATATTATAAATCTACCCACAAAATGAATATGAATTTATAAATTTTGTTTATTTAGTTATGTATTCATATTATATTAATTATATAATAAAATCGGCTCGTTCGGTTTTTACGGTTCAGTTTTTGGACAAAAACCAAAGCTGAACCGTATTTTTCGGTTTTTGAAAAATTAAAAACCGAACCATCGGTTTTTAGTTTCGGTCGATTTTTTCGGTTCGGTTTTTTTGGTTTTTGGTTCGGTTTCAGTTTTTTCGGTTTTGTTTGCTCACCCCTACAAAATATATAGAAAAAAAAAAAACTCAAAATGGTAGTAAAGAAGCTCGTTGCCCTCACCAAAATATTCAAAGTGCCCTCATCATTTTTGATTGCCAACAAGTAAAGTATTATGTGTTGGCTGAAAATTTTATTCGATGGTCTATAGTCGGAAAAAATGATGGTATACTAGTATTATAATCTTGGGAAGTTGAAAGGTAAATGGGAAAGTGGACCAAGACACCAAGTGAAAAGAGAAGTCAAAATTGGGTAACCACATGTCCACATCTTCTCATTTAATTTATTAAAAGTATATAAATAGTACCTAACTAAGGTTATATAGTACAGTTTCTTGCAACATTTTTTTTAACCTTTTATGTTGTATATTAAATATGTGAAAACCAATTATATAAATACAAAATATAACTAGATACAATACGTAATGCATATATAAAGACTTTAGTATGATTTTGTTGTCAACAATATAGGTATATAACTTTAATTGTAATTTGTTTCTTCCATGTTTTAAAGGTTTTGCTATAATAATACTTTACTTTTAATAAAATTAATTGCATTTTAGAACAATGCAAATTATATTATAATAAACTTTTCGAAAGCGATTATCAGGCATAAGTTTAGCCGAAATGACTTTTAAATGTTCCATTATAACTTATAAAGGTTAGAATGGTTAAAGAGGTACCTAAAATTAACCTTACGTTGCATCTGAAAAAATGACGATAACATCTTTGGGAAAGTCAAAAGAACCTTATGTTGCATAAAAAATTACTCGGACACATACCTTAAATTGAGAAAAATAAAGTTGGGAACCTAAAATTCAAACTGCCTTAAATGTGCTACCTTTATGTGCAATTAGCCCTATATATACATCCTAGGTTAGTTATTTAATAGTTAAAAGTACTAATCTCTTTTCATTTTATATATGGGCACTAATATCTCTAATAGTCTTAAACATCAAAGTTGATTTTTGTTTAACTTTTCATCAAACCCGACCCGGCCCGACAGGATTCAAGTTAAAAAGTAACAGTTTTTGACATGTTTTGTTACTCAATGCCCCCCATGATTATATATCCTGGCTCCGCCACTGTCTACTATGGTGTGTTTATGAAAAGGTCTAAGAAAGATAAAAAATTTTATGTTTATTTCAACCATAGTGGACACTCATTTCATGTCTATGTGGTATGAAGAGGTCCAAATTCTTGAACATTTTTATAAATTCAATATATTTAATGCACTTGTTAAAAAAAACATTTTTTGAACTTGCAAAGGTTTATACTATAATGAATGTAGGTTTATAAAATCAAAAAGTCTAAAATTTATTGATATATTAATGTATAAAGCTTTGTAAAAGGTTTATTATAGCAGATTTGTTTTCGGAACCTTGTTACATAAAAACCAAAGGGATATGCTAACGACAGCCCTAAGGGTTGTCATTAACAACAAACTCCGCTTTTTTTGTTTCAAAATAATACTAACATTAAAACATGAACAAAAATATGTGTCACCTTTTTCGATTATACAACCAATGAATCAATGAATTACAAATGTGTTTGATAAATAATTGGAGCCAATAACTAATTCATAATGATTCGTTTGGACAATGCATTATTTTTGTGAAAAGTTTGTTGTTAGCGACAGCCCTAAAAATTGTTGTTAGCAAAACCCAAAACGAAATACGAACAAATATACATGTAGTTTTATCTTTTTACCTCCTAATTTGTAGGAGAATGAGAGTTAATAGGTCTTTTTCATGCCTGAACTTTTCATTGAATGAGAGTTGATAGGTCTTTTTCATGCATAACTTTTCCATTACTTCATTAATTTTCGTTGCTTGCATCCTAAATGTTAGGAAAATGCCTATATTTTCATTACTTCATTAATTTTCGTTGGTTGCATCATAAAAGTTAGGAAAATGCATATATTTTTTGATCGTGTACACTAACTGTAACATTAATTTCCGTTGGTTACTTCATTAATTTTCGTTACTCGCATCCCAAAAGTTAGGAAAATATGAGAAAAGATAGGGCATGATACACCTACCCACCGGGTAGTTTACCCGGATGAGGTGGCACTGATTCATTGGGAGAGAATGAATAATATTCTCCTCTTTCCTGCAATAAATCATTAATTGGTTTTTATTGTGTTTTAATTCATAGTGGGTAGATTACCCTATGGGTAGCTTAAGTTTTCTCCGTAAAGATAATTTGATTACTCTTATTTTGGTGCTTAGGACAAATCCCCACTATTCATCTAATGGTGTAGATATTAACCTAAGATTTAATATGTCAAACTAAGTTTTTTTTTTTTTTTTTTTTTTTTTTTTTTTAATTCACGTTTCTTTTACGTATTCGTCTGTTTTCGTCCATTTTTGCCCGTTCTTGTTAATTTTGTCCGTTTCCATACGTTTTCTTCTGTTTTCATACGTTTTAGTTCATTTTTATCAGTTTTCTTATGTTTTCGCCCATTTTCATACAGTTTTGCTCTTTTTCATACATTTTCGTCTATTTTTTTACATATTTGTCCATTATTCATATGTTTTTGTCCATTTCGTCTGTTTTCATACGTTTTCGTCCGTTGTCACACGTGTTTTTACGCTTTCATACGTTTTTATCTGTTTTCATACATTTTCGTCCGTTTTCTTACGTTTTCATACAATTTCATCCATTTTAAAATGTCTTTGGCCGTTTTTAGACCGTTTTCTTTCGTTTTCTTAGGTTTTTTTTTTTTTTTTTTAATTTTTAATTTTTTATTTTTTTAGGGATTTGCTCCGTGAATTGTTGCAACATGCTTTTATGTCAGATGAATGTTGCTATCATATATGGTAATTTTTGTTTCTTTTTGGAGAGATGATTATTATATATTTGAAGTATTGTATAAAAGTATTGATCATATTATGTCCAAATTATTAGGATGCTTTATATAGTAATTGAATTAGATGCAACTAATTATGTTACCTTATATTATATTAGGCGCTTTATTTTGAAAACCCAAAATTTGCTACATACCGAGGGCCGATTTTCAACCGTTGGATAAAAAAGACACGATTTAAGAGTAAAAAACACGGAGGGGCCACTTCTGCCAATTCACCAAACTTAACTCACCAACCCCACCCCTACACCTCTTACTTTCAACAAAATCTATATAAAAAAATCTCACTTTCTCTCTCTAACCGCCATTAAAAAACTGCAACAAAAACTTAAAATCAACCAATTTTAACAGTTAAAATCATAAAAAAAACACAATAATGGAACAATCATCAAGTGCAAAAGCAGCCTACAAAAAAAAACCGATTCAAAATGAACCTACTGAATCTCGGGATGAAGGTACGATGCTTCCGACTAATTATTTAGTTGTTTCATTAGTATCTCTAGTAATTTTGTACTTATTTATGAATGTTATTGCTACTTATGAAGATTTTTGTGTATTTTTTGTCGATTTTTGATGTGATATTGTAATACATGTGATGATTATGGACTTATTCGAGTTTTATAAGATATTACTTATTTAGATTTTACAGATTTTGTTGATTTTATATCTTTATTGAGAGATTGTTATAATATTGTCATGAATGTTGTGATTTTCTTCAGTTTTTTATTAGAATATCACTTGTGATAAAAACATTTGTGATGGTGAACAATTGTAGTAGTTTTCTTAGATTTTCGGTAGTATATCACCAGTGATTAATGTTATGATTTTCTTCAGTTTTTGGTAGTATATCACCATTGATAAAACAATTGTAGTAAACTTATTCTGTTTTTCGTAGTATAGCCTCTGTGATGATTAATAGTTGTAGTGGTTTTATTCAGTTTTTGGTAGTGTATCACCTGTGATAATGAGCACTTGTACTGATAACTAGTATATCTGATGTGAGTTTTAGTGTGGGTATATATTTTAGTTTCATGAGAGATTAAATGTTTGTTTTTTGAAAAAAAATGTAGAAGCTGATATTTACGCACATCTTGACAAAATAAAAGCTTTAAACGGTTAGTTTATGTTAATAAAGCTTTACACATAAAAATTACATACAATGTGTTGCTATCTAAAAAATAATTGTAAATGCAGTTCTGTCGACAAGCGCATTTTTGAAATTATCTCCAGATATTGATAAAAGTATAGGTATATTGTAAACATAAGCATGTCTCCTTTAGAAAGGATTAATTGTGATAATAACCTGAATGTATGCGGTTTACTTGATTTGACATTTAGCTTATGTGTTATATCACCTGCGATACATACACATTCAGTAGAATGTGTATGTATACTTTCAGTAGATTGGACATGCTTCGATATGTTTAATAGTGGTATCTGACTCTTTTATTAGTTGGTAATATATCACATGTGATACAACAGTTGCAATGATTGCTTATTGATAGTATATCACCTGTGACACCACTGTTACTCCACCACAACACCACCGCGATACTACTATTACTCCACCACAACACAGCTTCCTTCCATAAATTAATTAGTTAATGATCAATCTTTATTTTGTATTAGATTGTGAAACTTATTCGTTTCATTTGGGTATTCGATGATGAATAATTGAATATCATTACTTTGATACTTTTAATTTATGTATTAGATTGTGAGTAGCATAAGGTTTTAGTATGATATCATTTTGGGATGGGTGAAGTGATGAAAATTTGATGCATGGAAGGTGTTTGACAAAATGCCTAAGAGAGAGATGCATAAGTTGAGAAGCAATCACATGTTCCTTTTTGTCCATCATTTCATATGTGTAACCAAATCAAAAATATTTATTTGAATAAACAAGCTTTATGGAATTAATCAAAGTGCACTGTAGTTATTGTAAATGAGTAATCATAGCCTATGTTGCATTAGTTTGTGCTTATTTTCATTATTCTGAATGGTGGCGACCTTTGGAATTATTTTAGTGCGTTTTGTATTTTGCTTTATCCATCACTATATGTCTGAGGTGATGCAAATTTGATGTACTATTCGATAATTGTGTAATGACCTAGAGCTTAAGCCACAAGGAATGCTTACATTAACAATCATGAAAGCAAATAATTTGAAAAAATTGGGAATGATTGGGAAGTCTGATCCTTATGTGATTGCATATATTCAGCTACTTGAAACGTTCAAAAGAAAGGTTGTTGATTACAGCTTAAACCCTGTTTGGAATCATGTACTTAAGTTAATTGTAGAAGATAAGAAGACCGAGTTTTCCTTATTTGAGGTTACACTTTTTGTGAAATCAATAGTGAAACGTAGAGGAGGGGGTGAATACATTACCGTTTAAAAACTTCAAACTTGTTGTATCAAATTTCCAATCAAGCTTGCCATAATATGTAAAATGCTAATAATAGTCTTATGACTAATATAAAGCATATAGCAAGTTGTCACACAAGTATAACCATCAAGTCACACCACACGCAATGATATAATGCAAGTATAAAAGCAAAGCAATAAGTAAAAGAAAGCGCAAACCGAACACGAGGATTTATAGTGGTTCGGTCACGGATCTCCTCTCCGCCCTACTCTACTCCCCGAGTACCCACTCGAGAGTTACTTCACTAGATAAACAAGCTCCCTTCTCGACGGAGAAAACCTTACAATCGTTGCTTACACTTTATCCGGTACAAAGCTAAATACCGGGTTCTTTTTCAAAGGTACAACCACTCCTATCGTTGCCTATACATTATTTTCGACACTAAGCTAGATGTCGAGTTCTTTCCCAAGGGTACAACTACTCTTGCTAGTTCTTTTACAAGGGTACAACTACTCCCGCTATGTTTTGTGGCCTAACACAAAAACCTTGTGTTTTATGGCACAAACACATAAACCATATAATCAAGTTTGATGAATAGATTATGATGATACAACGATGATCCAAGACATACATGTCTAATGGATATGAATGACTAATCTACATGAACTTCTTGAATTAGAAGTCTTCAATCATTGAGGATGTCAAGTGCCCTTAAACAATCATATGTTGGTATGCTATGCTTGTGACTAATGATCTTTGAGCTTGCTTCACAGGATCATTACGAGTGTATGCTTACAACATAATGAGAGTTAGTAATATTATGATCATTATGGAAAGGGTGACTAATGTGTGTGATTGTACAATAAATTGCATGACCAGGCCTTCGATGGTGATCAAAGGATATAGGGGATGTTGTGGTTGAGCCATGCTTGTTTCTAACCTGAAAATAAGAAATACGAAGACACTACGTTAAGTGATCACGCAGGGGTTGGGCCCGCGAACCACCTCCGGTGTGTGAATAAGTATTTGATATGAGAAGTTAAAATGAAAATGTGGTAAAGTAGAGTGGTGGAGATCGCATACCAGATTTTGACTCGTCCAAGACTATTTATAGGTGATGAAATAACCTTGGAGAGTGTTCACACGTTTCATGGAGATCATGGGGGCGTCCTATGATTTATTGTAACCGCTAGGGTTTAGTGCCCCACTCCTCCTAATTTAGCGGGGGAGCTAAAGAGGAAGAGGAGATGTGGGTAAGACTTGGTCTTACCAATGTTTGGGCTTGGCATTGTTCCGTCCTTAGAACTTATCGAAGGATACCCCAAAGGGCTTAACCCTTCGACTGGCGAATTCCCACTTGGTAACTAGGTCACTGATTATTAGTTTTACGCCATTGAAGGTTTAAGGAGGCTAGCCAAAGCCTTCGATGATAAGGCTCGAAGAGGGGTCCTTCGAGCTAACCGGAGGGTACATCATCAAGCCCCCAGTAGAAAGTGATGTACATGTACGAAGGTACATTGCTTACGACTCTATTATCAAAACTATATACAAAACCATCAAGGTATCCTAAAGTTGCAAAAAATACGGTTTTACACAACCAATTGTGCATTAAATGCGACAATTATTACCCAAGCCACTTTCCTCAGAGTTATAATAACAATGGTATCGGTAACCCCAAACGTCTAATCCAATTTGAAATACCAATTTGAAATCCGAATTTGATAGACACGTGGACGATGTAGATTAAAAGAAACAGCGGTATAAATGATTGTTACCTCCAAACCCTAAAGCATTTTTACTCCGCCCAATATTTTCACATAGCCCTCACAGTGATACTCTCCGATCAAACCCCGTGCGTCTCACATCCTCCGATCAAAAGGTAAGGTGCTCCATTACTAATCTTTAACATCTCAAGCTATTTTATCAATATGAGTATGAATGCCAAATTTATCATCAAGGAACAGAAATGCACCCTTTCCAAAGATGATTTACATGAGTTTCTTGACAAGTATCCGATTCCCAAAGAATATAAAATCATGTTCCCTTACAAGAAACAGGCTATTTGTTATGCCCCTAAGGGCTATGTTGGACTATATACCCATGCTTTCATTCTGTCAAATCTTAGGATACCCATACATCCTTTGATTTTAGAGTTCTGTTAGTATTACCAACTCCACATTTCTAGGTTTAACCCATTCGGGCTTGCAAAGCTGACCACATACATAGTTATGTGCAAAGCCTATGGTTATGAGCCGTCGCTGTCTGTACTTAGAGGCTTCATGAACCTTTACCCATGGAAATTGGTTAACATTAGCAAAAAGGCCAGAGCATGATGTTCCATACCTAGTCACAAAACCGTTTTCTAATATTAGGGATTGGAAAGGTGATTTCTTCTATGTACAAGATACCATTATTCCTTCAGACTATCTTGCTTTGCTAGATAAAGCCAACAGATTTGACGACAAATGCTTCAATGATCCTCTTCCATACCCTGTTCGAAGGACTCCACTTTACTAGCATCTGGCTCGCCATCCCGTGGATGTACAAACCTTTCCCAAGCCAATACTTTACATGGCCGGAATTGTTGATCAGTGGGAGGGATCTCCGTTGAAGCCTGAAATAATATGTGATGGACAAAGTATGTACATTCCTATTTAAATAAGTTAAACAACATATCTACTGATATTTATTGTTTCTTTCCTTTTTGCAGGAATGGCCTTCAGAAACTTTGTCATGTCTAGTGGAGCAAAGGAGACAAGCTTTCTGCCCAAGGATCCCAATGAAGCTAGTTATGGGGTCGGTTCTCCCTCTGTGTTTGTAAACAATAACGATATTGACACTCTGGCCATCGAGCCCATAGCCTCTGCCAAGCCTGCAATGAAACTGGAGATAGAAGAGACAACACAATTGGTTGAGAATGTTACGGAGTCTGACGATCCACCCTCTGATGATGAGCCACTCATGATTGTAGGGTCCTCGGGCATAGCTGACAGAGTGAGGAGCAAGAAAGGGACGGAAGCAAAAGAAATCAAAGCAACCCCCAAGAGAAAGTTGATGTTACCTCCTCCTTCCTCAAGGACAACAAGGCAGAAAGGTTCGAAGGGTAAGGCAATCCAATCCTCATCAGAAGCTCTTGATGAAGACATACATGGTTAGTTGAAGCTCTCTCCTCTCCCTTTTCCTCATTGTTATTTTAGTACATTATGTACTTGGAAAATACCGCATATGCAGGCTTGCCCAACACCAAGGAGCTTCCCAATGCTCTTGCGTGTCATCAATTAGTTGAGAAGGTTACCCCTGCGAGCTGGAGAGGAACCTTGGACAACATGTCCATGGAGGAGCTATGTGACCTGCATGACAAAAGCTACATAAGGCAAACAGTTCTGGATAATCATCTTAATGGCCGCACAAGAGATTTGATCCGAACCGTGAAAGGTGCTCGTGAGAAGATGGATGCCATCCTGGCTAAAGAGAAGAAAAGGGGCCGAGAGTTTGCCGAGCTCAAAGCAAAGTGTGATGAAGCCATGGAGGAGCTTGAGAAGAATCCTTTGGTGCAGGACCTTCGAGCCGACATACAAGGTCTTGAAAAGAAACTCAAGGAAACTCAACCTGAGTGTAAAAGGCTTTGGTTGGAGGAGGCAAAGTCTATTGGATACAGGGAGCAGATCGTTGTACTAGAGTCCAAGTGTGAGGGTTTGGAATCTGAAAGGTTGAAACTGCAAGAAACAGAGATCAAGCTTCGAGAACAATTAGATGGTTTAAGGCGCCAACACAAGGGTTAACGCTACAAGATATCATGGGAAATGCACCACGCTTGAGGAGATTGCTACGACTGGCAAGCCAGTGGACCTATCAAAAGTGCCTTACTACCGCTCTACTCATGAGAGGGAGTATGATGATGCAAGCAATGCCCTAGCTACAACAGAGTACCCCTTCCTCCGTTAAGCAACCAAAGATCCAACAGCTCCAATTGATGCACTACTTGCCAAGAAGCCTCGGAGGGCCTAACCTCCTTCCTCAAGCAAGAATGTTACTCCTGTCAAGCCTCCATCTGTGAAGATAGCTCCTGAGAAGCCCCCTATCCAATTGACAAGGATTTCGCTGTGCAACCTCCGTCCCATGATGAGAAGACCAATGTCGAAGGGCCTTCGTCCCCTGGCAAGGCTAGTCCTAAGAAGCTCTCACCTCATGTTCTCCAGGAAAGTCCTAAGTCTCATCAGGAAGAATGAAGGCTGCAATGTCTGCAGTTGTTTGGCCTCAAGGGTGGTATGTACCCTTAAAACATGAACAATTTGTCCCTCATAGGTTATGCCCTACATTTGAACAATCTTTATGCTTTTGCTGTTGATGAGGCTTCGGCCAAGACAATATTTACTATCATGTTGATGACATGTACTTTATATGCTACATATGTTAGCATAGTTAATGATGAATGAGGGAAGTGTATCCCGCTTTTGCTAATATTTGTTTCTTCTTTTAACGTTATTAACAAACGTTATCATATATGTTAGGGTTGTAGTAAGTACCCTTATCGTTTGTAATTTGAACCAAGAGTTTTAGGCAATCGTATAGTTTGACTGCTGACGGAGGGTCGCGACCCACTCTGACTTTATCCTTTTAGTGCAGAGGGCTTAGAATACCCTAAGACTCTTAGGAAAGTTAATGTGAATTATTTGGGATGTTATTAACATTCAGGACAAGAGCGTCTTGATACATCATTCGAACATTAGAACTTTAATTACTTGGTTGTTCAAATATTTGTTGTATGAAATAAAACACGAGATTCGAGGGAAATATGTTGTATCATTAATTGGGTAGGGAGAATTACATCATTTTAAGAAATGAAAACTAAGACACCTACCATTAATGCTTCTTTCCCAAAGTGAGAAGAGATCGATGCATGAATTAAAAATAAGCTAACCGCAAATCTTGCATTTAAAACTTAGGAAGGGTATGGCATTCCGTCTATGTCTTAGAGGAAAGTTGCTAGCTTGTAGACCTGGTTATCATAGCCTTTAGCCTGCGACATGTATCCTTCGTCAAGAAGGATCCTTCGTTTATTATGCTTGAAATCTTAACTGATGGTAGTGGATCACCAAATTCCTTTCTGCTATAAATTTTGAGTCTTCAATAACAAAAGGTTGTTACTTTATGACCGTCGAAATTCATCCTATTGAGTCTTGCTGCTCAACTTCATATTTAAAACTAGGCTCGAGGAGGTTCTTATTTTCTCTTGGATTAAGCAAAGTTATGCATGTCTTCGAGTCACCAAAATGTGGCTTTCTTTCTCCTTCAACCCTGAGAGCTTCTATGTTGAAAGACATACTGGGCTTGTTAGATTCAGGAGACGCATGTGCTGCTCCTTCGGCAAAGTTATGCATCTCGTACTCTACATCGTATTCTTCCAATTCCCTGGCCCACTTGGTCATTCTTCGCAATCGATTTGGCTTTAGGAGCTCTCATTCGATTGGTTTATCGGTAAGTACCCTAATCGGATGCTCCTTAAAATACCTTCTGAGTCGTCTCGCAGCATGGTTCAGAGATAGGGTAAATTTTTCTGATTATGTGTAGCTCCATTCGTCTCCTTGTAAGGTCCTCCTAGCGAAGTATATTGGTAGTTGTACTTTTCTTCTTTCTGCCAAGAGTATGGCACTAACATCATCGAAGGGTGCTGCGAGATATAGGAATAGCATTTCTCCTTTGGCTAGGGCCGTAACGGTTGGCAAGATTTTCAAGCATTCCTTCCACTTTTGGAAGGCTGTTTCGGCTTCTATGCTCCATTGGTAGGAAATTTCTCTAGTGCCTTCATTATGAACTTTGAAAAGTGATGAAGACCTACTGGCACCTTCCGATAAGAACCCTATGAGTGCTTTTAACCTAACTTCCAGGCTATAAGCCCCTTCTGATGACCTTTGAGCTTGAGTTTTCGAGATAGATTTCTCTTCAGATGAAATATCCTGGATCCCCCGTTTTGCGGGTGGATGTTCGTTAGGATCCTCTCTTTCAATACCCAAGGAGCACATCCTTGGATTTAGTTCAGATTGATTTTTCTCAACTATGCAAACGTCTCTTCGACATTGTAGAGTGGCTCCTCCTTCGTCTTACTTTGTATGATCAGGTATCCCTCACAAACTTTCAGGTTCCTCCCTATTTGTTTTTCGAAAGCCCTTCCTATCAACCGATGAAACGTAGCCTCAACATTCTTTAAACCGAAGGGCATCCTTTTGTAACAGTAGATGTCCCAAAAAAACAGGAGATGTCCTGTCCTACATGGAAGGTTGTTTTCTCTTCGTCCTCTTCTGTCATCTGTATTTGGTGACATCCTTTGTTTGCGCTAAGAAAACATTTCCAACAAAACTCAATTGATTGTTTCATTTTTCCCGTTGGTGGGTAGCTTTCTTTTTGGCAAGCCTTGTTAATGTCTTCGAAGTCCACATGTATTTTCCATCCCTTGACTCTTTGCTAGGTTGCAATTGGGTTAGTGATCCATGATGGATTTTCTACCCTTCTCAGTATGCCAGCCTCCATGAGTTTGCCTACTTCTTTAGGTATGGTTGTACCCCGTTCGGGTGTCACACTGCGAGGCTTCCGCTTGGTTTGCTTAATGTAATTGAACTCATTAAGCTTGTGTTCTGTGTTAAGAGACGTGTTTTCAATTACGAGTGTTTTTGGTACCCCTGTCATGTCTGAGTATTTCCATGCTAACACATCTTCGTAGGCTTTTAGTAGCTTTTCCAGCTTTCTTTTGAAGGTAGTGGGAAGTTGCCTTCCAATTGTCACCCCCTGTTCAGGATGGGAGTCATTTATTACTATCTGTTCCTCAGCACCCTTCGCAGGTTTTTGGTTACCTTCTTCATCTTTCCTTCTTGCCTCCTGTGCTCTTCTTTTATTGTAACTAGAGAAGATAGTTCCCACGCCGTGCTTTGCTTGGAATTTAACTATGGCATGTACAATGGAGACTAAGATACCCATCTTTTGCATAATTGTCCTTCCAATTAGCATATTGTAGGGAGATTTGGACCTTACAATAACGAAATTGAGGATCTCCGTTCTTACGAGTATTCTTTCTCCTAGCTTTACTTCTAAAGGTATTTCTCCCAGAGGCGATGATCGTTCCCCAGAGAATCCTACCAGGGGTATCTTCGACTCCCCTCGCTTGGATCTAATTGAGGAAGCAATGTTCGTAAATTGTCTCGCAGGAGCTTCCACAGTCCATATAGACTTTATCAACCTCCATGTTTGAGATTCTGACTTTAATGATCACCGGTTCCTTCGAAGGGGGTTTTCCCGCCTCGGTTGGGAATGTTATTTCTTCTGCTTCGAGCGTTTCTCTTTCAGATATCCTCCTTTTCATATTGGAGGAATCCCTTCGAACCATGAGGATGGGGGCCTCCTGGGGAGTCGTGTCTTTTCCCAATTGTGTATCGGTGGCCCTTTCCTTTCCCCTCTTTATTCCCTTCACGAGGTGTGTCAGTTGCCCGGCTTTCACCGCCTCTTCTATCTGTTTTTTCAGCTCTTGATGGCTATTTTTTTCGTGACCATAATCTTTATAAAAGTGGCAATACTTAGTGGTATCCCTATTTTTACCCTTACTGGTCAAGCGTGGGGTGTCTCGAAGGCCTTCGCAGCCTTTTCCGTCACCAATATTTCCCTGGGGGATTTTGTGAGGCCTCCTATCAAAGCGTGGTTCGGGCCTTTGTTATAAGGAGTGAAGCTATTATGATTCTTGTTCTTGTTCTTCGATCCCTCCCATGAGGAGTGTTTTGCTATCTTGTTGTTTTCCGCCAAGGCCCCATTGGTGGATACTTCTTTGGCCTCTATCCAAGTGTACGTCCTTTCCATAAGACCCTTATAAGTCGCAGGAAGGTCTGTGAATAGGAATTCCACCAGGTGACGGTTTCGTTGGCCATTCACGAAGCCAGAGATACATTGCTCTTCATTTAAGCCCAGAATTTGCAGGGTCTCATCTGTGTATCTTGTGACGAAACTCCTCGTGCTTTCACTCTCCTTCTGCTTAATTTTATGCACTGTAAGGTGAGTCCTTGTGAATTTCTTTTGTTGGCTGAAGTGTGACCTGAATTTGGCCTTCAGATCATCAAGGTTAACGATGCTGCCTGGTTTTTGCCCATTCCACCAAATACGGGCAGAATCTCGGAGGGTATAGGTAAACATGTGGCAGGCTACTGGCATAACCCACTTTTGCATCCTGATCGCTCCTTTGAACAAGTGTATAAAGTTTTCCGGGTCCCCCTTTCCGTCATAGGTGCCTATGTGTGAAGGCATCTTCAAACCATCAGGTAAAGGATAGTCTTCGATCCACCTTACAAAAGGCGTTGAAGGGTCTATAGGCTTTGGATATAGACAATTGCAAGGTGGCATGTTTGTGGGGATGGTGTTATAGGGATTGTGAGGAGGAGGTGCCCCTGAAGGGGTTAGGTTAGGATAAGGAGCATAAGGGGTATTCATGTTAAAAGGATAGCTGTTAAACATGGTGTACAGAGGGTATATCACGGGCTGCCCGTAGGGTGTAGTAACTTGTGGGAAATGGTTATTACTAGGTTGGCTGTTTATGGGGGGATAAAGATTTTGAGGATAACTCTGAGTCTGGAACTGAGGGTACATGCCATTGTGAGGGAGGTTTCCGCCCATATTGAATTGAGGTTGATGGCCTTCTATACCGGATGTGTGAGAGGGTTGTAGATGCATCACTGTCTCAGTTCTCCCCAAATGAGCAGCTAGCAAGGGAGGTAGGTTTATCTCCGAGTTATCCATTCGTTGGCTCCTCCCATTTGAACCCTCACCTGCAACTCCTTCCCTCCTTGTGGGAGCCCTCTCGGGAACCCCCTCAATGCTAACATATCTTCCTCCTGTCCTTCGGCCGAGAGGAGATCCAATGCGTAGGACAGAAGGAGTAGCCCCTGGAGCCAAAAGCCTTGGTTCCATATCTATTTCTTCATCGTACTCATCACCAGAGTATTCCAACTCCCTTCGCATATCTGTGTTACGAATTTGCCTCCTACGGGCCCTTAGCAAAGATTCTAATGCCTCATAATTAGCCTCAAAGAAAGCAGGGCTAATGGCTGGTTCCGGATTGGCCGATGTTGAGGCGTGATGGTTGGGTGTTGTTTCAAGGTGAGATCATGTTGTGAATGTGGACACCGTAATTGGTGGGAGACCGTTAGGGTTAGTTACTGGTAATAGGGTTAACTCGAAAAACCCGGCGGGGGTGTAACTTCTCTTTCCTGATTCATGCCGAAAAAGTAGTGAGTATGTTTGACTGGTTATTTGCTTGAGAATAGCGAGACCAATTGTAGCTGGTCGCATGGATGGCGCCACTGATTGTATAATAAATTACACGGCCAGGCCTTCGATGGTGATCAAAGGATATAGGGGATGTTGTGGTTGAGCCAAGCTTGTGTCTAACCTGAAAATAAGAAATACAAAGACACTACGTTAAGTGATTGTGTAGGGGTTGGGCCCTGCGAACCACCTCTGGCGTGTGAATAAGTATTTGATATGATAAGTTAAAATGAAAATGTGGTAAAGTAGAGTGGTGGAGATTGCATACCAAATTTATGATTCGTCCAAGACTATTTATAGGTGATGAAATAACCTGAGAGAGCGTTCACACGTTTCATGGAGATCATGGGGGCATCCCATGATTTATGGTAACCGCTAGGGTTTAGTGCCCCACTCCTCCTGGTTTAGCGGGGGAGCTAAGGAGGAAGAGGAGACGTGGGTAAGACTTGGTCTTACCAATGTTTGGGCTTGGCATTGTTCCGTCCTTAGAACTTATCGAAGGATACCCTAAAGGGCTTAACCCTTCGACTGGCGAGTTCCCACATGGTAACTAGATCACTGATGATTAGTTTTACGCCATTGAAGGTTTAAGGAGGCTATCCAAAGCCTTCGATGATAAGGCTCGAAGAGGGGTCCTTCGAGCTAACCGGAGGGTACATCATTAGTGTGTTTCTACATGGTTTGCTACTGATCTAGATGTTGTTTAAAAGGGTAGAGAGAACTCGGGTTCTTGTGTGTTAAAACCATGGGTAAAACAATGGGCTACTATTAATAGAAAAGCAACCTGATCAACCCACAGATACGGCGGAACCCTTTGAAGGGTTCCATCCGTTGTCCAAAAGGGATCCTTGGGACCTGACAGCAAATTTCCAAAATCTACTAAATCTACTTAAAATCTTTCCATATCTTTAAAAGTCAACTTTAAGATGCTTGTGTAGAAATCTAACCAAAATATATCTTACATCTTACAAGGATCCATTGACAAGACATGGATGATGCAAGTGATGAGGCGAAAAATGATCCATTTTTAGGGGGTCATTTAAGCCCGAATCCGAATTTATTTGATCAAATATTGCCCTAAATCGTTCCTTTTGTGATTTTAGGTACTTGGAGAGTGAATTTTGGAAAAGAAGCCATTTTGGACGTTTTTGGAGCATAAAAGTGAAGAAAACGGCAAAGTCTCAATTTTCCATGCTGGGAACAGTAGGTGACGGCATCAAGAGTAATTCCCTAACGGCGTCAAAGCTCAAGAATTAAAATCCGTAGTTCATGAAGGCGTCAAGAGTTTCCCTGACGGCGTCAAAACCCCAAGAATAAAAATCCGTAGTTGATGACGGCGTCACACACAGGGCGTCAAGAGTAATTTGTGTGACGGCCTAGGCCTTGACGGCGTCAGAAGTAGATCAAGGCCGTCCGAGGAAGTATTTGGCGACGAGGTGACGGCGTCACATTGTTTGTCTTGACGCCGTCATCCCTATTTTCCTATATATAGTTTTCTAGTTTTTCACATTTAAAGAGAGAAGTTTTGGGAGAAACCCTAAAGACGATTTTGGTGTAATTTTACAAGGTTTTTCAAGGGTTCCAACCCCTTGATACCTTGCATGATTAATCAAGATAAGTGTTCTTCTAATTCAATCAATATGTCTATGTGTTGGTTGTCTATATTTTGTTCTTGTCTTAATTCTATAATGCTAGGCTAGATCTCTTTTGTGTTTGCTTAGATCTAATGAAACCTAGATATTGATTATGTGTTGATTACTTGTTTATTCTTGTTGTGGATGAATGATTTATATGTTAGGCTTAAGAAAACTGGCAGATCTCCAAATGGTAACATGCTTGAACGTCTTAAGAAACATGAACCGAGGCGTACTAGGTCTTTATTGGTTGTATTTAATCCATGAGCCACTGTTTACAATCCCTATAGTTGTGTTGGGCATGGTGTAGGAGGAGATAAGAGCTCATAGAATTGGGGAGTTATGTATGCCACCCCATGAATGGTATTAAGGAATACGATCCGTCATCCATGCAATTATAACAAGTAATTAACGTGTAAAAGATATCTAGGGAGTAGTGAAATCTAAGTAAACACATTTTCTCCAATAACTGCTCACAACCTTAGTATAAATTAGTTTATTTACATTTTTAGTATTTTATTTTGATTGCATCTTAGTTTTGGGTTAGTTGATTAGCAACTAATTCCGCCCACTCTTCCAAAAACCGATATTTTTACTTGCTTTCATAAAAACATAAAAACACAAAAATAATCACCCCTCATCTTTAGCACTAGTAATTAGGCTTTCTAATCCTAGCGACACTATTCCTAAGCTGAACGATCAATCCCCCGGTACTTGTCACTATACTATACTACAACGATCAGGTACACTGCCTGGTGGGGGTTGTAAGCTTCTCGAGATCCCTCGAGAGGTAAAGCCTGTTGCGATTCCCACGCATCAGCAAGGCATGATGTAAATATACATTTTCATTTTAGATTAACATGTAAATAAAATTATACTTGTAAGTTACTAAAAATGTTATAAGATACATTTTTATAGATTGTAAACTTACTAATATTACCTAGACACCTAATGTGGCTGATGAGGAAAAAAATGATCCGTTTTTAGGGGGTCATTTAAGCCCGGAATTGAATTTATTTGATCAAATATTGCCCTAAATCGTTCCTTTTGTGATTTTAGGTACTTTGGGAGAGAAATCTGGAAAAGGAAGCAATTCGGACGTTTTTTGAGCATAAAAGTGAAGAAAACGCCAAAGTCTTAATTTTCAATGCTGGGAACAGTAGGTGACGGTGTCAAGAGTAACATCCTGATGGCGTCAAGAGCAAAATTTCATGACAGTCCAGTACAAAATTGACGGCGTCACGAAGTAGGGCGTCAAGAGTAAAAGTCATGACGGCCTGGAAATGATTATCACATGACGGCGTCAAATGTAGATCAAGGTAGTCCGAGAAGAGTTTTGGCGGCGAGGTGACGGTGTCACAAGTTTAGTCTTGACGCCGTCAGACCCCTTTTCCTATATATAGTTTTCTAATTTTCACATTAAAAAGAGAGAAGTTTTGGAGAAACCTTAAGTACGAATTTGGTGCGAATTTTACAGGTTTTTCAAGGGTTCCAAGCCCTTGATACCTTTCATGTGTAATTGAGATAAGTGTTCTTTTAATTCAATCAATATGTCTATTTGTTGGTTGTCTATATCTTGTTCTTGTCTTAATTCCATCATGTTAGGCTAGATCTATCTTGTGTTTGCTTGGATCTAATGAAACCTAGATGTTAATTATGTGTTGATTACTTGTTTATACTTGTCTTGGATGAATGATTTATATGTTAGGCATAAGAAAACTGGCAGATCTCCAATTGGTAACATGCTTGAACGTCTTAAGAAACATGAACCGACGCGCACTAGGTCTTTATTGGTTGTATTTAATGCATGAGCCACTGTTTATAATCCCTATGGTTGTGCTGGGCATGGTATAGGAGGAGATAAGAGCTCATAGAATTGGGGAGTTAAGTGTGCCACCCCATGAATGGTATTAAGGAATACGATCCGTCATCCATGCAATTATAACAAGTAATTAACGTGTAAAAGATGTCTAGGGAGTAGTGAAATCTAAGTAAACACATTTTCTCCACTTATTGCTCATAACTTTAGTATAATTTAGTTTATTTTCATTTCTAGTATTTAATTTTGATTGCATCTTTACTATTGGGTTAGTTGATTAGCAACTAATTACGCCCAAATCCTTCAAACCCGAGATTTTTAATTGCTTTCTAAAAAAATATAAAATACAAAAATAATCATCCCTCACCTTTAGAACTAGTATTTAGGTTTTCTAATCCTGGCGACACTATTCCTAAGCTGAACGATCAATCCCCCGGTACTTGTCACTATACTATACTACAACGATCAGGTACACTGCTTGGTGGGGGTTGTAAGCTTCTCAAGATCCCTTGAGAGGTAAAGTCTGGTGCAATTCCCACGCATCAATTTTTTGGCGCCGCTGCTGGGGAGTAGTTATTGTCTAGGTTAGAATTTCTTTTTATTAGGTCTACTTGCTAGATTCCTTTCTAGTAAGATTTTATTTTTATTTTTTTTAGGTTTCTTTAGTCTATCTTATTTCTTTGTGCCTTTGTTCGTAACCACCCGACATCATGGACAACGGGAACGTCTTTGAACCCGTCATCCCACCACAACAAAACCCACCACTAGAACCTCTTAGGCCCCGAACCTTAGGAGAGTATTCCCGACCTAGCCACCAAAGCTATCGAAACACCATTGAGCTCACCGGAGCCAATGTGACCCCCTTGCGATCCGACACCATCCGGTTGGTGCAAAGCGGATGTGCATTCCATGGACTTCGTTCCGAAGATCCAAACCAACATCTTAAGGACTTCCTCAAAATCGTAGATTCCATAGACCTAGATGTTGCAACTAGAGAGACAACCCGATTACGCCTATTCCAATTCTCTCTACGGGATCAAGCTAGTCAATGGCTTGAGCGTTTACCCGCGGGATCCATCACCACATGGGATGATCTCACCACTCGTTTCCTTGCTCAATTTTTCCCACCGGGGAGAACTACTAAGCTTAGAAATGACATCTTGATGTTCCAACAACGTCAAAATGAATCTCTTTATGAAGCATGGACTCGTTTCAAGGACTTTCTCCAAAAAGTCCCTCATCATGGCATAGATCTTTGGCTCCAAGTTCAAATCTTTTATGACCATATCGACATCTCCACGAGGCGAGCCATTGACCAATCGGCCGGTGGTAAGCTACGTGATCTAAGTGCGGAACAATCATGGGAACTCATAGAAGATCTTGCTCTCTATGACAACGAAAGTTGGAATAATCCCCGTGACTTGAACAAAACGGTCAAGGAAATATCTTTGCCTTCGAACAATTCTAGCACTCCCGACCGTAGGATCATGGAACTTGAAGGTCGAGTCAAGTCTCTCATGAAATCTTACGAAGCTCCAAAATCCTTAAGCCAAGTAAGCTGAATCGCTTCTGCATGTAAATTATGTAGTGGCCCTCACGAGACTCATAACTGCATGGAACTTCCAAAACGTGCTTATAACGAATTCACGTCATCGCACGTGGGTCAAGGCCCTCGAACTTCTGGCGAGGCCTATGAGGCATGGAAGGATAAACCTAATTTCAAAGGGTACCAAACGCGGAGCGTATCTTTCAATGACTCCTTACCACTCACTTGGTCCGAGCATTTTTCGTCACAAGGCATTCCCAGGCAAAGCTGTGAAGATGCCCTAAAAAAATTCATTCTATCTCAAGAATTACATCTCTCTACGCTCGAGGCTAAATTTAGACAACAGCAGGCTGATATTAACAGCAAGATTTGTAATCTGTTAACTGCTATCAAAGAGCATGTTGTTAATAAGCCCATTCATGTTGATGAGGTTAAGTCTGTTACCGTCATGAGTCCACCAACCTCCCCTGTGAAAAAAAAAAAAAAAAGCCCTAGCAAGTTATTCAAACATCTATCCCCTAAAGGAAAAGAACCTGTCAACCCCCTAGGACCAATCCATTTCGTAAACACCATCACCACGATATCTGCTTTTACACCCAACTCAACCCAACAACAAACTAACAAATTTGGTCATACAACTAAAGATGAGACCTTAAGGGTAGACCATGATTCGGCCAGAAAACCTACCGAATCATCCGAGCAGTACACCGCGCGAGAATCTGGCAAATCAGATGAAGAGAAAGAGAGATCGGAAGAGCATGAGAGAAATCCAACATTTTTGGGTAAATCTATTATAGAAGAACCCGAGAGAAAAATGGAGGATGTTACTAGTGGGAGTAGCGATAGGACTAAGGAAGATAACCATAAAGTTTTCAAGATCTCCTGCACCATTAAGGAAAAGCTCCTAACCGATAGTCATATAGATCCTAGCTCCCCAGTCAACCTAATCCCCCTTTCCTTATACCATGAGACCTTCCCAAAACGCATTGCGTGCGAAAGGGTAATGAATAATTTATCAATCAGGGTCGGAGAGCTTGTTTACAATACTGACCTCACCGTGGTCGATGACGTAGACCCTCTCACCAATCAAACGTTAACCAACCTTGTTCTTGGGAAACCATTTATCGATGAATCGGGAGTGATCCTTGATGAGAAAGATGGTAGTGCATTATTCACCAATGGTGTTAAGAAGGTAATTTTTCGTAGGGGTAATGAGGAGGTGTACGAGTATCGTCCTTCCCTTGAGGGGAATATATATGGGTCGAAGGATGGAGAGTCGGAGAAGATAAGACGGCGTAATCCGAATAATCTCAAAATCCCCTGCATGATTGGTCATAAGTACTTTGATAACGTCTACATTAACGTATTCCTGCCGAAGAATTTTATGTCCTTATTCCATTATAACAATATCTGCAGATGGGGAATGATTTACAAGGGAGAGAAAGTGGTTGGTAAGGATCATGAAATCCAGGTGTTTGTAGGAAATATGGCATTTACTATGGAATTTACAATCGTGGACAACATCGAAGACTATGTCGACCCTAGATTATCACAAATTATTTTTGGGGCACCCTTTTGCGAGATTACTAATCTGATAATTGATGATCGGAACGGTATTATGACCTTCGCTGATGGGATTAGGAGGGTTTCATACCAAACGCCATACAAGAGAAGAGACCTTAAGGAAATCGATTGTGACGGGCTTGATAAGATAAGTTCCCAACTTATTTTGTGCGATGAGGATGTTCGGAGAGGGTGTAAGAACACTTCTGATTTATCATGTGGATTCTTTAAGGATGTTAGTAAGCTTGGTTCTAAGTATCGAAAAGATATCTTCGAGTTCGAAGACCCGAAGTACTTACACTATGAAAGCGATACTAGTTTAGAAGACGACCTAGAGAGTGGAACCAATGATGAGGTCACGTAGTAACCCATGACCTTGAGTCTAGCTACATGACTCGTAAATAAAGAAAAGCGCTTCTTGGGAGGCAACCCATGCTTTGTTTGTTTGTCTATTTGTTTGTTTGTTATTTGCTTCCGTATGCATGCTTTATTTTTATTGTTGGTAGATCATGTTTCTAAACTAAATAGTGAAAATACTTTACTTTGTTGTTTTGGCCTAGTCTTAACTCCACCTAAAAGTATTTTTGCAAAAGATAAGTGTAAGGGGAAACCCCAAATATGTTTTCAAGAAACAAACCAATCATGATTCTCCACAATATTAAATGAACATGTATATTCGTATTTGTTATAGTCAAATGCTTGTATTGAGTCATAATGAAGTTTTGCAGGATTTTCCAGGAAGTAGGACCAAGTTTTTCCAGAAATTTTCCAGAAACTTAACATAAGAATTTCTGCAGGTCACTTCTGACGGCGTCAAGAGTTTACTCTTGACGGCGTCAAGTGTAAAAATTTGGAAATTTTACCAGTTTTGTTTTTCTAACGGAGTTTTATGGTTTTTGTGAATTATTAAGTTTTATAATCTCCAGGAGATCTGCAAACTTCATTCCACAAGCATTATATCTTATCTTGTTTTCTAGGATTTAGTAACTTATATAGGATGCCGCCGATTTTACGCGAGGTTGTCTTGTTTATTTTATCAAGTTTTACAGGTTGTGTATGACAAGAAGATGATTTATATTCTGGAAGGGAAGCTTTGATTGTTCATTTTCTTGGAGGAAGATTTAACCTGACCACCTTATTATCCATACCGAGCGAATCAGGGGAGTATTTGATTTCATTCTTTTTAACTTTTTCACTTTTACATTCTTTACTTGAACATTGGGGACAATGTTCATCTCAAGTGTAAGGGTATATGATGAGGCGAAAAATGATCCGTTTTTAGGGGGTCATTTAGGCCCGGAATTGAATTTATTTGATCAAATATTGCCCTAAATCGTTCCTTTTGTGATTTTAGGTACTTTGGGAGAGAAATCTGGAAAAGGAAGCAATTCGGACGTTTTTTGAGCATAAAAGTGAAGAAAACGCCAAAGTCTTAATTTTCCATGCTGGGAACAGTAGGTGACGGCGTCAAGAGTAACATCCTGACGGCGTCAAGAGCAAAATTTCATGACGGTCCAGTACAGAATTGACGGCGTCACGAAGTAGGGCGTCAAGAGTAAAAGTCATGACGGCCTGGAAATGATTATCACATGACGGAGTCAAATGTAGATCAAGGCAGTCCGAGAAGAGTTTTGGCGGCGAGGTAATGGCGCCACAAGTTTAGTCTTGACGCCGTCAGACCCCTTTTCCTATATATAGTTTTCTAATTTTCACATTAAAAAGAGAGAAGTTTTGGAGAAACCCTAAGTACGAATTTGGTGCGAATTTTACAGGTTTTTCAAGGGTTCCAAGCCCTTAATACCTTTCATGTGTAATTGAGATAAGTGTTCTTTTAATTCAATCAATATGTCTATGTGTTGGTTGTCTATATCTTGTTCTTGTCTTAATTCCATCATGTTAGGTTAGATCTATCTTGTGTTTGCTTGGATCTAATGAAACCTAGATGTTAATTATGTGTTGATTACTTGTTTATACTTGTCGTGGATGAATGATTTATATGTTAGGCTTAAGAAAACTGGCAGATCTCCAATTGGTAACATGCTTGAACGTCTTAAGAAACATGAACCGACGCGCACTAGGTCTTTATTGGTTGTATTTAATGCATGAGCCACTGTTTATAATCCCTATGGTTGTGTTGGGCATGGTATAGGAGGAGATAAGAGCTCATAGAATTGGGGAGTTAAGTGTGCCACCCCATGAATGGTATTAAGGAATACGATCCGTCATCCATGCAATTATAACAAGTAATTAACGTGTAAAAGATGTCTAGGGAGTAGTGAAATCTAAGTAAATACATTTTCTCCACTTATTGCTCACAACTTTAGTATAATTTAGTTTATTTTCGTTTCTAGTATTTAATTTTGATTGCATCTTTAGTATTGGGTTAGTTGATTAGCAACTAATTTCGCCCAAATCCTTCAAACCCGAGATTTTTAATTGTTTTCTAAAAAAATATAAAATACAAAAATAATCATCCCTCACCTTTAGAACTAGTATTTAGGTTTTCTAATCCTAGCGATACTATTCCTAAGCTGAACAATCAATCCCCCGGTACTTGTCACTATACTATACTACAACGATCAGGTACACTGCCTGGTGGGGGTTGTAAGCTTCTCAAGATCCCTTGAGAGGTAAAGCCTGGTGCAATTCCCACGCATCAGTGGCACTTATTCTATTTAACACCTAAAGTGCACTTAGTGCACCTAAAATACTTAAAGACTCTAAAATTATTTTAAACATTCTAAATGGTTGGTCAAGGGGTTTGATCATAATGCCACATAACAAACATGTACGAACCTGTGTTGTAGCATACGAGTTCTCGAAACGTTGAGAGGTGTTGAATGTATGTTGAGACAAAATGTGATTACAAGTAACTTGTACATTTTATGTTATGTATCAAGTTATATATTTTTCATCATTCAAAACAAACGAGACTATATAGATTAAATATCGTAATATTTGCACTAACAATGTCCCCCTTTTTTATGATGACAAAATATGTAAACGTGATAGAACGTAAAATGTAAAAAGTTACTTGTTTCCGTATTACTTACTTGTATCCGTAATACCTTCTACATTTCCTTCTCCGTGTACACTCTTCTCCCCCTTTTGTCGAAACGAAAAGGGTGTGTCCTTGGAGTTAACTTCATTCCTCCCCGAAATGGCGAGCGTGCATCATCCCTAGTGAAGTTAAGTCTTCAACTCCAATTTCCTAAGGTTGTTGCGTCCCTTAGGTTGTTAGCAGATCCATGGATCAAATTTAGTTCCTTAACCTACATAAAGGTTAGTGTTGTGCAACATAAAAATTATATGAAAAATGCATGATGAACGAAATGCATGTTGGACTATATTGACCTATCTCCTTCTTTTTGTCGAAACACAAATGTGTGTCGAAGAATGAGAATAAAGATAAATGCGTACATGCTTCCCCTTGACTGTAGCTCCCCCTTGATCAAAACTCCCCGTTGCTAGGGTCCCAACTTATATGACATAAGAAATAAGAAAGCTACAAAAACAAAGGTTAGTGCATGATTATCTCCCCCTTGATCAATACTCCCCCCCCCCCCCCCCCGGTTGCTAGGGTACCAACGTATGTGATGGAAGGATGAAGAATCCTACAAAATAAAGGTTAGAGTAAGACAATAAATGTCCTAGAATGAGTATGTGATATATAACAATGCGTGTATATGATGCATTCTATAAATGCTTGACGGAAGCTCCCCTTGCTTTAGGGCGCCAATATGAGCCTACAAAACAAAAGTTAGTATAATAGAAGCTTTGTCTTTAAACAAATGTGTCCTATACAACAAAGTCTATAGAAGATAAAATATGAGTGCTTGATGGATATTCCTCCTACGTCAAGAAGCACCTATAATGAAAAAATTAATGCAAACTTCATCCTTAGATGAATATATAATATACAATCGAGTGTATATAATGGTAAACCTACAATGAAAGAGTTAGTGCAATATATTTCATCTTTTTGACAAAGAAAAATATGAAGTATATATGCGATATATAAATGATATATAAGCGATTCAAAGTTAAGAACCATGAAATCAAAGATCTCAGGAGGTGTATTCTTTTAATAAGAAATACAGTCTTAAGAAAAATGCGAATATAATATGATAAAATCCTGCAAAACAATGCCTAGAAGGAAGATATGAAGTGAAGTTGAAATATTAAGAGTTAAAGTGAGTGGTGCTAGTGTTGGTGTTATTTTACTAGAAGGATTCATGCGGTGATAAATCGGTAGATGATTCAAGGTTGATAAAAGTAAGTTTTCACTAATCCATGGTGGTGATGATTAGTGAAAGTGATAATGGAAGGTGGTGGTGATAACGTAGAAAGCTATTTAAAGAATTAGAAACTCGTACGTCTAGAAAATGCTATAACGAATATAAGAATTGAACATATGGACTCATGCAATCCTTTTCTAAAATACACAACTTGAGGGATAGACAATGAATATGTCTTTATCATCTACCAAAGATGATATATCTTGCCATATTATATGCTTGAATGGAATTAAAAGAAAGTGATGACAATAAGCACCTAGGAACAGAAATTCCATATAAAGGAATAAAGAATACTAAAAATCTATATGAGGATGAGAATGACATTATGTGATGGGAGAGTGTTGTTTATACCAATGTGTTGAGAAAGTGTTGGGAATGACATTTTTTATTAATATATCGTTTGCACTGACAATGACATGCATGATATGTGTTGAGTAAGAAAAAGGATGAGATCCTATGAAGGCGTTCTAGACAATGAAGTTATGAGATCCTAGGTTAAGAAAAATCCTAGACTCTATTTAAATTAGATGTTGGTTGTGGAGATGAAGAACTATGTCAAACACATGATGTGTTTTTCACTTGATGAGATATTGGTAGTGTTGGTATTTTAGGGTGTAAGAAACATGAGTAGATGTTCTTTAAATACATTTTGACAAAATACAAATATGTGAATGAATTTCTCTCCGCCTTAATAGGTGGACATCCAACATATTGTGTAATGCATCGTATAAAGAATGACGATAAAGTGTTAAGTTGTTGAAGGTTAATGAAAGCGATGAGCTTAGTAATGTTTTTGCGGATGTTGGTTAGCATACAAAGAACTTCATCCATGAAGTCACATAGCTCTTCTCTATCAATGCGAGATGATCGCATGACGACGCATGTGGTTTTCTCATAGGAGGTGGAGATAATAAGAGTATTGTTATAGATAAATAGTGATGGAAGTGATTTTTGGCAAGCGGAATGATGAGTGTGTAAATACTCATCATTTTTACCTTTTCTGAGCTGCCAAAACATCTAAAAATACTCAAAATTGCATCAAAATAATGAAAATATCCCAGGAATGTATTTTATATGTTTCAGATGCAAAATAATCAAAAACAGATGAAAAATGATCAAAGTTTGCATAATTGGCAGTTTCAGTCCCTCATCTTTCAAAAGTTGTCAAATCTAGTCCCTGGGTATTCTAAAAACTTGAAAATGTCACCAAAGGTCCTTTTAAATCACAAAGTTACATAATTAGTCCTTTGGTACAAAGTTTCACAAAATTGCAAGTTTAGTCCCTGAACTTTGAAAATTGACAAAAATGGTCCCTGGGATATTAAAACTTTGAGGAAAACAAATTTTGTCCTTGTACTTCTCATCTATGGCAGGAATGGTCCTTGGTTGGAAAGTTTGGTGAAATTACATGTTTGGTCCCTAAAGTTTGCAAAGTTGGCAGATTTGGTCCCTAGGAAATTCAAAATTGGAAAAATCAACTTTGGTCCTTGAAATATTCAATCATGGCAAGAATGGACCTTGTGAACACTTAGGGAAAATTACAAAACCAACCCCAACTCTCGGCATATTACAAAAACGGTCCTTGTGTTAATATTACAAACCAAACCGGACCCTTAATATTAATCCCAAACACCAATCCAATCCAAACAAATCCCCAGCCCACATTCCTGGCCCAATTTACCAAAGCCCAAGCAAACACCCCTTTGATATCAAAACGCAGGGTCAACCTTTGACCCTGTGGTCAAACCAGTCAAACAAACACCACCCTTTCCCTCTCCTTCCCTCCCCCACACCATTTGCCCATCATATCACCACCACCCCACCATCCCTGTCTAATCCACCGCCCAACCCATCATATATACCTAATATGACAACCACAATTAATGCACTCCCTTCCCACACACGCAAACAGAAGCAATTTGCAAATTATATTTTTGCGCCAAAAACACGTGGCATGCAATTGGAGGCCTCTCATTGATCCAACGACTCAGAATCAAGTGGGATATGTTCAGAAGGGTCCAAGGAACCCTAATCATCAGCTATAAATAGAAGAAAAGAACAAGAAGAGAAGTGTTAGTTTAATTTAGTAGATTTTAAATCGTATAAGCAAATTTCAAGTTTTTAGTTTGTAATTTAGATCTCAAATAGTGTAATTCCTATTTTCAGTGTACTCTTAAGCTTTTCCTATAATAAAAATCAAGTTTGGTTTGATATCTCAGTTTTTCAATTTTTACTTTTATTTCAAATCTCTTAATCATCTATATTGTTGTTATTGTTAGAACATATGGACTCTTAGGCTCATATAAGTTCCCAGAAAGCTTAAATAAGCTTTTAGAAACCCTTAAAACACAGCTTAGATATAAAAAAACTCAAAAACAGTCAACAAAAGTCAAACTTACAGGTTTATGAAGATGAAAGCTGGAGCAGGGTAAATAGTGTCCACACAACTTATATTTTCATCCTCATCCAAATGTCAAAAATATTATATAAGCAAATCAAACATCTTAACATAAACAACTTATAAATAAATAGACTAACAAAACTAGCTTATAATCATCAACTTCAAATATCACTAGTGATACCACACATATGCTAAAACAACAATTAGACACAAAAACAACAATCAAATGCAGTTAAAAACATAAATTCAACTAACAACTTAATTAATAAGCAAAATAACAGAAGCATATAACAAGGTTATCAAACATTTTTTACTCACACATTTCGTCAAACACTTGTTGTGCAACTTGATAAGAAGAAATGTTAACAACTTGATTCACATAATTATCAACCGATGCAACAACGTTATCAACCGCAACAATATCAATCAAATCTGCTTCTGAAACAAATGCTTATTTCAGATCAAAAGAAGCCACAAAAATGATGATAATGATCGGAATAGTGATGGTGATCGGAGTGGTGATGGTGATGGTGATCCCAATGGTGATGCTGAAAGACACGGTAACTGTTAATCGTAACAGTGATGGTAATCGGAAGAGTGATTGTGATGATGAGATGATGATCGGAACAGTGATGGTAATCGGAATGGTGATGGTGATGATGATGATGATGATGATCGGAGTGGTAATTGTAGGTCGGGATAACTGATTTATGGATGGAAGGAATGAGAGCAGAGGAGACAGACACACGAAGTGTGTGTAAAATATGAAGTGAATGAAAAAAAATGAAAAAAAAGGCTTTATATAGTTGGGAGAATTAAGGTTAAGCATATTAAATCTTAGATTAATCTACACAATTAGATCAAAATGGATGGATGGTGGGTATTTGTCCCTTTGTATGTACCAAAATAAGGGTATGCAATTGAATTTTCCCCTATAATATGAATATGTGTTGAGATTTTTAATTCTTGCATTATTTGAGAACATGCTTTTTACCTAAACTAAATACTTCATTAGTATCAAATTAATAGTACGTTTCTTTTTTCAAATGTACCAATTTAGTTGTCCTGTACTAAAAATAGATAGAAAAACTTGATTAAGTTTATCATATTATCTTTGATTGAAGTTAATATTACAAACTTTAAAAAAAACATTAGTTAATTAGTTAAAGGTAAAATTGTCTTTATTCAAAAAGTAAAAGAGATAATGCAGTAATAATTTTGTTTTTTAAAATGTTTGTTTTTTGTCGAGGGACAATTATTTTGGGACGGACGAAGTAAGCCATTAATCACTTGAAGCAAAGTTTAAATGCCATTAAACCTTGATTACTGTTATAGTATATGCTTAGATTTATTTCACCAAACACACTCGTATCTAGAATGAGCACTTCAAACTGAATCTTAACACCAACGCTTTATACCAAATCCGTTTTCTTATGTTTTCGCCCGTTTTCATACATTTTTGCCCTTTTTCATACGTTTTCGTCCATTTTCTTACATATTTGTCCATTATTCATACGTTTTCATCCATTTCGTTTGTTTTCATACATTTTCACACGTGCTTTTACGCTTTTATATGTTTTTTCTTTTTCCATACATATTCGTCCGTTTTCTTACGTTTTCGTCCGTTTTCATACATTTTCGTCCATTTTTAAATGTTTTTGGCCGTTTTTAGACGTTTCTGAATATCAAAAGTGATATTCTGTGATATTCAAACTATCACAAGTGATTACAAATGATATTCTGAATATCACAAGTGATATTATGTGACATTCTGAATATCACAAGTGATATTCTAAATATCACAAGTGATTTTCAACTATAGGCATCACTAATTTCATCACTTAATTTCATTAACATCATCACTAATTTTAAACTAAAAACTACCAAATACCAGTCATCAACACTAATATAAACAAAAACAGTTACCAAAAACATGACAAAAATGAACAAATAATCATTTTACACATCACCTATAAACGTTCCACGTGTCAAATATGTAAATCTAATCCGGCCAATACAAATATCACAAATATTAATCTTGAAACCCTAACACGAGTGTTGTTATATTTTAAGCACTAATTTAAAATGAGCACTAATCAGCCAACACAAATAAAACAAAAACCCTAACACAAGTGTATTACAAGATCCCGATCCATTAAAGACGAAAACAACCATACAATTAATAACACCACTATATACAAACAAAACTGTTAGTTCAAACGTTACGACATTTAATCTATACAATGGCTTTGTGTTTTAATGATGATAAACACGTAACTTGTAATACATAACGTAAAGTGCACAAATTACTCGGTGACACATCAACGTCGAGAAACCTCAAGTATGTACAAACATTTTACCAACTTTGTTAAGTGATCAAAGAAAAACCTTTTTGTCCTTAAACCTCACATTTTTATAAATATGACAAAACATTTTTACAAAAAGAAATTAGACAAATTATTTTTGTATTTATAAAGAAATGTTTTTATAAGAAAAATAAATTTGAAATTTGAATTTCAAAATGTCCAAACAGCCTCATTTCCCGCCCAAATCAGTTAAAATTTCACCACAAAAGGAAAAAAACTTTCGGGACGGTCCCTTAAATATAAGGGACCGTGGGACCGTGGCAACTTAAAGGGACCATCCACGCTCCTCGGCCTAGCTATAAATACTGACCCATTTTCATTTAGAAAAACTGATCCTCTTTGCACAATAATTCCCTGGTCTTTCCTTTTCATTCTTTGATCACTATAACTCTTCGGTATGTGTTTATAAGTGATCCCATCATCCACTACATCATGTGCAAGAGAAGAACACTCGAAGTCGTCAAGAATCGAAGTGTTATTGATTCCACACACCAACGTAACTAGTGTTATGATTTTCTTTTTCCTCTACCTCATGGGTAAGAGAAGAACTCTTGACATACATGAAGACTCGAGATGTTATAGGTGTCCACACACAAATGTAACAAGTGTTACGGTGATAGGTTCTGTAAATAATGTCATTGTTTTCCAACTTGTGTGTGAGTCGAGGATGGGGATATTTTTGTGAACTTGGATGGTGATGTAGATCCAAGAAATCTTGTAACTAAAATAGGTCATGTAATTGTTGTATTATGTGTGGTGTCCTAGTATGTAAGCTAGGAGTTAGTTAAGTCGGTGTGTGAAGGCTTGGATCGGGTGATGATCTAAGTGAGTCTCGTGTGAAGGCTTGGATTGGGAGAAGATCCAAGTGTGTCTTAGTGTGAAGATTCAAGTGAACGGGAGTGCTCGTTCGTGTGAAGGCTTAGATCGTGTGTCGATCTAAGTGGGACAAGAGTGCTTGTTCGTGTGGCCACGTGGGCTTTGGTATAGATTGGTTCTAGCTAGGATTAGGACTTGACATTCCGCTTAGTGTCGTTAAACTTGGTGCAAGCTTGTGTACGGTTTGTTCCACCATAAAGGAGCGTGTTGATTAGTGAAGTAACTCTCGAGTGTGAGACTCGGGGAGTGGAGTAGGGCGAAGAGGTGCTTCGTGCCGAAAACTTAATTTGCGTTTTCTCTTCCTTGCTCTTTACTTTCTATACTTGCATTACATTTATATTTGTGTGGCTTGATGTGTATGTGCTTGTAATATCAACTAGTTATCTTAAAAACGCAAAATACAAGAAAACTTAATCACACAAAATAAAACTAACAAACCTACTAGTGGCGGTCCTTTATCGACCGACGGTCCCTCAAATGATAAAGGACCGTCCACCTATTTACAGGACCGTCCCAATGTAATCTGAATTAGATTAGAAACGTTTAAACCTTGTATCATGCTTATGTGATTGCTTGTTATGAGTGACTTAACCACTATTCATATTTAGTCACGCTTGATTGGAAATTTGATACGAAACACTTTAAGTTTTAAAGAGGAACGTATTCACCCCCCCCCCCCCCCCTCTACGTTTCTACAAAAACATTAGTTAAGAATCAAAGATCCTGATGGTTATGAAGGCTTGATGACGTTGATGGTGTTACCAGATCGATCCATTAGAAATTGAGTTGGGATGGTGCATTTAATTGTATGTGCCTACAATGAGCCATATAATGCAATTAGAATCAACGTCATCTAGACTGTACCCAAACGTCATTTGTGTGAACAATCACCATGATACGTTTTCGTCCATTTTTCACAAGTGATATTCTGAATATCACTTGTGATATTCAGAAACGTATGAAAACGGACGGAAACATAAGAAAACGGATGAATACGTATGAAAACGGACGAAAACGTATGAAAGCGTAAAAAAACTTTTGAAAACTGAAGAAAACGTATGAAAAATGGATGAAAATGAAAGAAAACAGATGAAAATGGACGAAAACGAACGAAAACGTAAGAAAACAGACAAAAACGTATGAAAACAGACGAAAATGGGCGAAAACGTATGAAAACGGCACTTGTGATATTCTGAATATCACAGAATATCACTTGTGATATTCAAAATATCATTTGTTATCGCTTGTGATATTCCGAATATCAAAGAATATCACTTGAATTATTCAGAATATCATTTGTGATATTTAGAAACATATGAAAATGTTTGAAAACGGCCGAAAACATTTAAAAATGGATGAAAACGTATGAAAATGGACGAAAATGGACGAAAACGTAAAAACACGTATGAAAAAGGACGAAAACAGATGAAAACGTATGAAAACGGACGAAAACGTATGAAAGCGAAAAAAAACGTGAATTGAAAAAAAAAATGAATAAAAAAACATGAATTAAAAAAAAAGAAAAAAAAAAAAAAAGTGAATAAATAAGAAAGAAAAAAAATACAAGGAAAGAAAAATGGACTTAGGTTGACATATTAAATCTTAGTTAATCATCACCATTAGATCAAAATACATGAATGGTGGGGATATTTGTTCCTTGGTATGCATGGATTTAGGGGTAAGTAAAATAAAACACCTCATATTTTCATTATTTTTTTACCCATTCCTACCTCTTTTAAGTACTGCCTATGCGTGTTGGGCTGATTCCATGTAGTATACAAGGGAACACAATGATGACGTTAAATAAGTACCAAATATACGCATCATTTATTCTATTTATATTGCTTCTTTTATATTATTTATGTGAGAATTGGTACTTAATTGTTCATTTTTGTTAATCTCAGTAAATAATAGAGCAATTGATAGAAGTTAAAGAAATGAACATAATTTGGAGCTAAAACGAAGAAATCAAGCAAAGTACACTGTTGAGACATCCAATACGCCTTATTCAACCTTATCAATACAGTGTATCCATTCAAATTTCAACAGATAGTCCAAGTCCGGAAGGATATCAATACAGCGTATCCAAAGGAGCCAATACGACGTATTCAAAGGCGGTCCCTACTTATTCTAGAATACTTAATCGTGGACCCATGCTATAAGAGCCCAGTACGCCGTATTGGGTCCCTCTAATACGCCGTATCGATCAATTCCAGAGACTATAAATACAAAACCTAAATTACGAATTTGGTACCACTTTTTACCACGAAGCTCGACTTCCAAACGATTTTAGGAGCCAAGTTTATGAAGATCATTTATTTTTTTATATGTTTTACATCATTTATTAGTTTATCTTGTTGGATATCATTTATGTTTATCGCCAATACTCGTTTACTTGCTTGATTGATTTCTTATTTATTTTCTAGATCTTTTGGAATATTGATTAATTTTTGTAATTATGGTTACTTGAATTAATTGGTAAACTAAAATATATGTATCATAATAGTCGAATGTAGGGAAAATCATCTGAAACGACCCCTAGCTTAAGAAACCACTTGGAACGGTCCCTTTGCAAATTCCGCTATTAGGACTAGTGAGCTTAATGACTCTAAGTTAGATAATTACAATATTAAAACAAGTAAGTTAGTAAAACTCGTAGAAGTTTAGGTTGCCACTTGTGACACCCAGATAGATTATAAATAATATTTGAAGGATTTTATTCGGGCTTTGTTAACTATGACAACGTTGATCTCTTGTTAGCCTCGGACTAAGGGAGAAGACCTACCTTATTTACATTCGTGAATAACCAACGGGAATAAGTTAGTAGACATTGCACTAATAAGGCATATCACTAATATTTGGTTGGATAAACTTGGCTAGCACGTTCTTCTTATTATTGATTAAAACCTTTTCTATCATCGTTTGCTTTGTGTTAATTAGTTTAGTTATTTATTTGCTTTATTATTTAATTAGTAATCCAAACTCGTGCCAGTTTCTGAGGCTGAACTCCCTTATTGCGTTAGTTTTAGTTATTTAGTAGTTAGAATACCTTTAGGTTAGTATTTAAGTAATTCACTCTTTGCGAATGACTCATACTTACCAATTACTAACTATAACTAATTGGATACACTATCCGTTAGTGTTAGTATATAAGTTAGTTCGGCAAAATATAAATAGTAAAACTTGATAGAATAATATGGACCTATTAAAAGAATACATCCCAAAGCAAAATTTACCCTATCAAAGTTTAAAAAAATACTATTTAAATTTATTGTGTTATCAATCAATCAACAATATTCACATGAAAAATCAAACCCAACATATTATCAAATCCCAAAAATCATCAAAGTGACATCTACATATCACCTGCCCTCAAAAAATAGTAAAGAATGAAAGTTTTTTTTTTTTTTTTTTTTTTTTTTTTTTTTTTTTTTTTAACAATAAGTTAAAGGAAAAATTAAACAACAAACTTACTTAGGATTTAAACTAAAAAACTAGTGGTAAAGGTACTAGTGGTGTGCGAAGTTGTACAGATGATGAGAGTAGTATAAAAAAGGAGCATCGATTAATATGTTTGTTGTTGGTATGATACCTTTTAAGTTTGTTTAACATGAAGCGTTTATTGAATATATAAATGCTTGTAATAGAAGAGTTGTGTTGCCATCTAGATATAAGTTGTCAAAAAATGTTTAAAAGTATTACATATATAAAAGAACCAAATCGCTATCTTAGATTCTTATCTAACAAAGACAGCCACTACCCTTCACTTGACAACATATACATGGACAAGTATTATATATATATATATATAAAGCATTTAAGTATTTTAAAAAAAGAAATACTTAAAATTAAGCATTACAAGTTCTTAAGCTAAAAGTACAACTAATTAAAACGTTTTTTCTAACATTAAATACAATTAAAGGTTCTTAAGCTAAAAGTACAACTAATTAAAACACATTTTCTAACATTAATACAATCTTTAAATAGAAATACTTAAAATTCAGTATCACAAGTTCTTAAGCTAAAAGTACAACTAATTAAAACACATTTTCTAACATTAAATAAAATACAAAACACTATTAATGTGGTCAAAATACTTAATGTATTCAATTAATTAACTGGTTAATAAATACAATTAAAGCAGTTATTAAAACACCTCTTACATAAAAAATACAAATTATCAAGCATATTGTACAATTAACTTAAACAAAATTCCTCCATTAAATGCTACTAATATAAATAAAGCACATTATACAAATATTCAAGCCCGAACGGGCAACGTACCAAATGGGCTCGAGCCTAAACGAGCACGGGCCAAACGGGATCAAGCCCGAACGGTTTATAACTCCTGGCTATCATTTTTGCCTTTTGATATCGTTAACATTTATTTTAAGGTACTCGCCGCTGCAATGCGCGATTACCCTACTAGTATATATATATATATATATATATATATATATATATATATATATATATATATATATATATAGGGTTAATGTGAGATCAAACTTAAAGTTTTAAAAATAAGATCTAGTCTAAACAACCACTAAAGTCATTTTATAAATAACCATATTAGCAATAATACACAAAAAATAAAGTATTAATACGAATTAACATTTTAACAACTAATAACCAACTGATACATGAGTTTGGATTAGTGATACACTACTATAAATTTACATGTCGAATCAAAGTGTATCACCTTAACTTGATACATTACATGTCGAATCAAAGTATATCACCTTGGTTTCGTCAATTTAAAAAAGAAAACCATGAGAACTTTAACAATTTTTGTTGTAATCAATTAAAAAAAATTATTTTATTTTAATGAGAGTGTCACTTGTCAGATTTTAGTTGGATCTTATTTTTACAACTTTAAGATTAATCTTATTTGATCTAGATTTTACATATATATATATATATATATATATATATATATATATATATATATATATATATATATATATATATATATATATATATATATATATATATATATATCACGGCTCATTTTATTGACGATGATTGGCAACGCACAAATACATTATAAACTTTAGAGCCAATGACAGTCATAAAGCGGATGATATTAGCAGTGATTTGCTTAAATGTATGATTGGTTGGGGTATTAAGAATACGATGATTATGACGACAAACCATGCAACAAATGATGATAAGGCACCATGCTAATTAAATTAGAAGTGGTTTAAAATATATGTAGGAGTGTAAATGAGCCGAGTTGCTCATGATCTATTCAGGATCATCTTAGTAAAAGTTCAAAAACAGTTGAGCCTTAACGAGAGGCACAAGCTCTATGCCAAAACCTGGATTAGGCTCGTGTACCTAAACGAGCGTTCAATATATCTACATATATGTACTCATATATGTATAATTATGTTAAACGAGCTCGAGCCCGAGCTTTGTATGTAAAAAATGGTTGACGAACCGAGCTCGAATTTAAAAATAACTATCGAGCCCGAGCTCGAGCTCTAAAATAATAGCTTGAGACGAGCTGAGCTCGAGCTTCTCTAAGTTGAACGAGCCAAGCTCAGTACTAGTCGAGCTCGAGCTCGACATGGCTCGTTTACACCCTAAAAAGATGCTCTTTTATATTAGATGTTAATTCTAAAATATATAGCATGTGAGCCATACATGATACATATAATATGTAAATACTCCCCATCATCATATATTTTAGCATTGAGCAAGTTTTTTATCAAATAATCTGGCTACTTATCATTACTTCGTGCATTGTTTACCATCATAGACATTACATTCTTAATAGCCCAACCAATAATACATTTAAGCAAACCATTACTAATATTGCCGTAGAACAGAAGAAATAACCTCAAAAAAAGGGTTTAAACAAATGACAAAGGATTTAATAACAAAAAGTCTTGAATTTTATTGAATAATAGAATGCATGAACAATAACCCAAACCCTATATTTATAGGAAAACTAAACTTGGGGAAAAGGTTAAACGAAAATATTCTAGAACCAAAAAAAAAAGTAACTTCAATTGTAAAGTCACCACCAAATAAAAGAAACTCTACTCCTTGTACTAGTAACTTTAGTTGGTAAAAAAAAGTCACGACCCAAAAGTTACCAGTAACCTCAGTGGTATTGTAATTCTTCCAGTAAATTTAGTTTGCTTTAGGAGTACCCTTACTCCTATTACAAGTAAGGTCATTCTTTGTCCTCCTCTTGCCACGCTCTAGATGCTCCAAATATACCTCTGCTAACTCATTAATCATGTCCTCATCAAATATCATCCGCATTGTGACTATTAATGGCTCTAAAGTTTACAAGGTGATTGTCCATATCCGAATCATCGTCAATAAAATGGGTAGTGAGAACTATATATATATATATATATATATATATATATATATATATATATATATATATATATATATATATATATATATATATATATATTTCCTACAACTACTTGTCCATGTATCGCTTGTCAAGTCCACGGTAGTCGTTGGTTTTGTTAGATATGCTAACAACTTGCTTCTTTTATTTGGTAATACTTTGAAACATCCCCATATAAGTTATGTCCATACGGCAATGTAACCCATCCATTACAAGCATTAGTATATTCAATAAACGCTTCATCTTTAACAAACTCAAAAGGTGTCTCCCCAACAACTTACGTGTTAATCAATTCTCTTTTTATCCTAGTTTCATCATGCTTCCAATCTTTGCAAAATACTAGTAATTCACCACTAAATTTCTTTTTAAAATCTAAGTGAGTTTGTGGTAGAATTTAGTTTTGAGAGACAATTAGGGTTAATTAAAAAGGATAATGTCGATTAAGACTAGAAATACCGGTTACGTGACCATCGGCCGCTAGACTTATTGCAAAACTTGTACGATGCCCTTCTTTTCACTCTTCCTGCTAATGCTAATCGGATCATAAGTTTCCCAAACTATCACCTTCACCTCGTTTGTTTTCACATAAATTGTATACTTATCTTCTTCTCTCTATCGTAATTTCTTTTTCTTTTGCAAGTTTGAACTTTTGGAGCTTTCTTGACAAGAACCAAAGGTTTACTTTCTTCACCCGAATCCAACTTATCAAATTCGATATTGGGGTTTCTTCAACAATTGTATCACCCATAGTTATATAATTCGCTAGAAAAGTCACGAATTGCGATCCAGTTCACACGCTCCCAAATCGGGTACGATTCAGTCGGGATCAGGAAAACCAACAATCTGAATCAAGACTTTCCCGGTCGTTATTTTTTTAGTTATATTTAATGTTTATATCTGACTGTGATTTATGGCAGAATCAAAAACCCCAAAAATTTGAATATGTACTACTGACTATTGGTTATGAATTATGAAAATTTTACAAGTATTAAACTATATTTTTATTAATGTTCAAAAAAATAAAAAAAGATAAAAAAAAAAAGAAAAGAAACTATATTTATATTACAATTGTTAGGATTTTTTATAACCCTTAATAATATATTAATTATTGGGAACATCGTACCGGAGCGATCCCAAATAAACCTACCCCACAATGACCCCGTACCGGAACGACCCCGTTCTATGTGACTATGGTATCACCTTCCTACATAATACAATATATACAAACTAAATAGAATGAACATAATTACATAAACATATATAAGTGGTGATGTATGTTTATAATAAACACATACAATTTATCAATAACAATAAGTAGAACATGTTTTCACTAAATTAATAGACGGAAAAAAAACCAACTTACTTTATTTTGATGATGATGATGAATGTTTATGATGATTAATGTAAATGCTATGTGTATGAGGTTTTTGTTAATCGATTGAAATGAGAGTAGATATAGGGGTCCTTTTATATTGCAACGTTATAACAGGGTATTTGGTTGTGTTCCCTAATCCCTAGTGTTTTACACATCTAATATTGCATAGAACCTGCCAATAAGCATGTTAATTCAGAGAAACTTGACTCCTAAAAGGTATTTGGTTGTGTTCCCTTATGTTCTACACGCCTAATATTGCGTAGAACCTGTGTTTGGACACACACGTTCATTCAAAATCTTGGTTCTTGAAATCCGGGTATCTATTATGTATTTTCCCGGTCTGGTACAGTGGTACTGATCCTGTTTTGTTTGGGAAATTGTTGAACCAGTTGCATATGATATCCGTATCGTTATGATTCTATGTAAGGATTTGTATGGAAATGCCATCCCTAATAGTAGCCTACATACAAACTTGGGATATAAAATATTGCAGTATACTTTTTTAGGGTGTAAAACAACTTAAATATTTAGTAGTCACTACAAAGGATATAAAACATTGCATTATCCATCAATCAAGAAGCTTCTGTAAGGGACTTGGATGAAACGAATATTGGTTTGCTTGCACTCAACCTTTGAGTTTGATGTCCCCATCACATTGTGCAAATTGATAAAGCTACCAGAGGGACTTGAGAAACTTCTTGTTTAAGCTTGTTATTTGGCCTTAAAAGCTTGTTTGACTCGGCTTAGACTTCATAAACCCACTTTTTCAGGCTTATTTTTCCACTTATGGGCTTATTTTACATATTTAAATCATAATAAGCTCACAAGTCTAAAAGCAAGTTAGAAAAAATGTGTCTATGAAATACAAGGAGTCATATAAGCTCATAAGCCCAAAAATAAGCTTAAACAACCCTGTAATAGCTTGTGCTAAATGAGTCAAACTTCATAGACAACGCCAAGACTTCCCGCTCATCATCAAATTTTGCAATTAAATTGAACTAGGATTTTCATTCAAAAGCACTTTTTTTTTTTTTTTTTTTTTTTTTTTTTTTTGAACAGCGAGTTAGTGCAATACTAAGTTAAGTTATTCGATTCTACATTACTTACCTAACCTCGAATAATAATTAGTGATTCAAATATGTACACAGAAGGTAGTCCTGCCAGCCTCGAATCGACGCATCTATGGGGCATAACCCAAATTCCACCTTGAAGGAGAACCCCCACGGAGAGACTCAAACCTGAGACCTCTCGCATGTGGTAACAACCTCCCCAAAGTCACCTTGAAAAGTTGGTTAAAAGCACATTGTTCTTAGATTGGGTTAAATAGTGTGTACGCTGCAATTTGGATATTTGCTTCTCGTAAAATGAGGAAAATAAATTGGTTAAATAACATATTAAAATATGACTTGGTCAAAATTAACAATCTTGTTCATCTTATCTATAGTCTGATAAACATTTTCATTGATTAAAACTGCTTTCACAAGAGAACATAAGCCGAATTTGCATAAATAACGCTGCTCTACCGGGACTCACTCGTTTAACGAATATTAATGTACATACATTAATCATACCAGATTGTGGAACACTTATGATCAGACATAAATTTGGTTCAGGATGGAAGGGACCATTTTCCAGATTTGAAGTCTTTATAGAAACTGGATCTCTTTGAGACAACAAAAAACACTGCACCCAAAAGAGATTAGCATGAAAACCATAATAAATGATGTTTATACTTTATATACAATAAAAGCACAAAAAGAGTTGGAATTTTTGTTGTTACAAACCAGGGATTCCAGGGATAACAAGATTTGGTTCTTTGAGAACTGCATGAAGGGTTCTTCTTTCGTTCACTTTCACCCATTTGGAACTACCTTTTCCTAAAAATACATTACAAAAAAATTAAACTCAAAAACCAGAGAGTAAATAGTCGTCGTCAATATGACTTGCATACACTCTGTGCATTTATAAAAAAATATATAGAAATTAATGCGCTGATTCTGATTACAAAGACAACACTCGTAAACCATTTAACAAAATCATAGAATAAACGATTCAAAAAAGGTTTTATGCATTGACAAGAGAGTCCGGGGGTCTTTTGACCCGTTTTTCTAATTTGACCCATTCGACTCATTTGAGACCAAACACAGACCAAATTACTCATTCATAACTAATAGTAACATTTTGCTTTTATCATACAAAATCAAAACAAAATGCATTCTTCTCTCTAATTACAAGCAGAAGTAAAATAAAAAGAAGATAAACATACCAACTGATGTGATCCCGTTAGCAGAAGATTTAACTGCATCTGTCTCGTCATCACCAAAACTTTCAATATGGGAAGCGACTGTCCCTTGTAAGAAATTGCTAATAATTTCTTTCTTGGATAAACAGCCCCCTGATCCAGCCTGGTGAACAACATTTAAATCAAAATGTTTAACAGAAAATCACGAGATAAAAAACAGACGAAAAGAGAACATATATAGATACAACATCCAACCTCGTAATACAACTCAATAGCATCACGAGTATAAGCATTTTCTTTATCCCATGGCAACGGTTCAGCACTGTCTGAAAACATGTTTTAAAGCTAAGGAATTACAACTCCACTACTACATTAGATATTATTTAAATGCTGATTGACCTATAATCTTGTCTTTTAGTGACATTTATAGTCTAATAATACTGAGTGAGAAAGGATATTAGGTCGAGATGAGCTGCGAACATATCAGTCTCACAGAAGTCTTCGATGAAGTCACTGGACATCACTTCTGCATAAAGAAGCAGAACTGGCCAGTGAAGTATACGATCTTTATCTAATGTCGGTTTTTTCAATCCTGTTAATTCTTGAAACGTAGCCTTTCCTATCTTTAATCCTCGGTCTTCAATTGCTGACACTAAGTCCTGCATAAGTTCAGATTAGAAAAAGTTCAAAAGATAACTCTCAGTGTTGTCTGTTGGGTGTTCATTAGCATGAGCCACCAACGTGCAATTCATTGCCCATCTTAGCAATTGTCCTTTTTTTTACATCTTTGCCATTAAAAATTGAGTTAGGCTATGTTTGGCAAAAGTAGCTGTGAGCAGTAGCAGTAAGCAGTGAGCTGTGAGCAGTAGCCAAAAAAGCTCACAACTTCATAAAGAAGCATTGGGAAAATGAGCTTTCCTAAAAAATAGCAAAGCCCACAGCTCTCATGCCAAACGAACACTAAAAATCAAAAAGCTCATTGTTCACCGCTCATTGCCCAAAAAAGCTCCAAAAAGCTTTATGCCAAACATAGCCTTAGTGTCCCGTCGAGTCATTTTTTTCCCCAAAAAATGCTTAAAACCCGGCTTTAAAAATGATGGTTTTACAGAAATATGTTAAGTATACATGTTACAAAATGACCCAAATGGAATACACGCAAAAATAAGTGCAATGACTAATATGGGACAAATGAAAATGTAGGTAGGTAAAATATGCAAAGAAAGGCTTATATTTTAGGCAACATTCAAGACCTTGGCTGCTGTTAGGGCTTTGGAAACTTGAGCTTCGCGTTGTTTCCGTTCCAATATTTGTGAATTACTTTGCTTTTTGAGCTTCTTCAATTCTTCATTATCTGGATTCTGATTAAGTCCTTTGTCACAATAGTCTTTTGCTTCAACTAGCTTATTGAGAGATAATGATGCTTTGGCTGCTCTATAAAAAGCCTATGAATTGAACACACGCGGATGGGTGTATTAACAACATTTATAAAAAGAACAATAGGAAAACAAATATACAATAAAATGATCACAAATAAACCTTGACATTCGTTGGGGACAGTTTAATAGCTTCCTCTGAATCTGAAATAGCACATCCGTAATTACCAAGGAGTAAATTCACATGTGCTCTATTGGAATATAATAGTGATGTCTCAGTGTCACTTAAGGCCTTCTGATTTATGGCCCGTGTGTAGCAGTCGATAGCCTCTGAATAATGTTTTTTACCCATCTTGACAAAGTTGTTACCTTCTTCCTGCATTCGCAAGGCATACCAATGAAAAACAATAGAAGAAAAATGCAATTTAACTCAAGTCACACATTCCTATAGACATAGTAACTGAAACAAATTACTTTAGTAGATCAAAGACTCAAAGTTGTAGTTTCGGTTTTCAGTTTTTTCTTTGCAGAAATTGGTTCTGTTGTTTAGTGTTCGTAGATTTCATGTTTAACCAAAGTGATTCTCATTAATCTTGAAGTAAGAAAATGATAATTAGAGTCCCCTGCTCTTGAACTCATAGTAATTTTTCTCTTCCTGCTTACCTAAACATAACAAAATTAGCTGTAACATCATATTATCATCATTTAGTTTGTTATTAGTGTGACCTGTTTATTTGACTAACTGTATGAATTTTTGATGCTGTGCTCGAGAAACTGAGTCTCTTTGACAGTTTTAGAGACCAACTTGAACGAATTGCTTACTGAACAAGAAAAAATGGCAGACATCTTGTGGTACCTTTCTTGGCAATTTTTATTTAGTACTTTTTATTTTCATGTTTAACCAAACTGAAGCTTATCCATTTTGAAGTGAAAAAGTGGTAATTCGAGATTGATGCTCTTTTACTCATAATTTGATTTAGTCATAATTCACTATTCGGGTTACCCGAGGAGGATGAGTCTTTTGACTCATATGTATCCGGCCTAACCAAGGTATCCCTGTGAACCTTTCCCTAGCCACCTCCAATGTGTACCTAGTGGGGTTTGAAACCTAGACCTCTTGTGAGAAAATTAGGTGCCTTACCACTACGCCATTTGGTGGCAGTTGATCTTAGTTGTTCTCGAACAATTGAGGATATCTCTCACATCTATAGTACTCCAAATGAATAACACTACAATCTTTGCTTAGGTCTTTTATTTTAGAACCCCCGGCGCCTATTCTCCAAAGATGAAGAATGGTAGGATCACCCTGGTCCCATGCATCCTAAGGATGCCAACCGGACCCTCCCCCAAGGACCTGGCCCTAGGCAATGAGCACCTCGTTGACCGGTCAATCTGAGCATTTGCGGTGGAGGGATGGTACCATTGAGAACTTTAGGACAAGAGTGGGACTTGAACCCGAGTCTATTGACTCTTGCACAAGTGCTCCACCCATCGGACTAAAGCTCCAATGGTCCTCGGCACCTATTCTATTGTGGTGTATTTGTATAATATACTACAGTGTCAGTGTTAAATGCCTAACCAAAATATTTCGATCAACATTGAGGTAAAAAAGCATTAACCATTTTAGTATGTTGCCTCGAACCAAGTTATCTCGATCTTTCTAACGATATCACTTCGAGTTCAAACGCAACGGACTCCAATAAAATTATCAATTCAAATTTGATAAGAATAATTTTTGTTAGCCGTAAACACTAAACATTCGATTTAAGAAAACATACACATTCCAATAGAAAAAACTTCGAGAAACTAAAACGAAAACCTCTAAACAACAACTTCTATCCTACAACATAATTCATTCAAAACAACCGCAGACTATCATTGTCTCGAGCACTTCAAAATCAAATTGTTAAAAAAACAGTTCAAGAATAAAAACATTAATTAGGCTTATCTCCTTATCATGAGCTAAACTAAATCATACAAATATATAACACTACAGTTTATTCTCACAGTATAAATAAATAAATAAACTAAAAAGCTAAACATCCAATAAAGTACTCGTAATTAATAGGTAGTAAGCAAAATATCAAGATTAATATTACTTTGAGTTCAACAGCAGTGGCTTCTTTAAGAGCTTTGATAGCATCAAGGTCTATTATTTCACTTTCAGTTTGAGGCTCTGAACCCTTTTCCATCAACAGCGCCATTTTTTTTTTCTTTCCCAGAGGAACACACACGGGGCGGTGAGAAAGATGAATATGGGGATTGTTAGTGGGCTTGAAGAATAGTCAACGATTATGTTATTGGGCTTTCTGGCTCATCAATAAAAGCCCGTTAATAAGGCATACTGGGCTACTGGCATAGCAATATTATTATACAGTATTAACTATTTTGTTATCATTATTATTTTATTATTGCTTTAGTTAAGTGGGCTCTTAGAGCATTAGGTGTAGATAGGGATGCTTGCCTCCTTATTCGGGTCTCACTCCTGTCACATTACCAAACACCTCAAATTCAACTATCCACAACAAACCTTTCCTCACCAAACAACAAACCTCAACTACCCCATTAGGGCCCCACCTCTTACACATTTATTTTTTTATTCATTTCATTAAATAAATTAAATTCATTTTACAAATACAAAAAAATAACAAAACATACTAATTTTATTTCATCAAATAAAAAAGTTACAATACGGAAAAAAAAATACGATACGGAAAAAAAATACAACACATACGACACTAAAAAACGAACCTAATTATTACTATTTCGTTGAATTTCTTCCCATTGTTGTTGTTGCCAAACATGCTCGATGAGACATAGTTGAAGCCTTGAGTGTATGCGTTTATCATGTAGACATGTAGTTCTTTGGTTTTTCTTCTTTGCGTTGCGCAACGTTCAACCCATGACTGTTGCATATTTGGTGTCGGCGGAATATATATTTCGGCAGCGTCGGATATATCAAAATTTTGATCTTTCAAAATCATGTTATGCATTATGATGCACGAGTACATGATTCTCCGTAACTTGCCCACAGCAAATGCACGCGCCGATTGGGTAATAATATGCCAACGTCCTTGTAGGACACCAAAAGCTCTTTCGATATCCTTTCGAGCACTTTCTTGTTTCGCTTTCCATGCGGCGTGTTTTGGGTTGTTTGCAACAGTAAAGGACTTGACAAACGATGTCCACTGTGGGTAAATTTCATCTGCTAGATAATACCCATTTTTAAATGTACGTCTGTATACTTCAAACGGAACTTGAGAGCCAATATCGTCAATCAGGTCGTCGAATAACGGAGAATTATATAAACCGGTCAGATCGTTATTCGCACCTGCCACACCAAAAAACGCATGCCAAATCCACAAATCATAAGACGCAACAGCTTCAAGCATTATAGTTGGATATTTTTTATCACCTCTGTGAAATTGCCCTTGCCATTCTTTTGGGCAATTCTTCCATTCCCAGTGCATACAATCGATGCTTCCCAACATTCCCGGAATCTTATGAACCATGCTATGTGCGTGGTATAAGTTACGAACGTCGTCCTCAGTTGGTTTTCTTAAAAACTCCTTCCCAAACAACTGGATTATGCACATAGTAAAAAAATCTAGACAATCACGTGCACAGTGTTCACCTATTTGTAAATACTCATCTAATGAATCAGGTGATATCCCGTACGTCAATTGGCGTAGGGCACATGTGCATTTCATAATCACACTAAAACTCATTAGACCCGTAGCATTGGGTCGTTGTCTAAAGAAATCAAAATGAGCAGGAAGAGGATCATGAGTGTCAATATATGTTTCAATACCTTCGACTATTTCTAAGAATAGTTTACGGCTCATACGGTAACGACGTCGAAAATTGACTTCAGGATATTTTGGTTGGTCACCAAAATAGTCGGCCCGTAGACGTGCTTCAGCAACGTCACGTTCACGCCGAATGTATTTACGGCGATATGAAGGACCGGCTGCTTGATTTTGCAACTCTTGCTCTTTTTCGAACTCTTGTATAATCAGCTCTAGCTCGTGTATCTCTTCAAAGTCACTAACTTCGGAATAAGATGATTCACTCATTGTTTTTGCTTTGGAATGAATGTGTTAGGTTTTTTGGAATGAAATGTGTGAAGTATGTGTAATATATGTAGGGATAATATGTTATGGTTTTAGGGGGTAAAAAAAAATGACGAACGTTTAAAATAAAACGTTACACAACGTTTAAAAAATCCAAAAAGCTGCAACATTTGCTTTTTCACCTTCGCCGTGGCCACGGGGAGTTCTCCAACGAAAAGGAACGGCGAGCTTCATCTGAAGTAGAGGCGAGCATCGGCTCGCCGTTGAGCATGCCAGATCAGACGGCGAGTCTCAACGACGAGCCTACACTTAATACTCTTATTTACATGGGACTTTGCAAGTTCAACTTTTTCTTTCTTTTATTTTTTATTATTTTTTTTCAATGAGTAGTAACTAATAATAAATATTGTACATGTTATGTATATGCATGACTTAAACAAGTTTGGTGTCTTACCTTAGTCTAAGGTAAGTGTGACACATTTAGGGCGGAAAGCTGTAAATTCTAATCTCGCTTCAATTTGTTTATTCCGAAGTATTTTTTATTTGTTTAATTTCTACGAGAGATTTTTTTGCTGGAAATTCATGGCTACATACTAATTTTTTTTGTCTTTTTATCATATTCTCTCTGTATCTAATACCAACATAATATTTGAAATATTTAAAGGCTTTTGCTAACGACAACCCTAAAGACTATGATTAACCATATATGGAGTATATTTTATTACATGGTCATGAATGAATGATTATGATTAGTTGACAATTTCAAAAAAAGAATGGAACAATCTAGAAAAACATAGAATCTCAACAAACAATTGATTGTTATTGGATTATTCAAGTCATTACAATAAATTGTAGTACAAATAAACTTGTTAACCACAGGTCCTAAGGGTTGTTGTTAGCAAAACCCATATTTAAAAGTCAAAAATATAACTTTACATATTCAAAATTTATTACTACCTCCGTCCCATAATAATTGTCCACTTTGACTTTTTTAAGTCTTTTCCATTCAACTTTGACCATACATATTTTTGTTTGTGTAATATAATATTTGATAAAAAATATATGAATAGATTGGGTTTTAGATGTATTTTCATTGGTATAATTTTCATCATGTAATATGTAACACAAATAAAAATATTAATGGTCAAAGTTAAACAAAAAAGACTTAAAAAAGTCAAAGTGGACAATTATTATGGGACGGAGGGAGTATAACTTAAGAGTAATTACAATACTTTAACCGACCTAAATAATTTTACAACTTACAAAGTTTTTATGCTCAAAACGATGTTGCGACAGTGACGGTGCCAGAATTGTTCCACCGGTTAGGACAAAAAACTTGAAAAAGATATCGACAAAAAAAAATAAATAGTCATATAGTAAGAGTTTTTCATTTCAACTTCACACAACGCTTTTTAACATTAATAAAATCATCTAAAACACAGTCTAAACAAAAGGTATCTGCAACATCCTTTTCAATATAAAGTACTAAATTATCCGAAAGAAATTCATCACCCATTTTATTATGTAATATGTTCTTCACGATTTTCATGGCTGAAAACGCACGTTCAACACTTGCAGTAGACATTGAAAGAGTCAACACCAGTCGTATCAACCTGTCAGTGAGATAATAATGACTTGCTTTCCTTTTGTATGCTAAGCCTTGACATAAATCAGCTATAGATGATGACTTTCCCAACTCTGAATGATCTTTCATATCGAGTTCAAAGTGCTTCATCTAGAATTCCAAGTTATTGAGTTCTTGCTCTGTGAAATCAAGATAATAGTATTTCTTTGCAAGCTTATAATTAAATCTGAATTGAAAGATATATATCCGTCCCTAGGATCCAAAGCAAAGCTAAGTTCTAAAAGTTCCACAATTTTCTCACTAAACCTTAAGTCAAGTTCTCGCAACTGAAAATCTATTGTTTCATTATATATATCAAAATGATAGTGATGCTCATTAGTAGTGTTATCTTGATTCCGTTACGCTTCTCCTTTCGAAATAAGGAATGAGAATACCATGTTTTTTTGCAAAAAGCAATGACACTTTCAAGAAAAGAACCCTATTTGTTTTGTGTAGGTTGTTCATGATGAAATTAAAGCCTTGGAGCAAAGACCTATAGTTAAGAAGTAGAAGGTTTTGGAAGCGAGTTAGACTATTCATATGAGCTTAGTACTAGATATCGAGCTCAAACAAGGTTGAATCCCCCATGTGTTGTAAAATGGTTTGTAATATTATTGTCAAATGTCAAAGACATTTTTTTCCAGTCTTGAGTTATAGTGTATGCAACGAGTCAAAATGGATATTTGGCAATTAGTCGTATAAACCCACTTTTGAATGTTAATGGGTAAAAACATGAATGAAGTATTTATAAATATTTATGGGAATGTTACAGGAATGTATAGGATGATGTTCTTAAGTAATGGTTTAGTTTATGTTATAGTATTGAGTCAAAGTATAAGTAAATGGGTATAAACAGGTGTTTGGCAAAACACCTGTCGCTTTGCAAAGTATATGTTTGTGGGTCGTTAATTTTGACCAACGGTTGGGTAAATGAAGTATATGATGTTTAAATGTATTCCGGATCGGAAGTCATCTTGATGTGTCGAGTATTGGAAGTCAAGTTTTGGGTAATACATACACAGAATATATGACAGACACATGAATATATGATCGATACCGATAATAAGATCAGTATATTATTTTATTATTGCATTAATGTCAAGAAACTAATGACATTAGGATGACCTTGTAGGAATACTTTGCTCACGATTAAAAAAGTTACCAGCATCCACCATAGTCTTCACTTTTACCAGCCTGTCAAAATTATTTTTAGAGTTAACTACATTTTTGGTCCTCGTGGTTTACCGGGTATAACAGTTTTGGTCCAAAATGAAATTTTGTAACGGATCTTGTCCAATATCCGCTGACCCGTAACACTTTTGGTCCAATTTTTGTTGACCGCTAGTTTGACTAGTTAAAAACATGCGAAATGACTAAAATACCCTCAAATGTTGATGTACAATGACTAAAATGCCCTTTCCTCCATTTATTATTATTATTATTATTATTATTATTATTATTATTATTATTATTATTATTATTATTATTTAATTCTAAAAAATGTTAACATCATTGTGTGTTCATCTTCCCCGACAATCAAACACGGATTCCGGCAACAAACCCAGAATCCGGCGACCATGTTTTATAATTATCTTCTTGAGGCTTTTATTTCTAAACCCAGAATCCTCAGCAGTAGCCACAACATAACCAATTCAACAAAACAAATTACAAAACCAAAAGCAAATTACAAAACAATTCAACATAACCAATTCACTAAAATACATTTCATTTTTTCAGATCTTAGCAAAAGCAAATTACAAAACAAGCTAAAATCCGAAACCAACATAACCAATTCAACAAAACACTTTAAAATCAAGAAGTTTACAAAAACCACCATCCCACAACCATCATCATCCTAAAATTAAAATCGATCTAAAAAAAATCAAACCCACTTTCTTTATAACAAACAAATATATGAAGAAACCACCACCAACCTTTATTATCATCACCTAAGACCACAATACAACACCTCATTTTCCAGTCGACTTAGGCGGCGGCGGCCACTATTAGCAGCTGAAATTGACGGCAACCACCATTAGCACACCAACACCAACATCATCATCATAAAATCTATACATCCTTCAAACCAACCAAACCATTCTCACCTTCAATCACTTTCTCTATATAAAAAAAACTAACAACAATTTCTCAATCACAAGTAACAATTTTTAGATCTATAAATATAAACAACTCCCCAAATCTAAAATGACATTTTTTGGATCTTAAAATCACTACCACAAAACCCTTCATCACCTAAGCGAAACTGCCACCACCACTAAACAAGAACGCGAACCACCACCACCAGATTCTGCGTTTGGTGGTGGTTTTCTGGCAGTAGAGGTGTCCAGTGGAGGTGGTTTTCGAAGTGATGTGGTGTGGTGTGGTAGCCGGTGGTGTGGTGGTCGGACATCTAGGGGAGAAGAACAAGAGAGAGTGAGGGTTTGTAAATGTGTTTATGTTGTGGGTGAGTGAGTGGGTGTTTATATCTGGTGTTTGTAAATGAGTGGGTGAGTGAGTGGTGTTAGTAGAATTGAAATGACAAGATTACCCTCATATTTAACGGTCAATGAGAGTCAAACTAACGGTGTTAATAAAATTGGACCAAAAGTGTTACGGGTCAGCGGATATTGGACAAGATCCGTTACAAAATTTCATTTTGGACCAAAACTGTTATACCCGGTAAACCACGAGGACCAAAAATGTAGTTAACTCTTATTTTTAAAATAATTCGGACCCCAAGTATTGCTTGCTTCTTGATAGGTTTTGCCGACTCCCAAATCAAGATCATTATAGTTCAAATAAGATGTTCTAGGAGAGTTAGAAACATAAGAAGCCATATAATTATATAAGCTTCTAATCCAACTTATATTTGGTGATGTTTCATCTCCATCCCATGCAACCACATATTCAATCATGTATAATGTTCCGAGTCTATTTGGGAACGGAATTGCCGATTCTGGTATCTCATCCATTTTCCCTCCATATGGAGTTAACACCAAAAGTGCCATTCCTGCTTCTATTTTGTCATTATAAAATTTCCATATTCCTTCAAACCCATCTTCAGAAATAGGACGTGTCGCGTAATCTGATTTCCCTTTAATGGAAATTTTTGGCCCTGCGGTTCTATTCAAAAGAATCTCTACCGGTTCACCATTTGTGAAACCAGAACCTACTACTACTGATTCAATCCAGCTCATTTCAGTACAGTCTTCTCTTGTCAAACCCAGTTCTGGGAATTCTTCTTGCATCAACGGAAGTAATCTATTGATTCCACCGAGGAAAACAGTGTCAAAAGTTGCTCTTATAGTTCGGTTTCCTGTGCTTGGGTTGACAATGCTAAACATCAACACTCTAATGTTAAGATCTTTATCAATCTTGGGTGCAACCTGTTGCCATTTGAGGATTATTTTGGTTAAGTTTTGCTCCAAGGTTCTGTCAATTGAGAACACTGTCACTGTTTCCGGAACAGGAACAAGCTTTATCTTCAATGAAAGAATGATCCCAAAGCTGGACCCACCTCCTCCTCTAATAGCCCAAAAAAGATCCTCACCCATTGATTTTCTATCAAGAATCCTACCATGAACATTGATGAATTGAGCATCAACGACATTATCAGCTGCAAGACCATATTTTCTCATCATTGCACCATATCCTCCACCACTAACATGACCACCGAGACCTAATGCATAGCAAATACCTCCCGGGAATCCTAGATTCTGACTTTTTTGTGCAATTGCATAGTAGAGTTCACCTAAAGTAGCCCCGGCTTGAACCAAAGCAGTGGCGGTCTGAGTATCAACTGTAATGGATCTTAGATTTATAAGATCAAGAATCACAAATGGGACTTGTGAAACATAAGACAAACCCTCAAAGTCATGGCCCCCACTACGCGCTCGGATCTCCAGTCCGTGCTTCTTTGAGCAGTAAACGACTGTTTGGATTTGGAACTCGTCAACTGGTGTAACTATATAACGCGGTTTTGGAGTTGAAGGTGATGTGAATCTTAGGTTGTTTATGGAGAATTGTAAAGCGGATGTGTATGAAATATTATTTGGGCTGTAAACGACTTGAGATATTAATGTAGCATTATCAGACTTGAAAAGTAGGCATTGAAAAAACTCATCATCTGTATTCGCTGATCGAAATTGACCAGCCCTTAAAACTAACAAAAAGATTACAACCACAATAAGATTTAACAAATAAAAGGGTGTCTGAATCTTCATTTTCGTGTTCTATTTTCAGGTTATATGGATCAAAATCATTTTAAAGTATATATAGATACATATATAACACACAAATTTTAATTTCTTATTGCTACTTGTTGCAGGTTTAGTGGAGCACTCCTACAAGAAACTACAACTGGTTATAAAAGTTCAATTATATATTGAAGCAATATATTTCTTTGGTTCAACTTGTCATCAAGAAATCTTTATATTGACATGAGGACTTCTGAAAGCAGCCACCATCATCCCACAACCTCATCTCAGCATATAAATAGTGGAAAAATGACTCTGACCACAATTATATTATGTAAGTTGTGCCCTTCCCCATGATGCCTAATTTAGTACTTTAACATCTTTGTATGGTCTTCTGAAAGAAGTGATTAATATGAAAGTGATGAATGGAAAATGTTAGTGGTTTCATGCAAAAGAACAGTTTTCGAAGAGATATAATAAAGAAGGGTTAACATACAAGAGTATGGATCAATGAGAAATATAATTTAAGATGAGAAGAATGAGAAGGAATCACAACCACTAATCTTAGATGCATCTCCCAATTATTTCCCTTTTCTTATTTGAAGTTTATAGGCTAGAGTTATTAAACTTTATTTGTGTTCAATCAGGATACTAAACTTTGCGTGTATATTAATTTAGATTGGGTATTATTGCTGTTGTCGTTATAAAATAAGAGATTCTAATAGCATGTTATCAAAACAAAATTATTTGTAATAAGGGCTCACTGCTAAGTAGCTAATTTAGGATGCAATCCCGTAAGATAAGCAATCTATATAACCTTTTCATGAGATGTAAAGGTAAGTAATACTTTGGCTATGTTTGGGGAGGGGCTTTTATAGGGCTTATGGGGCTTGGGCTTTTAAAATAAGCCGGCTAATTAAATAAGTCTCGTTTGTCATGGGGCTTATGGAAGGGCTTATAAAATAAGCCGGCTAAAAACTTTAGCCCCATAAAAGAGGCTAAAAACTTAAGCCCGGGGCTTTTGAAGAATAAATTACTTATTTACCCACAAAAATATCTAACATATACAAAAACTCATTCAATTATGTCTTTTTTAGTAATTTTACAATAATAAGCCCCAGCCCCAGCCCATTTGTCAAACAAGTTTATAAAAATACAAATTTTAATTTCGGCTTATAATATAAGCCCTAGCCCCAGCCCCAGCTCTAGCTCTAGCCCCAGCCCCAGCTCCATCCCATTTCGCCAAACATACCCTTTGTATTAAAACATTGACCGAGAGGTACGGTATTGATGTTTTAGTTAATTCAACATTTTTCTAATTTGTTGTTTATTTGAGTTTGAATCTTGAATATAGATGTTTTGAAGTACAAATTTACGACATTTTCCTACTTTTGTTTAAACAATCATCCATAATATTATTCCCCTACTTTTCCAATTGTTTATTACATTACTTTTACTAATTTACTTGGAATGAGCTAATTTTTATTTTTGTTTCCTACTTCAATGTAATGATGTATGTTTTATTTTTGCATGACCAGGTTACGAAGAAGAAGGATAGTTTGTCAGTGGCCAGTGCTCATCAGTTCAAACAACGGGTAAAATATATTAGGAAAATGCTAAACGTAGCTCTTAGCTAGATCCACTTTTAAGAAATTTCGGCATACATAAATTGTTTGTACCTTCAGAATAACCAATCGATCAGTACCCTTTGAATTTAACTTCTTCCAACCAACTAAATGTACCCTCCTCGTTGCCTGTTATTATTAAGCGTAAAGTTAGGGCTACAAATAGGAAAATTCAGTAACTGTCTCTCTTTTTTTTTTTTTTTCTTTTTTTTTTTTTTCCCCTTAAAGTAATTAACTGTCTTCTTTTTGTTCCTTTTGAGCAAAATTGTTGATGGCGATTTGATTAAGTATTAGAGTTGTTTTTACTTTCATTTTGAACAAAGACCTTGCAATCCTCCGGTAGTTTCTATGTCTAAATGTGCACAATAGACATGTGTAATTTTCCTTTTATGATTTCTTACAATATAACTAAATGTAAGAAGGCTTTTTTTTTTTTTTTTTTTTTTTTTTTTTTTTTTTTTTTTTTGTTAGTGAGGGAGAAGTTGCTTTTTCTTGGGTTTAGTTGCTAACTGAATTTCGACAAAAGTGAACTCTGAGTTTTTAAGAGTTTAAATGTTGACTCTTTATTGATGATTGATGAATGAATCACTTTTGTTCTTATAGTTGCGAATTCTATTTTGCACTTTAGGAATGAATGTACATGAATTCTTTTAGTGTAAGATCATCGGAAACCTATTGTGTTTTCCAAGCTAGTTTAACAAATAAAAATAACACTCAAATTTTAATTTCTTATTGCTACTTGTTGCAGATTTAGTGGAGCACTCCCACAAGAAACTACAACTGGGGATAAAAGTTCAATTATATATTGAAGCAACATATTTCTTTGGTTCAACTTGTCATCAAGAAATCGTTATATTGAAAATGGCGAATTCTGAAAGCAGCCACCAGCCCACAACCTCATCTCAGCACGCATATAAATAGTGGAAAAATGACTTTGACCACAGTTATTGTTGAAGTAAAACCCTGCGGTATGGTTCCACCTCAGCAAAGTCTTCCGGAATGAGTCGTCACACAAGTTCTCTTCGGCTGCACAGGTAAAACACACGTCAGACTCGCCTCGGGGGTATTCCCGAGACCAACTCCGGCGTGAGAGTAAGTATGGAGGGTATGATGATGAGTATAAGTAAATGCAAGTGAATAGTATGTGTGTGTTAGTTGTGTGACATAAATGAGATAGGGGTATTTATGCTACCTCAATTCTCTATCTGCTCTGTCTCGGGAAGGAGCGTACAATGTCATCCCATACCTAGTAGGTAATTGTCAGACCACGTGGGCTGACACGATCCTTAAAAATCCGGTTGGAACTTCGGCTAACCTTCGTCAAAGGTCCGAACGGTTAGTGTGACCGAAGGATCGACAAGCCGAAGACCGGGATAATATCCGAAGGATATGTGTCATTCAGGCACATACGCCAACATGTCCCCCCCCCCCCCCCCCCCCCAGTATTGGAGTATCAGTTCAAGACTGATGGTTCAATACTTGAAAGAAAAGATATATGTCTCTGCCGTTGCGTCATGGACGCTGATAAACGAACGATATTAGGGTTCCGCTAAAGGCTTTGGTTGGGAGTTCTTATTGGGCTTTTGACAGATCGGGCCCATGGGCCGAATAAAATATTGTTTATCTGCCTACAGCTGGATGCCACCACTTTCCTACCTGTAAAGATCGGACGGTTTGTTTTCTTCCACGTGGAGGTTGTACTGTGTGACGCGACGTTTCGCGTTCTTCCACGCCAACCCCTATATATACCTACGTTTCTTACCTCATTTGCTACCATTCACCGTATATCTTTCCGAAACGTCATTCCACACACACACACACAACTCTCCGTCAAGCGTCCGGTTCAGTGTTCTTGTAAGGTGCGTCCCATACCTTTCTGTAATTATCTTTTTCGCATAGTTTTTGGCATCTTTTAGTTATGACCATCAGTGAGCCCGGGGAAATGAATAGACCGGTCAGTCAACCAATTATCGATAAGCCTGGTCCCTCCGTTACTACTCCCCTCGGAAAATTTGACATGCACATTCAAGTATCCAAACTTACTCAGGGCACCTTAGACGACCTAATTATAGAGTTTGGCATCCCTAGAGAACTGAATCCCATTCTTCCCCCTTCCGGTTTAACGATGGATAAACTACCGGAAGATAAGATAGGTATTTACATACATCAGTTGAAGATTGGAGGTGTCAGGGTTCCTTTTTCTACCTTTTTACTTGCCGTCATCGACTATTTTAGAGTGCATATTTCTCAACTTATCCCGATAGGTTTAAATAGGGTGACCCTCTTTGAGCTTCGGTGTTATAGCCTGAATGTTAACCCAACGGTCCTGTTATTTCGGGTATTTTACCGGTTGTGCAAGCAAGGGAATTGGTTCTCCTTTGAGAGCCGAACGGGTAAAAGGGCTAAGAAATGTTTTGAGGAAATTCTCTCTGGGTTGAAACATTGGAAGGATCACTTCTTCGATAGACCGAAGGGCGATTCCTTATGCTATGCCTTGGAGGCATAAAGACTCCAAGATTAGTGATCATTTTCCTGAGAACTATTCGGATGCCGATGCACGCAAACTTGCCGGTAAACTCATCTACCTTCGTAAGCCTCCTGCCAGTCTCCTTTGGATGACCGGGCTTTCTTCCGTTTTCAAAAACCCGGGTCATGAGGTTATTCTAAGAGATGCTGAGGGGCATGGTAATTTAATGTCTTCATTACATGTTTATTTGTTTCCTTTCTCTTCTATTATATTCCGTCCTTACCCCGTTCCTCTTTCATTTTTTTTTCTTTTTTTTTTAGTTATCAACATGTCAGAGTATCTGGAACTTCCGTCCTTGGAAGGGACTGTGGTGAGTGATGAGTGCGCAAACACTCATCATTTTTATCGTATTTAAACTGCCAAAACATACAAAAACAATCGAAAAATCATCAAAATACTTAAATTATCCCAGGGATTGTGTTTTATGTGTTTTAAATGCAAAACGAGCAAAAACAAATGAAAAACGATCAAAGTTTGCAATATTGGCAGTTTCAGTCCCCCAAGTTTCAAAATTTGTCAAAAATAGTCCCTATGCATTTATTTTGAAAGAAAAGTCAACCCAAGTCCTTAAAAATTCAAAAGTTATCAAAAACGAACTTTGGGTGAAAAGTTTGGAAAATTTACATGATTGGCCCCTGGAGTTTGGGAATTTGCAGAAATAGTCCCTGGGAATTTTGAAAATTAAAAAATTGCAAAAATGGGTTTTGCAATATCAAACTTGGCAACATTGGTCCTTGGTAATACTTTTGAGGAATTACAATTTCAGTCCCTATGTTTTGATAAATTGCAAAAATGGTCCTTGTGTATTACTACAAACCAAACGGATGCCCTTAATAATAAAATCATAATCCAACCCAAATCCAAAATAAAACCAAACCAAATTACCCACCATTTATCTTGGCCCATTACCCTTTGCAGCCCACTCCCACACAAATAACCCTGCCCCATTTTATAATAAACCATCCAGGGTCAAACATCAGGTCACCCTCCTTTTCCCCCTCCTCACGTGTACCCCTGCTACAACCTGCAACCCTACTCCAAACCTCATCATCACCACTACTCCCACAAGCCACCCCTACCCCTCACTTTCCTCCACTCCCAGCCAAAACTTGTTCCCATGCCAAAAGCTAACTGCCAAATGCTTTGCCCACTTTTCCCGCCAAGAAATTGAAGCCAATGGCTGAGATGATGTCCAAGCAATCCAAAGGTTGTGGTGAAAGCAGAAGAAACAAGACAAGACCAGATGTAACCCTAGTTTTATTTGATATAAATAGAAAATATTGTAAGCCAATTTTTGGCATTAGGATTTTAGAATAGTTAATGTAGTGTAAAATTAGTTTAGTTTAAGTTTAAAAGTATTGTTAGCTTTTAAATTCAGTTGTAAAACTCTACTCTTTAATTTTAATGAAAGTTTATTTTGCAATCAAAAAATATATACAGCTTATTGTCTTGCTTGTTACCTGCTTATACTTATTGCTTATTTACTGTACCATTATTGCTCTTTTTACTTGTTATTGATGTCTAGTGTGAGTTTCATGCTTAATCAGTAGTTTAATGAAGTGTTAGATTGGGTCTGAGTGTGAACTGTCCATCCATGCTCAACTGCTTATTTTGTAGTGACATTTGCTTTTCAAGTGGTTTTCAACATTAGAATAAGTGATTTGGTCCAAAAGTTGCTAAAACTCTTTTGTTGCACAAGGAATAGTCATAACAGTTTAGTATAAGGATGTTTGGTTTATGGTTCTATTTGTTGCTTTGGTATCCTTTGATCTAAGAAACAAATTGCATTAGCTTTAATTCATATATGTTAGTAGTTTAGGGATCATTCCAATTAATTTCATAAAGTTTTGTGAGGTTTTCATTGATACTCACAACTTCAGGTTCTTCACTAAATTCATACAGCCTAGGATTAAATTTAGGTCTAGATCACTTTTAGCTATTATTGTTGCTTTAATTTAGTCCACAATGTGATGTAGAATAAGTTTAGCATACTGAACTTGGACTTTCTTTGGTCAAACATCACCATTTCTACCCATTTCAACCACTGATTCAGCAGTGGTTCTGCCTCAGCTAAGTTTTTTCGTTTCCGCTTTTTAGCTTCTCTACTTATCCTAATTCCTTGATTTTTGTTTCTAAGTATTCTATCCTAGCTTGTCTTTACATATTAACAGAATTTAGTCTCTAGTTTTTCCATTTAGTAGCTTAATCCTTGCTCGATATAGTCCCCCACTAGGACTGCTGTACCTTGTGCACTTAGACCAGTCCATCACCCCTCTTTAACTGTTTAGTTACAAGCTCATACAAGTTTAAAATTAGCTCACACTTGCTTTTGAATGATCTGTGGGTGGATGTTTATATGTGTTTTTGCTTTTTATGTGCATTAGCTTATTTATCATAGCTTATTTTACTGCTTAAATTCAGCCCCACTTCAACCCATTGTTGCAGCAGACCTGTCCCAAACAGCCAATTATCAGTAGCTTTTATAAGCCCCTAACAAGCTCAACTATGGCCCAAACTTGGTTTACATGGTCTTTTATGGGTAGTCTTTAGGTAAATAGCTTTTTTAGACATTAGTTTATTATGGATTAGTTTGTGAATTAGCACTAAGATAGCATATTAGGACTGTTTGGTGAGTAGATTTAGGATTTGCTTATTTGAAAATTTTAATATCTTCTGCTTGTTAGGATAGATAATCTAGGTTTAGTTCAGCTATTTAGGTTTCCTTAAGTATTTTTGATTCTTAGATGCCTTTTGCATGTCCCCTCCCTAGTGTAGCTTTTGTATAGCTTATTTACACCATTAAGTGGCGATTTGCTTAAACTGATACACCAGCAGCCTCGTGGTTTTCTTATTAAATGATTTTTGTTGTTGTTAGTTTTTGTTGTTGTTTACTATTTCAGTTGCTTGTATAAGCCCTTTGCTTATTGGTTTATGTGAATGATGTTTGTGGCTTATTAAGTTTCAAAAACCTCATTTCAAAACCCAATCAAATACATAAACATGCTGTTGTTGGTTTCTGTATGAGCAAGACCTGTTGATTTTGTCCCCACATTGTTAGATCTTGTTGTTGTTATTGTTACTGGTTGTCCTTATTGTTGTTTATGTGTTTTGATAAGCTCTTGCAAGCTTATGTGCTTAGTTGAGCTTGTAGTTGTATGCTGCTACTCTCTTGTTCTTCATTTATTAATTTAGATTTGTCTTGTGCTGACTGCCCCTTTTCTCAAGCCCACAATAAGCTCAGTACTTGAGCTTATTGCTTGATCTTGGACATTTTGGAAAGCCCGCTAGCTCAGCTCTTAGGATCAGCTTTTGGTTTGGACACCCAAGCTATCCTGTGGGCCCCACAAAGGCTGGAAGTTGACCCTTTTGGCCTGCTTCAGAACCAGTTTTTTTTACATTTGCTTATTTGCCTTTCCCAGCTTATTGCTTGTGCTTAATCTTTTCCTTGGCTCATTTTAGATTTACATAACCTTTATTAGCTTATTTCATCTTTTGGTTTTAGTATGTAGCTTGTTGTAGCTTATTTAGTTGTAAAATCCTTTTTTTTACTTAAAAAGCCATCTGTTAAGCTTTACAGCTTATTCAGGGCTTATTTCTAGGTTTTAGAAAAGTTCCTTTTATTAAAGTTTGTTATTTCTACTTGTTTAGTAGATTTGTAAAAAGAAAATTGAAAAAAAAAAATTAAATTGCAAAAAGGGAGAGGCAGGGGTCGAACCTGAGACCTCTCCCCTTTGAGAATGATAGGGGTGTACCTGGATGCCAGTCGCCCTTGGGTCTTTTTTCATTAGCTCTTTACGAAATTAAGTATTAGACCCATTGTTGTGTTGTTGTTGCAAATAAGCCCTTATAGCTTATGTCTGCTTATTGTTAGCTTATTCTGCACTATACCTAGCTTTCATTTATTTTTATTAGGACCTTAGTAACATGTAGAATTTATATAAAAAGTTTCAGAATTTTAGAAATTAGTTTAGTATTTATTATAATTAAAATAGTTTAATTAGGTGTTAAATAAATAATAAGTAATTAATTATAGAAATAGCTTATTTATAAGTATTAAGGAATTTTTATATTTTTATAAACTTCCTGTCACTTTAATGTAGTTATAGAAAAAGTTTTATAATTTTAACTTTTCATTTAGTATTTATTTAAATTAAATTAAGTTTAAATAGTATAATTAAGTTTAAATAATTTTTAATTAATAAATAATTAAAAAAGTCAAAAAAAATATTTTTCTTTTTCCCAAAATTTTATTTTATCATTAGGATCGTAAAAATATTATTTTCACGTCCGTAGGGTTTGCGTAGCATAAGTTTCACTTTTTATTTCGCGCACTCGCGTTTATTTGAATTTTAACTCGCGTTTTATTTAAATAACTTTTGCGTTTTTTTTTTAATTTAGGTTACGTTATTAAAAGTAGTTTGTAAAATAAGAAAAACCAAAAACATAAATAAAGTGATAGCTTCTATTTAAGCCGTTTGGCTTATTTTTCTACTTACGTATAAGCAATTTCTGATTTTAAGTTTTTAGATTACCTTTTAAAGTTAATTAGGTTTCACGTCATTGTTAATATAGTGTGTTTAAATCGTTCTCATTCGTTTTTCCTTAGTGTAATCATTCAAACTCACTTAAAACCCTTTCCTGTCCAAATTCACCCGATCACAAACCCGTTTTTATACCATCCACACCTCGTCGGGACATAACGACCCGGGGAAACCCTAAACTCACCGGAGTATTGGCCTAAGCTGTCTAACTTGTTGACCATAACTTGGTTGATATTATCTGACTGTCTGAGGCCAATCAGTGAGCTCCGGAAACCCTCTCCCTGAGAATCATGAGAGGCCCAACAGGACTACCCCTCCCCTATCCCTGAAAGATTCAATTCCAGACAAGTCTAGGGTTCAAAAGGCCGTGGAAAAGGAGGACAGGGAGGTAGTTGCTGCTAGGGAGGAAAAAGAAAGGAAGAAACATGAGAAGGGACCTGTGAGTAAGAAGAGAATGGTTGATGAGGGGAGTGAAGCTCCGAAGAGAAAGAATCTAGCCGATGAGGAGATCGTTCTTTCCGACGATCATACCGTTGATGCTAATCCTCTCAACCAAGCGGAGCCCAGTGTTCAAGAAAAACTTGTTGTCAATCGGCCTGAGAGTGCCGCGCTTCCTGACGAGAACATGGCTGAAAACAATGAGACTTTGCAACCGGATGAGCAGATGGGTGGACCACAAGATAACAAAGCTCATGGCCGTAGTTCAAGACCTCCTTCAGAAGGTGAACATTCTTTGTCTCCTTCGTTTTCTTCCTCCCCCTTTCATGATCACTTCAATTTGTTTACCTATAATCATATATTGTCTAATGCATGTGTGAACTGGTCTCAGGTCACTCTGCTCATACGGCTCAATCCCAACACCATCTTTCTCACCCCGGAGGCCCGTCGACGGAGAATCAGGATACTCTTGAAGGTATGGGCTTATTCTGTTGTTCTTTGCTTGTTTGCATGTTTTCACATCATTACTAACTTCCGCTGTTTGGTTTTACAGAGGGTCATACTGACAAGACCGGTGGGTACTTTATTCCTGGGTGGACGCTGCAGGATGATGTTCGGATGAATTCCTTCCGAGCCTGTCGTGAGATGATCAACAACCTTGCCACCCCAGCCGAGAAGGAAGCTTTAGCAGGACTGAATAATAATCAACTGCTTCGTTAAGCGTATGTGAATGTGGGTTCCGGGGTGGCCCTCTTGGGAGAACTGTTCACTCGCTATGCTCAGCTGAACAGAGAGTTCCGGGAGTTGGAAGCTGTGCATCAAGGCTGTGAGTCTTTGGTTGATCAGTTGCATGACACCGAGGAGGAACGCAACTCGGTGAGGGGTCAATTCAACCAACTTTTGAAGGAATTCAGGGAACTGGAGAACGAAGTTGCAGCGGCGTCAACCCGGACGGAGGGCTTAACAGATCAGTTAGAGGAGATGGAAAAAGACAGGAATGACTGGATGAAAGTCTCCTCTACTCAGGCCGCTCGTATCAAGGATCTTGAGCAGCAGCTGAAGGAAAAATCACTTAAGGTCGACCGATTGACTGCTGAGAACAAACAGCGTGTCACGGAGTTAGCTTCTTTCGAGGTTGTTCGTCACAATACTGTCAAGGAGCTTCTTCCAGCAGCCTTCTGTAGGCTCTTTGAGAGTGCTGAATATAAGAAGAGTTTGGGCCGGGTATATAGTTTATCATACTCTGGTGAATTCATTGATGGTGTGAAAGCTGAACGGAAGCCCGAGGACGCTCAGAGGATCCTTGGGAAGGTGAAGAAGTTGAATATGGATTGCCCGTCTCTTTGGAAGCAAGAATACCATAAACTATTTCAAACGGAGTATCCATTTGTGAAGAAGCTAGCCGAGGCACATCGTCTTCCGCTAGGAAATTTGATGAACTTCTATCCCGACCCTCCAGCTACTCATGTGATTCAGCCGAAAGAGGGGAATTTGAAGCCTCAAGAGAAGCCCTCCACTCTCCCCGATTCAGGGGTTGATAAAGATGTAGCTTAGGTTGATGTAATGATGTATGTGTTTATGAATTTCTCTATTTGTAATCATGACAATCGGTCCTTATTTATGAAAATTTTCCCCCGGTTGTCCGGAGTTAGATATTAATGATGCTTGGTCGTGTGTTTTTTTTTTCTTTTCTGCACTTGTTTTTATTTTTATCTTCACAAAAATTGATCACCTTATTAGATGGGATGCTAACGGAGTGTTATGCACGATCCGTTTTATCGGACGGAGTGCTAGTCACGATCCGTACGAGGACGGAGTGTAATGCACGATCCGTTTTATTGGACAGAGTGTTAGTCACGATCCGTACGAGGACGGAGTGTTATGCACGATCCGTTTTATTGGACGGAGCGTTAGTCACGATCCGTACGAGGACGGAGTGTTATGCACGATCCGTTTTATTGGACGGAGCGTTAGTCACGATCCGTACGAGGACGGAGTGTTATGCACGATCCGTTTTATTGGACGGAGCGTTAGTCACGATCCATACGAGGACGGAGTGTTATGCACGATCCGTTTTTTACATAACTTATAACACGAGAATTGATGAAAACTTGCTTCTGCTTTAGCGTGAAGCTTTACTTGTCATTAACCGTTATATATAAGTAACAACAATATTAGCGAAAGCATTGACGAAGGTTAATGGCATGCCAAGTACGAGGAACTTCTTTTTCTTCGATAGTTTGGAGTTTGTAGGAGCCGTTGTCATAAGCCCCTATTATTCGGTACGGTCCTTCCCAGTTCGGACCTAACTTTCCCTGATTTTCGACACGGCTTGCTTCGTTCTTCCGGTAGACAAAATCCCCCACTTTGAACGTGACCGGCCTAACCCTTCGGTTATAATATTGCTCCACTTTTGTTTTATACTTTGCTTCCCTTATTTATGCCATTTCCCTTCGTTCTTGCAGTAAATCTAGGTTGAGGCGTTGCTCTTCTTCGTTGAGTTCTGGATCAAACATCATAGTCTGATGAGTAGGCATCCCAATTTCTGCCGGAATAACGGCTTCACTGCCGTACGTTAAACTGAACGGTGTTTCTCCATTGCTAGTTTTCAACAATGTCCTGAACGCCCATAGGACATTTGGTAACTCATCCACCCATCCAGCTCTTTCTCTGTCTAGCCTAGTCTTTATACCGTGCATAAGGCTGTCATTCGCCCTTTCCACCAGACCATTAGCCTGCGGATGTGCCACGGCAGTGTTTATCTGCTTGATTTTTAACTTCTCACACCAGCTCTTAAAGGGGTCATTTGCAAAGTTTGTCCCATTATCCGTGACTATGACCCTCGGCAATCCGAAGCGACAGACAATGTTGTCCCACACGAACTTTTTGACTTCCTTCCTGGTGGTTTTAGCCAACGGTTTCGCTTCTATCCACTTGGTGAAGTAGTCCACAGCGACTATGACGAATTTTACATTCCCCGGTGCTTCCGGTAATGGTCCCAACACATCCATTCCCCATTGGTAAAAGGGCCATGGAGCCATGATGGTCTTGGGCAGCTTAGGCACTGGAGAGTGTATCTGGCAGGAATCACATTTGTTAATTTCTTCTCTGGCGTCCCTATGCATTGTCGGCCAGTAATACCCTTGCCTCATGAGTTTTGCCACCACTGATCTTGGTCCGGAGTGCATTCCGCAAGACCCCTCGTGTACTTCCCTAATGATATAGTTGGCCTGTAAGGGCCCCACACACCGTAGCATAGGGCTTAAATACGACTTTTTGAACAAGACCCCATTCTCCATAACATATTGGGGGATTTTCATTCAGAGAACTTCTTGCCTCCGTTGGGTCCTCCGGCCAAATGCCTTCCTCCAGGCATCGAATGATTGGTGTCATCCAATTATCTTCTTCCTCCTCGACAATGGCCTTCACACTTTTTTTTTCAGTCGAAGGTTTTTCCAACACCTCCACCAATATTTCCTTGGTTAAGTGATTGAAGGCCACGGATGCTAACTTACTTAGCACATCTGCCTTTTGGTTCTGAGCACGAGGTATGTTCCGGATCTTAAACTTTTTGAAAGCTTTTACATATTCTTTTGTTTTTGCCAAATACCAAATCATGCTATCCTTGGTAGCCGCGATTCTCCATTGATCTGACTAGCCACCAGCTTCGAGTCCACCCTTACATCTATCAGTTCTACTCCCATCGCACGGGCTATGCGTAACCCGGCCAAAAGAGCTTCGTACTCGGCCTCGTTATTAGTGCTATCGAACTTGAGCCGAAGAGCATAAGTATGTTCTTCCTGAGAAGGGCCTATTAGAACCAAACCAGCACCGGAACCTTTCTTGCTAGATGCTCCGTCTGTAAACAATACCCATTCGCCCGGCTCAGACACGGTATTAATTTCCTTTTTCGGACCTTCGGATCCCACCGGAACTCCAGAGATGAAATCCGCAAGAACTTGACCTTTTATGGCACTTCTGGGAATATATGTTATGTCATATGCTCCTAGTTCAACGGAATACTTGGCCAGTCTTCCTGATGCTTCTGCTTTGTTCAGGATTTGTTTTATTGGTTGATCCGTTATAACTCTGATGGGATGAGCTTCAAAATACATCCTTAACCTTCGGGATGCATGTAGTAATGATAATGTCAACTTCTCGATAGGGGGGTTATTTCTTTCGGCCTCTTGTAGTGTACGGCTGACATAGTGAACCGGGAGTTGTCTTCCTTTCCTCTCTGTTAGAAGAACGGCGCTTATAGCGTCTTTAGCCGCTGCCAAGTACACATATAATACCTCTTTTGGAATTGGGGTCGCCAGAAATGGGAGTTCCAATATAACTTTTTTAAGGGATTGGAATGCCTTTTCAGCGTCGCTGGTCCATCGGTATTGTTCCTTGTTTTCTTTGGAAATACTTTTTAGCGTTTCAAAGAAGGGGAGTAACCTTTCTGCCGACCGTGCTAAAAATCTGTTTAGTGCCGCTAGCTTTCCGCTCAGACTCTACATTTCCTTGAGTGTTGAAGGAGATTTCATTTCAGCTATTACCTTCATCTTTTTAGGGTTCACCCGGATTCCTTCGGATGTTACCATGTACCCCAAAAATTTCCCTTCTTCCACTCCGAAGGAACACTTCTTCGGATTAAGCTTCATATTAATTCTTCTTAGGTTATGAAAAGTTCGGCTATGTCTGACAGCATTTCTTTTTCACTCTCACTTTTAATCACCATATCGTCAACGTAAGCCTCCAAATTACGTCCGATTTGCGATCGGAATGCCGAATTGACCAAGCGTTGGTAAGTTGCTACGGCATTTTTGAGGCCGAAAGGCATTTTCTTGTAGCAATAGGTTCCCTGCTCTTTGTAGAATGCAGTTTTCTCTTCGTCTTCTTCTACCCTTTGTACGCGTCGAAAAAACATTTGTATTTATACCCAACGACCGATTGAATCTTCCAGTCATTCTCCGGCAATGGGTAGTAATCTTTTGGGCATGACGAGTTCAAGTTTTTAAAATCGATGCACATTCTCCAGCTGCCGTCACACTTCTTTACCAGCACCGGGTTAGAGATCCAAGTAGGATATCTTACCGGTCGAATTTTTCCGGCCTGCAGCCATTCTGCTACCTCCTTAAGTACCACCTGACTTTTTTCTGCGGAGAGACTACGTCTTTTTTGAGCTACCAGAGTGTCTGACACATTCACGTTCAGGTGATGCTTTATTATCCGTCTCGGCACTCCGGTCATATCGGACGGTTGCCAAGGGAACACATCTTGGTTTTTCCTCAGCAATTCTACCACATATTTCCGGCATTCTTTCGAGAATCATGTCCCTATTGTGATCAATTGATCCGGGTAGGAAGGATTCACTAGTACTTCCTCCGTAGCACTCGTTTCCCGGATTTCCGCTTCTTGGGGTTTCTGTTCCCTCGGTCTGTATTCTGTCTGCCGTTCCTCTAACCTTCTGCATTCCAGAACGGTTGGAGGAGGTGATTTTATAGTTGCAACTCCGTTAGGTGTGGGAAATTTGATCATAGAGTGGATTGTTGATGGTACTACTCTAAGTTCTTTGATTCCTGTTCTTCCCAGAATCACATTGTAGGGAGACGGCGATTGTACTACACAGAAGTTCATCCTAGTCCTCCGGGTTAGACCATGATCTCCGAAACGTACCTCCAGCGCAATCTTTCCTAACGGCTTACTGGTTTCACAGGAAAAACCGATTAAAGACGTGGTAGTTTTCTGAAGACCTGATCTTATAGATGAGCTAAGATTACGAAAGCAATGCTCATACATAACGTTCACGGACGATCCCTCGTCCACATATATTCTCCGAACCAAATATCCCGCGATGTTACCTTCCACTATCAAGGATTCTTCCGACAGGTCGTATGTCCGGATAGGAGGGAAAACTATAAAAACGTTCATCCATTCCTCTTCCGGCTCTTCATACCTTCTCTTCCTTTCTCCCATCAAACTTCTGATCATGTTTATCACCTTGCCTTTCCCTCTGTCATTTCTTCGGGGAGGATCCCTCCCATTTCCACCTTCACGCTTTCGGACATCTTTCAAAAGGTGATCTAACTTACCAGATTCCAGGGCAATTTCCAATTGCTTCTTTAACTGATAACAGTCGTTTGTCAAATGACCACGCTCCTTGTGGTACTCACAGAATTTGTTCTCATTCTCTTTCCTCGGCCTGCTACCGGTGAGAGGGGGCATTGGCAGGTTCAGATGATGCTCGGTAGCCAGGATTTCCCTCGGAGGTTTAACCAAAGATCCCAGACCTGGGCGGTTATACAGTTGTCTGAACGGTTCATTCCTTCGGTTATCATGAGGATATAAGTCACTGCGGTTATGGGTGTTTTTCAGAGGAACATAAGGGTGATATGGATCCCTGCGAGTGTCCTTCGGTTTATAATCATTTCTGTGGTCCCCTCGCATCCGATCCCCATAGGTTCCCTTGACTACCTTGTCATTCCTGGGGGCGCCATACCCCTTTTTGTTATGATCGTAAGTCTCGCCCATTGGCAACTCCGTATTCCTGTATGCTTCTTCTGACCAAATAAAATCATCGACCCGTGTAAACATTTCGGTCACAGTCTTTGGAACCCTGTCGGAGAACTTTTTGGCCAGAGTCAGACATTTATGAGCACCCATGAAGGCCGATATTTTCATTATCTCCGGAACACCGCTAATATAACTGGCTTCATCTGTCCACCTTTCCTTGAAATCGGGTAGGGATTCGTGGGCCCTTCGGACAATCTTCGTAATTTCTGTCGGGTCCTTTGCTCCTTTCCTTCGGAGAGAAAATCTGTTGGAGAACTGCTCCCTCAGTTCATCCCAACTGTCGATGCTGCCTGGCTCTAGACGTTCGAACCATCCTCCCGCTGCCCCGTCAAGGGTTTGCTGGAACATTCGACACCAAACTGGCATCGGCCACTCACCCCCATTTGCAGCCCCGACAAATCGTGTGAGGTGATCATTAGGGTCGGTTGTACCATCATAGATCCTCATGTGCAACGGCATCGCATAACTAGATCCGGTGAACTCCACTATGCGACGGGTAAAAGGTGATCGAGCGACTTCCTTAAAAGGTTTGCATAGGTCATCATCTACATTGTTCCCCGGTTTTACCTTCCCTTTACCTTCAACGCCTTCATCCCCGAAATCCAACCGGATGGGTTTCAGGACGCTTCCTCCCTGAGCGTTGTGTTGCTTAATTAGTTGTGTTAGCGATGCTACCTGACTGAGGATCATCTCCTGCAAATTAGGAGAGTCGTTGTTCTGGTTGTCATCGTCGTTGGGCCCGCTTCCTCCGGGTCTAGAAGGAGGAGTTTGATCTAACGGAGGAGGAGGAGAACCCACCATTGCTGCTCGTTAGTAGACTGAATAACGGGTCCCACGGATGGCGCCAATTTGTTGAAGTAAAACCGTGCGGTATGGTTCCACCTCAGCAAAGTCTTCCGGAATGAGTCGTCACACAAGTTCTCTTCAGCTGCACAGGTAAAACACACGTCAGACTCGCCTCGAGGGTATTCCCGAGACCGACTCCGGCGTGAGAGTAAGTATGGAGGGTATGATGATGAGTATAAGTAAATGCAAGTGAATAGTATGTGTGTGTTAGTTGTGCGACAAAAATGAGATAGGGGTATTTATACTACCTCAATTCTCTATCTGCTCTGTCTCGGGAAGGAGCGTACAGTGTCATCCCATAACCACTAGTAGGGATATAGATGGAGTCTCGCTCAGTAAAGAGAGTTGTAGATTCGTAGAACATGAGAAGAGCCTTGACTTTATATTATATTAGTCCAGCACGCTAGCTGCAATCTTTCTAAAGCAAGAAGGGAAGGGAGAAGGTAGCAAGTGATTGAAATGACAAGCTTGTAACTGATATGAAATCTCGGAAGACAGTAAGTTGGACGAGGAGCTCATGTACCGCAGAGTGGGCAAATGCTCCCCTCTTTCAAGAGACTGTTTCTGTTCTTCCAAGAGAGGCCGATGAAAGAGCCCACCCCGGATACGGAAGGAAGGTATGGAGATGGTGCTGCTAGAACCAAGGTGCGTAGCGCCAAACCAAAAGCCCTATTATACCACGTCTGCTCTAATCGGATTGAACTTTTATTCCAAAACGGAGAGCACATGAAGCTTACCTTCTTTTTATTAAAAAGGGAAAGGGCTTTTTCAGCTGGTGCGCAGTAGCGCACTTCCGTTTAGCCATAGTTAGTTGCTGTTTCCATTTGGTAGTTTTTTTCTCGTTGTTGATACCGGCAAGACCACGTGGGCTGACACGATCCCTGAAAATCCGGTTGGAACTTCGGCTAACCTTCATCAAAGGTCCGGACGGTTAGTGTGACCGAAGGATCGACAAGCTGAAGACCGGGATAATATCCGAAGGAGATGTGTCATTTAGGCACATACGCCAACAATTATATTACGTAAGTTGTGCCCTTGCGGCTTGCCCATCATGTTGACTAATTTAGTACTTTGAAATCTGTGTATGGTCTTCTGAAAGAAGTTAATATGAAAGTGATGAGTGAAATATGTTAGTGGTTTCTTGTGAAAGAATAGTTTTCGAAGATATATAATACAAAAAGGTTAATATACAAATATATTATCAAACTTTGCAAAAATTTCGCATAAGTTACTAAACTTTATTTTCATTCACTTAAGATACTAAACTAGGGTCACAGTATATGGATACGCGTGTGATAGACAGGGATCTTTCTTGTGTTACAGGTGAATATTCTGAGGAGACACCGGTTTGGCCTTTTCTACTCCCATTGGGATTTCGTTAGGGGGAAGCTCTGAACCCCTCACTCTTTCTCCGGACCATAAGCCTTTGGGTAGTTGGTAAGGTTGTCGACTCTGAACCAATGATTTTATGTGAAGAAGAGTATTTCTGAAGAACGTTCATGTTCATTACTTCGTTTACCTGCAAACTATTGATAGCTTGTTTATCATTGCCATGTCATCAAATAAACATCCACCTCATTCAAATAGTCCACGTCATATGCACTAAAGTTTTTTTTCCACTCCTTTTCTTTTTGCTTATTTATTAATGTTTCCCTTTTCATACTATTTTCTCCTTTTTATATGAATTTTGTTCCATCTCTGTATTGTACGTTTGTGGTAGGGGTAGAAACCAGCCGAGCCGTTCAGGATCAAATCGGTAAAAAAAAACTCGAACAATTCGAGCTTAAACAAACTCGAGCTCGAGCTTGAGCTCGAGTCTAAGTTTAGGCTCATTTAGTAATCGAGCTCGAGCCGAGCTTTACTTATAAAGATCGATTAGGCTCACGAGCCTTAAAGAGCCATAGAAGTATAGACATATATATTGTCTCTACAACAACTATGGATAAACGAGCTTAAAATAAATAACGAGTTCGAGCTTAGTGTGACTAACGAGCTCGAGCCTAGTGTAGCAATTAATGATTTGAACTGAGGGCTTACGCCTTACCGTGGACAACCGCAGGGGCTTCCAGCAGTGATAGCTGAACTAACCAGATGGGCCGCCCAAAACCTGGATCCCCTATGCATTTCATTCTTTCCAGAAGGGAAAAAAAGAAGTACCCCCCATCTAACGAGCCAATTTCCATTTGAGATTTATTTTCTTCAGCACGTTTGTAGAACCGTAGAGGGGATGAATAGTGTCTTTTCGACTTATATAAAGTTTAGAAACTTTAAGTCTCAAAGAGTGTAAAAAGGTGAGTCCACGAATCAACCAAACCAAGGAATATCTAGAGAAAGAGTAGAAGACGAGACACCAAGATTTATACTAGTTCGGGATGGGGGTTTACACACCCGTACGTCCAGTTACGAATCCACGACACCGATATTATTCACTAGTATAATCCTTATTGTGGAATACAAACCGTTACAATTTCACTCCACCGATATGCACAAAGATCGACGCTCACAAAAAAGAGATACTCCCAGTGATATTCTGATATACTCCATTTCAGAACTCACTTAAGAAATAAGATACGGTTAGCCAAACTACTAGGTGAATCAAGATAGGAAGGAAGAACAAATCACGAAACAGTTTGATATCAATTGATATGAACATATCCCATACTAGGCTCGCATCGGTTTATAAGCTAAGTGTAGAACTCACTCCAAAAAGCTAGCTTAAAGGAGGAGGGACACCTAGACATTATAAACTACCGGCCAATCCCATACTTGGCCGATGTGGGATCGTAACAATACCCCACCATTGAAGAACCAACGTCCTCGTTGGTCACGGCTATGTTGGTCACGGTTGGCACCCTCTTTGGGTCCAAGCTACCACTCCGAGTGTTGGAACCTCGAAAGGTAGGGTTGTCTCTTATACCAATTGATATACTCCGTATCAGAACTCACTTAAGAAATGAGATACGGTTAGCCAAACTGCTAGGTGAAGCAAGATAGGAAGGAAGAACAACTCATGAAACAGTTTGATATCAATTGATACGAACCTATCCCATATTAGGCTGGCATCTCTTTATAAGCAAAGTGTAGAACACACTACAAAAAGCTAGCTTAAAGGAGGAGGGGACACCTAGACATTATAAACTACTGGCCAATCCAATACTTGGCCGATGCCCTCGGAACCACCCACAAGAATCTCACTACTCGACTTTCCACCTAAACCACAAAGACCACAAAGAACTCCCTCACGGAAGTACCAAACCCCAACTAGAACTTCACCTGATCTAGACTTGACCACCAAGGTACAAGACTTTATACGCCCTTCATTATCCACACAATGATAAGACTTCATAAATGATTATAAGAGCTTGAAGTGTTTGATATAACCTAACCTAGCTTAAGGACTCAACCTAATAGAAATGGTATATAGAAGAAGACCTTCAACACAACACATAAAAGTGGATTAAGTTCTTGTGTGTCTCTCTTGCAAAAGAAGTGTTCTTTCAATAGATGAGAATAGAATATGTTAGAATATAATAAGATAATTAGACGAGGTATTAGAGAGAAGAAAGTAGAGGGAAACAAAAAAATTAACTTTTTTTTTTTTAGATTTTAGAACTTTTCATAAATCATTCGTAGTCTTTTTTTTTTTTTTTTTTTTTTTTTTTTTTTTTTTTTTTTTTTTTTTTTTTTTAAGGCGCAGAGGATTTTATTAAAAACTAAGAATACGCCAATACAAGTCCCTAAGAAGGGGAACTGAAAATGAACATACAACCTTCAAAGAAAAAAAATAAACCCAAAACCTCAATGATGAGGACAAGAATAAGAAAATGGCACCAGATATCTCTCACGTAATCGCACCCGCAACCGCAACTGCAATTGAAATCGATGAGCTTACAATGGTTTGATTAAATGTGAGCGACCCTAAACTGCAACTGCTTAGGATCATTCAACTTATTCATAGTTGATGCCCTAATATCCATACATTCTAGGATTAAATGAGGGCGAATTCAATGTTGTGTTCTTGCATTTAAAATTTTGATTTAATTTTAGTGCTTTACAAGTGTATAACTTATCAATATCTATACTACATATAATGCATGAAGCACTCTCTCTCTAAAATTTTTAGATTTACAAGAAACAATGCATGGTTTACAACACTTTAATGCACCCAATTTTCAGGATTACAACAAAGTAAGCATATTATACAACAAAAAACAGCTTAGTGTCATTTTAAGACCAAAATTCTATCAAACAACATTAATGCTATTAAAAACACCCCTTCACCAAAAATTACAACCATTTAAGCACAATGTACAATACCTTTTAAGTAAATACAAGTCATAAAATACAAAGCACAAGTATGTAAAGCACATTGATTTTAAGGTCAATAATATATTCAACACATATAATTAATACATTAATTAATTCACCCCTTCACCAAAATATACAATCATTTAACCATAATTTACAAGCTAATCAAGCTACTAAGCCAAGTACTTAAAAATAAAGCCATTAGGCTGTGCCCAGTGGCCGGTCGACCGGACCGGTCGCCCCTGCGCTGACCGAGTAGCCGCCACTGCAACCACAAGGTCGGACGGCTCCAAAATTCACAAACTAGTCACCCCCTCGACCGATTAATGCATTCCACAAAAGAAAAAAAAATGTACGGTTAAATATCAAAACAAAAACGAAGATGAAACAAAAGAAAAAAAGAACAGTTATCAATGAAGCAAAAACAAACATCAAACTTATTCCATCTATAGTTCACGAACAAAAAGTATACAGCAACAATAAAACCCAACATCTACATCTACCTCATTTCTAACCCCATCCCAAAACCACCATCACGGTCAACACAACATAAAACCTTAGAGAGAGTTTTCGTTTGATATTCAAGAAAAGGGTCTGATTTTCTTGCAAACATAGATTGTTGGTTATGTTCAGTTATCAAGATAAGAAAGAAAATAAGAGTATGTGATGTTTGTGTGGCTGCAAATCGTGGCTGCATATTTTTGTGAGGGAAATTAGGGCAGGAATGAGGTAATTTAGGTTTTATAAACGTATTTATAAGTCCTAACATTTGTGTTATATACCGGTTTGGTTGTTAGTTGGGCTGGCCAAAAGATATCACAAATTGTTTGGTAGTTTTATCATGAACCTTAATAGATATTGATGATTAAAGTTTGTTTAGGCTGAAAATGGTTTCAGACTAATTACCTTGATAATTGAGCCGTATATTATTTGTATAGTATAGTTGATTTTGGGCTAATTTTGATATTTAGTTCATGTGAATAGTGTATATTAAAAATGAAAATGTATGGGATATATATAGTGTAAAAAGATGGATTTTTTTGAAATAAAAATAAAAATATAAATGTTGGTCGCCTTACTATGCCTAAAAGGTCGCATGCAGGTCAGAAAATTCAAAGGTGATTGTGCTGAAGGAGAGAATCAAGATTTCTTTTTGTGGTAGCTTCGGTTAACAGTAAATGAAATTATTCTACTACCTTTTTCTTTTTTTATGGGTCCAATACCGTCTTCCATGATGTATGGGGAGGTTGAGATGTAGACAGCCTTACCCTTACCTAAGGTAAAGAGGCTGCTTCCAGTTCTATCTAAGATAGGAAAGGACCTCCGGCCTTTTGTAGGAGGGTGAGGATCGAACCATTGACCTCTAGGTTAAGATGCAAGTGGTTTTCCAACTGATTCAACCCTAAAATTATTGTTATCTGTAAATTAATCGTTAAAAAAATATGACCGCATAACATTACATTACCAGAAAATATAGTCACATGATACCTGTCACCGCATCGCGCGGGTACCCTGCTAGTTAGAAGATAAATATTGCTATTATACAAAACACATTTTCACATTTTCACAGTTATAATTATTTGCCGTTATAATTTTTCGTTATTATGCTCGGGCACTCACCTCATATTAGTGATAGTATGCTTACCCTTAGAATAGTATACCTTCTAGTGATTCGACCTAAAGCTAACCGGCTTATCAAGCGCAACTAAGCTAATATGCACCAGAGAAAGCTAGGTGCCGTAGGTAAGCTCTTTTAGATCTGGAGCATTGATTATCCATAATGAAGAAGCTAGCTCTATTTTTCAGTTACCTATCCTGTGCTCGAGAAGGTCCCTTAGTCTTGGCCAATCCTCACTTAACAACTCCGTCCTTTCATAGGTGAGCAATAGTAATAATAGTAATTAGTATTGTGATAGCAATGGTAATGGTAATAATAATCATGACATCATTTTAAATACTATATGCGAAATAGGTATGGAAAAGAGACATGCTTCTAGCATTCTTTGATTTGAATTTTCCGAATAATTATATGCTGTTAAATTTGATTCAAAATATGTTTTAGATCGATATCAGTGTTAATCAATTAAGTCTTTCAGGCGACGAATTGAAAACCGTATTTGAATCTCGCACATCTTGTATATGCAATGATTTTGTTTGATTACTTGTGATGTTGAGTTATTATCCTTGTTACAAAATCACATAAATATAAAAGGGTGACTATCTATACTACTTATAATAGAGAAAAATGGTGGAAAGTGAAATGTTGAGTTTTCAATAATGGTCAAATGATAGAGAAAGTGAAATGTAATTAATACTCTTATTAAAACACTTAAATATTTAAAAGTACAATTATTTATTCACATTGTATAACCAAATTAAAGCATATCTACCAAACTAAATACAACCAATTCAAACACAAATCAGGTTGACCCGGGACGCTTCAAACCCGGCGGGTTGACCCAGTTTGATTTGGCCCGTTTTCGACCCAACCTAGCAAGTTGACCCGGTTTAAATCGACTCATTTTTCGACCGGAACAGTTCAACCGATTGAACCAACCGGGTCGAACCGGGTTTCAAAACATTATCCATTACTTAAAAGTACAATGATTATTCACATTGTATAACCAATTAAAAACATATCTACCAAATTAAATACAACCAATTAAAACACAAACCGGGTTGACCCGGGACGCTTCAAACCCGTTTTTCGACCGGAACGGTTCAACCAATTGAACCACCCGGGTCGAACCGGTTTCAAAACATTATGTTTAATTCTCAAATTTTTAAACTTTTATTATTTTTCGTTTATAACCTATAAACTTTTTTTATCAATAAATTATTTGTCGCTATAAAATCCCGTTGCTATACACGGGTACTCGTCTAGTTAAGTCAAAAGAACAAAAGAATTTATGAACGGGTAGTCTTGATATTGGGGAAGTACATGATGATTGGTTTATGATGTGTTCCTCATGTAGATGAGTTTTAATCAGTGCTGTAAAATATTGACTTTGACGGCTGATTAATCGGCGCCTTGGTGCAAGGCGGCCCCTAACCACTCGATTTTAGCTTAGTCCGCCATATTAAACGGATCAGTAAAAAATTCAGGATTAACTAGATAAAAATTAGCCAAATCGGAGAAAAATCCGCACAATCGGCTAACGCGGATCAACGTGTCCCTATAAACTAAATTAGGCTTTTTTATATTTTTTATTTTATTTTATTTTATTTATTTTTTTATTTTATTTATTTATTTATTTTTTTTTTTTTGTCAATGTACCTCATGTTTTTCACAAAATTAGCCCACACAACTATTAAAACACACCTGGAACAGCAATTTAACACAAATTGTGAAGGTGTGTTTATTTTTCTTACTTTCATTGAATGTTTGAGAAACTAATTGGAATCAGAAATTGGTTTTTGAAAATCAATTGAGATTTGAGGCCTAAATTGAATTATTCAAACTTTGAGCCTTGAAGTATTTTCTAGTATTGTGTTTATGCCATACATAAAAGTTCTAAAATATAATTTATGTTAGGTGCAAAGGTTAATAACTGGTAATCCGAACTGGCTTACAATTGGTTGCATTTCCAAATGTGAACAGCATACATGACTCATTCAGCGATTATGGCTATAAAGTTGCCAATGATCAAACCATTGACCTTGTATGAAGGTGTATGAAGGTTTCAATTCAACTAATTCCCGATAAATCGCTAAGCGGTATCTGAACGCTCAACTAGTGACTAGAGTTTTTTACAATCTTGGTTTTGATGTACCTTTTTGGCTACTGATTAAGTGGTATCGAAAAACGTCATTTAAGTTGTTGGATGCATGCACCTTAGATTAGCCAAACAGTCAATTATACAAAAACATATACATCATAAACATACTATCACAATTAATTTGCTAGCTAACTCATAACTAGAATAACATGTAAGACACAGTCTACGTACATTTATCCTGTAGAATTTATTGACAAAGAGATATATTTAGCAAAGTTATAATTAGTAATATAAGATGTTTTACTTTGGCCTTAAACATATATTTAGTGACTAATTTTAGGTCAATAAAGTCAAGATGGCCGAGTTGGTCTAAGGCGCCAGTTTCAGGTACTGGTCCGAAAGGGCGTGGGTTCAAATCCCACTCTTGACAAATTCTTTTTATTTTATGATTTTATAAATTAACGATATTTATAACATTTCCTCTGGTATTCAACAAATGTCAAGGTTTGTCTCTACACTTAAAAACGTATAGTTTTATTTAACAAGCAAGCTAACCTCATAGAACGTACGAGTAGAAACTCGATAAATTAATACTCGATTATTTAATAAACTCTCTAAGATAATATTTTTTGCCGGTCTCGACTCGAGGATAGGGTGCTAAATTAATAATTCGCTAAAATTATAAGATAATACATTTTTGATAATTTCTTTAGACCCCGTATAAAATATAAATTAATAATTCCTTATACATAGCATATTACATAAATGATATATGAAGGTTTCTTGAAAAACGACTAAATTGTCTTTTGTTTTTTGTTGAAATCAATTTCCCCTTGAATCTCGTCTCTAATTTTCCTTAGCATGGTAAGAACTTCTGGTGTTGTTTTCTCATAGCTCAACAAGAAATTGTTCAATGTGATTGTCGCTTTAATAGCTTCGTTTCGCGAAGGGGGCTCCATTGTAGAACTTTCATCATCTTCTTCATTGATATCATCTTTATTAATTCCAATAACGCTTTCAATAATTTCTTCATCAGTCAACAACTGTGCAACTACATTTTCTTCTGGGTGAGTCAGAACATCTTCGACATCCATTGCGTTGCGATAACCCAACTTTTTGATCAAATTCTGGAGTTCTTGAGTGCTTTCACCATTCTTGCAATTGCTTTTGAGTGAGACTTGGATTATCCTTGTTGTGCTTGCATAATGCTCTTCGAATCTCGTCTGTCATTGTTGTTTTTTTCACACCTTTAAGATGGGAAGCCATGTTGTGTGTATGATTTGTTTGTGTTAACCTATTTTGATCTTGTATTTATATAGAAAATATTTTAATAAGGTGGGAGATTGAAGGTTTCTTTCAAATTGGGCCGTTCAATTGATATACATGCATTGTATACAATAATTAAATGGAAGCTTGAAAGGTGTTTGTAAACTAAGTATTCTAGTATAAATTAATAAAATATTAATTAATATATAAATTAATAATTATTAATTTATCGATTAATTAATAACTCTTTTAATTAATAAATTTTGATGGTCCCAAGTGTATTATATTATAAAGTTTAATTAATAACTCTTTTAATTAATAAATTTTGATGGTCCCAAGTATATTATATTATAAAGTTTTTAGTGTACTATTCTTCAACGCAATAGTCACTATTTCACATCCATATTTTCATGTGCACGTTAAACAAGGAACTACTTTTGATCAACTTTGTACAATACTACAATCTTCATTCAGCTTCTACGTAAATAAACATAAAAAATTATTGTTATTTCTGATAATCATGCCTATAACTTTGTACAATACTCTCATCACTTTTTTTGATAATTGCACCACAACTTGTGCATTACAATATTGTACCGTACAATACTGTAATGCACATGATACGCCAACTGTTGGTACAAGAATATCGTGTTAGAATAAATATCATATGTTTTATTAGGATATGTTTGAGTCGTTTTAGGATAAGTGTTTGAGTCTATCTAGGATTATCCCATCATGTCTATTTAAGCAATTGTAATCAATGAAATCATTTAAGCTTTTGTCAAATAAAAATATGTTTGGTTTTCTCTTCTTCTCTTCATAAGGAGCTCGCGCCCGCTTGAAGTGATGCCCTATCCCGATACAACCCCTAACCGGATCGTATCAGCACAATTGTGGTATTTGCATCAATAAATGTGGTGGGAGATCAACTCCCTTTACCTAATGATTTGATTGATTGATCTAAAAAAATAATTAGTGGAAATTTGAAGAAAGAAAGTATATAATACAATTGCACAAAGGATTTATGCATTAGACATGTGTTATAGCTCTAAAAAGCACTACTTGATATAGAGGCCTAATTAAATAAACCTAAATATAAGCCTACAAATCTTATTGGTTCATTTGTCCATGCATTTAATAGCTAAGTCAACATCTTATACGGAGTATTATCTAGGCGTGTACAAAAAAATCGATTTCTAATCCGATCTGACTAAAAAACCGAAAACCGGTTTCCCTAAAACCAATTTAGGGAAAACCAGTTTCACTTGAACTGAACTGCTTGTTTTTCAACCAGTTTCCAATTTATTCAACCGACCGGTTTGAAACTTTTTGAAACCGGGTTTTTTAATGTTGGAACAGCATACAATAGCGACAAAATGGTGTGTTATATATATATATATATATATATATATATATATATATATATATATATATATATATATATATATATATATATATATATATTGACCTTTTTTTATTTTAAGTGTCGAAATAACACCCCCATTACTAGTATATAAGTGGGTTGGGTGTTGAGAGTAAATCACACTTTCAAAAACACAAAAACACTCTCAAAAACGCAAAAACGCTTTCAAAAATAGCATCTGGATGTGGGCAATCTCAATCTTCCATTGGCATTGGGGATTCGTCAACCAATCTTACGGTGGTGTCTATCAAAGAAATGAATAGAAACCCGGCGATTTGGTCAAACTACGATTTGTGTGTGATGTTGAACGGTACGAAAAAAAGCAAGATGTAAGAAATGTGGGGCTTTTTTTAAAGAAGACGAGAATACTACGTTGAAAATCATATGTTGAAAAGTTGTCCCGCGTTGAAAGCCGCGTCGGGTTCTAGTCAAACAACCATACGGAATGATGGATTGTTGTGGCATTAAAAGGCAACTCGTGTTCGGGAAAGGATGGCGCAAATTTTGATTCAAGAAAGCTTGCATTTTGACCACTTCAATAATAAGCGAATGAACTCGCTTATCCAAGAAACGCTTCAACCTCGATATTGCCCTGTAAGTTGGGCTACACTAAGACATGATTGTATAAATATGTGGAAATTAGCTAAAAATGAAATGATTTTAGGATTTTAATCCCTAGAAACCGGTGTAAGTTTAACGTGTGATGTTTGGACGGCTTCACATAGTTCACCGGATTCGTATCTTTGTGTTACCGTTTATTGGGTAAATCCCAAAGCGTGGGTAATAATGAAGCATATGATTGCCTTTGAATTGTTTGGATACCAACATACCGGTGAAAATCTATATGCTATTTTAGATAAAGTCATCAAAACGTATAATTTAAAAGAATAGATTTTTGCTATATCTTTCGATAATGCGTCAAACAACAATGTTGCGGTTGATCTTGCAATTAAAACTAAATATAAACCGATTTGCAACGGTGTATTTTTTCATAGTTGATGTGTAGCACATATAATTAATTTGGTTGTGCAACACGGATTATAAAAACAATTTTAATCAAATGCTAAAAGATATTTTTAGTACTAGTAATCTTCGATATCATAATTATTTGAAGTTTTGTACTGATGCAAAATTTGTTTATGTCTGAATTGGGACGTACCTACCCTATGGAATTCCACTTGGATCATGCTTGAATGTGTTTTACTACAAAAAGATACTTTAAAATATTTCACGACCACCTTGCACAACGTAATCGGGTTACGGCTTATCCCAAGTCAAGTTGGCATACTAAAGAACTTGTTACGGATATGCTTGAAGTTTTTAAAAAAGCTACTACATTGTTATCCGGAGTTTGCTATCCTACAAGTTGTTTAGTTTTAAAACAACTTTATTTAATAACTTCAAAAATAAGAATCTTTGAAACGAGAGGCAAATTATTTGAAAATATGGTGCAACCAATGAAAGAAAAGTTTTAAAAAAAATTAAAGAATTGCCTCCCTTTATAACTTGTGCTGCCGCTTTGAACCCTACTCTAAACCGAAGCGGTGTTGAGGCTTTAATTTCTAACATTTCTTATGATTTGGGTTTGATTGAAAAATACCCGAAGTATGTAATAAAAGAATGTGCTAGCTTTAACGAAGCTTTTGACAAAATGTTTCAAGTTTATTTAACCAAATATGGCTCAAGTTCTACACATATTCATGATATGTATCAAGATGTGAGTTCATATGGTAATCACGAAACAAGTCGACTATATAATGTTTTAAGATTTGAAAATTCGACTATATAACACAGAGTAACGAGCTTGGAAGGTACTAAAGATCTGAATTTTTGTCGCAAATTATATTCAATAGTTTGTGAATTTGGATATTTTGGGTTGGTGGAAAGAACGTGAATCCCAATTTCCGGTTCTAGACGCAATGACCAATGACGTACTAACCGTCCAAGCTAGTACGGTAGTTTCGGAATTCGCCTTTTCTGTTAGTGGCAGCGTCATATCACCGAGAATAACAAAACTCACTTTGTTGGTGGTGGAAGTTTGTATTTGTTTGAAAGACCACCTCGATGGCATGAAAAGGATTCAAGATAAATCAACACTCGAAGGCGACTTGTTACGGGTTGAAGAAGAACTACACAAGGAAGAACTAGCGATGAGTTTGTATGTACCTTTTATAATACAAGAGCTAAATGAAGAAAACGAATTATACAATGAAGATGATTAATTCAAGACACAATGAAGACAAAGACGTTATTTATGTTATTCCTCTAATGTTATCTAATGTATTCCTTTAATGTTATTGACAAAGACGTACGATGATATATTCAAGAAACAATTTTATGTTTAAATATGTTTAATGCTTTGCTACTAAAAGTTCAAAAAAAATTATGGTTCAAAAATTTTTGTATCTGTTTTTGAACCGGTTCGACGTAAACCGGTTTAGACCGGTCCGACGTAAACCGGTTTAGACCGGTCCAAAACCGATTAGTACCGGTTCGGAGTTTTTCTCCTAAAACCGGTTTTGGGTCAAACCGGTTCGGCGTAAACCGGTTTAGACTGGTCCGAAACCGGTTATTACCTGTTCGGATTTTCTCTCCCAAAACCGGTTTTGGGTCAAACCGGTTCGGTGGGTAATTGACTCGATTCGATCCGGTTTTAAATCCGAACCGGTTTGAGAAAAAAAAATCTAGTTTGTACACCTCTAATGTTAACTTTAATATAAATTAGCAAATAAATCTAATTGTTCTTTTTTCTTTTTTCTTCTGGCCTGCACAACGTCTCAAACCTCGCCACGAGTTTGCACCATATAGAAACACTAGCAGGGTACCCGCGTGATGCCGCGGCGGGTACCCTGTAACTATATTTTACAGCAAGCAAATGTTGTTCGATTACATGTTTTTTTCTTTAATAATAACCGCACAAATGAATACACGAAACAAATCGATTTATTTAAATTAATTACTCCAAGAAAGTTATACGTGTTTATACTTGTTTTTATTGAAAAAATTATTTCGGACTCAATGGCGAAAGTCCCGTATTTTAAAACATTTGTTTGCTATATCAAATAGGGCTCACAAGGTTATTATTAAAAGATTTGCCAAAGTTACACTTTTTAGCCTTTGTCATAAGTTACACCGCCGCCTCCTTCTTTTCCCTTCTTGACAAGTTCAGTCCATGTGGTTTTATATAACACAACACACCCACACACACTCACGCAATTTCTCTCACACACACACACTATCTCTAACAACACCCCACCGGAAAGTTTTAGGGTTCTGGCGCCGTCACCGGATTCCGGCCAAAATTCCGGCAAGTCATTTTCTTCCATTTATGCGTAGATCGAGGCTAGTTCACCATTTCTAGAAAGTTTTTAGCCGAAAGGAGGGCGTTTGATCGAACCTTGAAGACCCCCGTGATCGAACCTTGTATTTTTAGTTTATTTCATAAAGTTACTTGTATTACTTTTTAGATTAACTTTTTATTTCTAGAATGTAGTTATCGTCTGAAGCTATGAATATCTAGATCACTTATTTAATTTGTGTACGTGTGATGTGTAGCATCTTTAATTTGTATTAGTCATAGAGAAATGAAATATTCACATAAGTATATTTTATGAGTAATTTTGATACCGGCCGATATGACCAAATGTTGTGGCTTTTTGTAAAATACCCTTTCTTTCTAACTTGCAACCATTTAACAGTACGTTGTTGGTAAGGAAATACCAATTACATCAGCTTGGTGATCTTATAAGTTAAAAGTAAACAGAAAGGTAAACTTCAAAGTGCCGGCTGACCACAGAATGAACAAAAAGAAATTCCATTTTTTTATCTCTATTGGAATTAATGTTGGACATTGTGCTTAAATTGCATTAATTTTTGATTGAGGAGATGAAATTAATTTGGCTATTTAATTATATTGTACATTGTGCTTAAATGGTTGTAATTTTTGGTGAAGGGGTATTTTTAATAGCATTAATGTTGTGATTATGGAATTTTGGTCTGAAAATGATATTATGCTTATTTTTGTTGTACAATATGCTTACTTTGTTGTAATTATGAAAATTGGATGCATTAAAGTGTTGTAAACCATGCATTATTTCTTGTAAATCTAAATTTTTTGGAGAGAGAGTGCTTTGTGTATTATATGTAGTATAAATATAATAACTGATTAATGATTTAGTTCCTTTGAGACAAGCTGTATATACTTATTATGGAGTAATGTTTCTATTTCTATTAGTGATGGTCAATGGCGGAACTCTTTAGTGGCACGGGAGGGTCCCGGCCCCCCAAAAGTTGCCGCAACTAGTGTAAATATCAGGGTTCTAAAAGGCGCGCTTTAGCGCCGCCAAGGCACAAGGCGTGGCCTCGGCATTACGAAACATACCAAGGCATCTTTTAAAGGCGTGACGCGTGATGAGGCGCGGCGTGACGCCTTATTTTGAAGCTTTTAAAGGATTTACTAGTATTTGAGCTAGAATTACCGAATTACTAATATAAGTGACTTGGGCTTGGACCTAATAAATTTATAAATCAATTTCAAGTTTTTAACTTATTTCTAAGGTACTACCACTCATATAACGAGTGAAGTAGGTTTTGACGACTACTCCAATGAAGAAGTTTTTATTTAAAGAAATGACGAAAAATGCAAGTATAGTTTAGTTTTTTGAGTTTATTTCTTATGTATAACGCTTTTTGTAAACTTGATGTATTATATATGTATGAAATATGATATAAATATATAAATCTATAAAAAAAATTATGCCGTCTTGAGTCACGCCTTAAAAACGCGGTAGCTTCGCTATGGCTCGTAAGGCGTGAGGCTTGGCTTCACCGCCACGCCACGCCTCACGATATTTATAACCTTGGTAAATATTATAAGTTTTAGGGGTAATTTAGTTGATAATATTAGTCGATATAAGCCCAAGCCCGATCTGTAGGCTTAGAGTACGTTAGGGTTCTTTGTACTTTATAAATATTGGTGATTAATAAAGTTAAAGCTAAGCAGTTACAATGTAAATATACGGTCTAACATGGTATCAGAGGGTACCGATCCTTCTAAAACCCTAACCTCGTTTCCCACCCTAAACTGCCGACACTTTCTTCCCTCCCAAAACAACACCCTACTACTGCATCTCATTTACCAACATAACCATCGCTGCTACAGCTCCTTTCAACCTAGTGTCATGATCCTCTTCCCTCTACAAACTATAAACATAAAACCCTACCTTTGCTCTTTACTTCTGCACTTTCATCACCGATATAATGACAAACAGTAATCTACTACCACCACATCCTGCCCTCACGTTCAGGAAACCCTAATACATTTCATGTTCTTCTCATAATTCTCAACAACTGCAAAACTCATCAAAACTCTAACAAGATTTCTTCATCATCAAAGTCGACCTTTAGGAACCCTAAAATGTTTCTGCTTTTTGCCAACATGTCTACGATAACATACCACCTTCCCCAACCCTCTCCAAAACTGTCAAGCTTAATCATTGTGAGATCTTTGATGTCCTAACGCACAACAAACCCTCCATTGATGAGTCGGCTAGTTCTTCTTCTCCTCTCACTATCCTTAAAAAAATAATAAATAAATAAATAAATAAAATTAAAGGTTTTTCTTTTCACCTAAAGTCGACTAAAGCTCGTTCAATGGTGTTATTTCATTCAATAAGCCGCATGAGGTTACTTCTTCAAGAATCATTGTGAAACCTTTTTGATGTCCTAATGCACATCATTCGTGAATCTACCAGTTCTTCAACAAGTATTGCAATTTTTGTTTGATTTGCTTTCGCTTGTTGTGGGTGTCTTCATCAACAAAACTAGTTATAGCTTTACTCTTTTAAGCATCTTCAGTTCGAGCTTTTGCGATTTCGCTACTCAGACTGCGGGGAGTATTAGCTGATAATAGCCCAATCCCAATATGTGGGCTTAGAGTACATTATGGTTCTTTGTACTCTATATATATTGGTGATTAATAAAGTTAAAGCTAAGCAGTTAGAATGTAAATATACGGTCTAACATATAATACAAACAAATCTCTGATTTAGTCCTTTCAAAATAAATTTGCACCCCCCCCCCCCCCCCCCACCAAATAAATAAATAAATGTTCAAGTTCCGCCATTTTTTTATGATATGGGCAAGATCGAGTCCTACAAAATATAATTGTATATATTAGTTTTCATTATTATACTCATCACTTATGATTTAATTATAATACTTTATTGAAATTGAACAGTTGAGAGATTTTGTTATGTTTCAAATGAAATTTTTCAAAATATTTCATCCGATTGAAACCTTAATCGCATGCAGACGTGTATGATATCTTTTATATAATAAAACAAAACTTCTATTGAGAATTTTTCATTTCAAGAAAATGGATTCATACCTTATTTAGTACTCCCTCCGTCCCAAATTTATTGTCTACTATTGACTTTTTTAGTCTTTCTTCTTCAACTTTGACCTAAAATATTTTTGTGGTATTATATAATATTTGATGCAAAATATATAAATGAAATGTGTTTTAAGTGTATTTTTCAATGGTATAATTTTTATCAAGTTTTATATAATAAAAAATATATATATTTATGGTCAAAGTTAAACAAGTTCGACTTTGAAAATTCAAAGTGGACAATAATTTTGGGACGGAGGGAGTAATAATTTTATTTAAAAAAAAATTATTTTCTCATTAGATAACATTTTATATTAATTAATAATAGGATTAAAGTTTTTAAATAATTATCTTTAATAATAAAAAACTATAATTAAAAATTATAAATCAAACAAAACAAATATTAAATTATTTGTTTTTTAATAAATAAAAATATATGATTTAAAAAACCCGCACCTGCGCGGGCATTATAACTAGTATTTTTGATGCATCATGTATGATACAGTTTTTTTTTTAATGACTAGTAAATCAGTTATGCTTCAACAATTGAAAAAAGATAAATTTTTTTGTGCGAAATTGTAGTCAAAAGTTAGGAAGATGTTTCAACAAAAAGTAATTACTCCCTCCGTCCCATATTAAATGTCCACTTTAAATTTTCAAAGTCTTATTTTATCAACTTTGACCATAAATATTTTTATATAAAATATATAATACATGATGCAAAATATATGAATGAATTGGGTTTTAAATGTACTTTTCATTGACATAATTTTTATCAAGTATCATATCATACAAACAAAAATATTTAAGATCAAAGTTAAACAAAAAAGACTAAAAAAGTCAAAACTGGACATTTAATAAGGGACGGAGGGAGTATTTGGAAAGGCTATATTAGGAAGCCAGTTTCAACTCTCCACCAACCGCACAACATGGAAAAGTCACAATATTCATAATCGAGGTCCAAGAATGAAGAAGGGGTAGAATTACTATAAGTATAATAGAGTGACCTAGTCATTACTTACATGAACGCGCTAATAAGATTTGTAGGCCTATAATTAGGTTTATTGAGCTAGGCATATATATGATGTTGTATCATTAATACCAGCATCAGCAACCTCTAACAGAGTACCAAAACACAATACCAAAACAGCCCAAAAAATGACCCGTTTGATAGCTTATAAGAACAGTAAATAAAACCCCAAAAAAGGACAGCAAACAGAAACTGCACAAGAAGAACTTCTTTGTCCTTTTAAGGTTTCTACGGAGCCCGTTTGATCGCTTCGAGCCTACGTACCGTACACCCCAGGATTGATGCAGTCTCGTAACGGTTTATTGTAAGCGAAACAATATACCGTAATGCACAATCGGTTTGTAGAGTAAGAAAATATTCAAGAGTATATTGAGTAACAAAGATTAAAGAGATAGTGATTTTTTTATCTGTTTATAATAGAGTTTAACATCCCTATTTATAGATAAAGAAAACCAGTTTGAACCCACGAATTATCAAACGGTTTTTCCCATCATATCACTTCCAAGAATCACTCTCATATCCCTTCTAACTCGTGGTATACACTGGACTAAGTAAACATGTAACATCCCACTACTTTGAATAAGTCAAGCCAAGTAAGAATAACTTGTACAAAGACGTTAGAGCATGCATGTTTACTTATATCACTAGCTTACCCCCACCATATCCTTATTCTCAGTTAATATGTTTATCAACTTATAAACAAACTTATTTTCTTAAAATATTCAACCTAATGTAAGAAATTAATATGACTATACATTAATTTCCAACAATCCCCCACCAGGTTGAACAATTACTCTACTCACTCGAACATGTTGTGCTACAAGGTGTCACAAAGATTAAACCTCGTTAGATATGCATACACAAAGTAAGATCGATTCAATGGTGTCCAAAGATTAAACCACAAACCTCAAGATAATGGTGTCCGAAGATTAAACCAAAACCTTTTGACCTTACCGGTGAATGCATACGCACTTCCATTTTATTGTGCATTCTCATATCACTACGCGCGAATATGGCCATGCGCTTAAATCCTTTTCATAACCCTCTAAGAGAGAAACCATAACTCTCTATTCGAGGCGGCACCACCTCTAGGTTATATAGGCTAACCTTCTCTATCGTCCTCGTTGCTAAGACGCCTCTAAAGATTAGTTAAGAGGTTTTACCTCAACCTACAGATCGTCAATGCCGTACTATCTTTACTACACATGGGCTAATCAGGTAGATAGTACCTTCTATCGATTAACGACTTCGTTATAACCCATTAAACTCGTAATGTAGGAGCTCTACAATCAAGTCGGGTTTCCATCATCAACCGATTCACATTTGGTTTCAAACCCATGCCTCTAGTAATCCTTAATAAGTCTCTCGTCAGAAACTTATTAGGATATAACCGAGAAGTTACTTCACTCTTATCGGTCTCATCACAAATACTCACTAAATCTCTCGTCAGAGGTTTAGTAGTATCAGCTCAAGTTTCTAGATAACTTGACAACTTCTCTATAATGGTACCATCTCAATATTATCAAAATATTCCAACACACTAGAATTTTATGGTGTTAGATCTCTAATCTAATTGACCTTTCATATAGTCACAACTTGACTATATACACACACATTAGTTCACACTTTGAGATACTCACTTGCTTTTGCTTATAAAAAACAACGCATCTATTGCAACAATACCAATCCACCTTCATGTGAATTCAAACAGTTTAGAGCATTGCCTTTTCAATCTCAATGAAATGCTTATGCACTTGAAACCATATGATAATAATTCATTCCTTCACGAGTAAACCCATTTGCTTTTAGTTAGTGGTAACAGTCAGTAGACTCTAAATGTGTATTTTGTATGATAATAGGATCTCATTTCCCTATTAAATTGCCATGAAATCTTAGACCAAAATCGTGAACAAGGTGATCAGCCATGATAACGTTTTAAGGCCCATAGTTCGGAATCACAGGTTAACGGTTTCAACCGAAGTTGCATACCAAGTCAGCCAATATGTCCGTTCATCAATTTCGTAACAATACACATCTACGAATTTACTATTCTTGCATAATAGACTAACCACTACAACCCTTACACCGGTGGACTACATCAACAGTCAATGGTGCCTATCACATAGTCATATCATACAATTCACATTTACAAGTGCCACCATTTTGCACAATAGCTGCTGCTCTTTTATTTACATGAATCAAAACTTCCACTTTTGATCACACCAATTAAAATAATGCCTCATGTCATTAAATACATCACTCCAACATGTGATTATTTTAGTTGCTTCATCTACATATTGACAAGTGAAAAACGTTTTTAGCCTAGTTAGTTATGTTCCATACTCTGTTTTGACAATGGTTTCCCAATATTCTCAATTTGTAGTAATCGCTATTTATTTTCTCAAATCTCAAATTTTAGTGCAGTAACAACATATGAAAGATAAACATTCAACATTTGTTGAACAACATATAGCTTTCATAAACAAACAATCAAACTAAACTTAAGAAAATTACACTAGAAATAAAAGACGATTACACTAGAATTGAAAATGAGAACAAGACCAACTAACTATTCAAAGGCGCTAACCTCCATGCTTAAAGCATAAAATAGCTAGAAACGAGTCATTGTCAAATTCTCATGCCACGAAGTTGTCATCATCGAGATGAACATGAGCAACACGGTCCGCAATTTCACTATCCACCACATTAACATCATCATTTCCGGAATTCCTCAACTTGCACTCAAGTTGACTTTTGTTGGACCGTTTCGTGAAGCTCTCTTCAAAGAGTTTCCGACTTGCACACGATGAACAGTGGACCCATGATTCACTCGTTTATCTCTATTCGTAGCTTCTTCCTCAATGCGAAGATGCTTCAAGAGATCATACAACGAGTATTCATCTTTCTTATTTATCAACTTCTTCGAAAAGTCATTCCAAGAAAGGGGTAACTTTGAAACAATGGCACCTTGAACCAGCATGTTCATAAGAGAGTTTCCATCGCTTAACCCCCACCATTTGTTTCCATTTAAATAAATTCATTATTGGATTTAGCTCTATATTAATCCAAACATTAAGTCTCTAAGAAACTACACAAGCAAAAACAATTTAGTACTTTTGAATCTCAAATGGTTATTTCAAAAGTCTATATAATAAAATAAACATAAACTCATATTTCATCTCAATTCATTTTAGATTCTCAAATCAGTGTCTCATAAGCGAATTTAGAAATCGTTTTATACTACCCATATAAAACAAATAAAAACCTTCAAGATTGTTGAATCACTTCACATTGCTATGTCGCACCAACTCGTACAAATATTAGAGAGCAAATAATCAAGTGGATATCATACCTGATCAAACAACACTAGATGAATTCAAATAGTAGCAATGTCACCCAAGTAACAAGAATTTCATCTTGTCATCCCATCGAGTGTAGTTACACCTGTCAAATTTGTCCAGTTTGATAAACTCCTGGTTCATGATACAAAGATTTGATGACGAAGCTCCAGCGTCCATTTCAAATATAGAAACCTTAAAAGATTGTTGTATCATTAATACCAGCATCAGCAACCTCTAACAGAGTACCAAAACACAATACCAAAACAGCCCAAAAAATGACCCGTTTGATAGCTTATAAGAACAGTAAATAAAACCCCAAAAAAGGACAGCAAACAGAAACTGCACAAGAAGAACTTCTTTGTCCTTTTAAGGTTTCTACGGAGCCCGTTTGATCGCTTCGAGCCTACGTACCGTACACCCCAGGATTGATGCAGTCTCGTAACGGTTTATTGTAAGCGAAACAATATACCGTAATGCACAATCGGTTTGTAGAGTAAGAAAATATTCAAGAGTATATTGAGTAACAAAGATTAAAGAGATAGTGATTTTTTTATCTGTTTATAATAGAGTTTAACATCCCTATTTATAGATAAAGAAAACCAATTTGAACCCACGAATTATCAAACGGTTTTTCCCATCATATCACTTCCAAGAATCACTCTCATATCCCTTCTAACTCGTGGTATACACTGGACTAAGTAAACATGTAACATCCCACTACTTTGAATAAGTCAAGCCAAGTAAGAATAACTTGTACAAAGACGTTAGAGCATGCATGTTTACTTATATCACTAGCTTACCCCCACCATATCCTTATTCTCAGTTAATATGTTTATCAACTTATAAACAAACTTATTTTCTTAAAATATTCAACCTAATGTAAGAAATTAATATGACTATACATTAATTTCCAACATATGATATCTCAGTAAACTCATGTTTAGGATAGATAAAATAAATCGTGGTGTATGTATATATATCGTAAGATGGTTAGAATTCTCTTTAAAAAAAAAAGACCGCACAAAATTAGATAGCTCACTTGGTGAAATTAGAATTGATATTTGAGGGTCCAGCTCAAACATACGGGCAAGGTTGCAAAAATTGTTAGGCTCAAGTTGGATGGTCGGGTACCGTCGAGCGATTAACCGGGGATTATTCGGATTGGAAATTTTATATATAAAATTAATAAATTTGAAATTATACGCCTGGTTTGGCTGATTTAACTGATTTTTTTTTCTTCTGATTTAGCCAATTTATGCCTGATTTGGCCAATTTTTATCCGTAATTGAGTTGGCCAATTTATCCTATTTTTGTCCGATTAATGTCTGATTTGGCCAATTTTTATTCAATTAATCGGTATATTGACTATTTTTTTTACCAAACTGATTAATAAAGCCGATTGGTGAAAATTCGGACAGTTAATCTTCGCCTAGCACCTATCAGCCGCCTAAACTGATTTTTGCAACACTACCCACACGTACTTGCTCCATGTGAGCACGCTCGCCTGCCCTTTGTTGCCAACTAAGCTTATTGAATTTTAGATCATTAAGGACCACTTACCATTATCACACGTCACATTCTCCCAATCTGTTCGCCTGCCATATCTCCTATTAAATTTTAATGGATATATTTAAGAATCCAACATGATATGGTATAGTTGTGATTTCATATGATGATAAAATCTTGATCATATATAAAATTAAACAAATAAAATAATAGTAAAAGGAAGGTCTCATAAATAAGAATTGCTAAACAAAATCCAATCCAATCATTATAGCAATATCAAACAATATCATAAAAATAAATAAAATAAAACCTACAATAAATGAGTTTATTTGTAGAGAAGTAAAAGGTAGGCCTCATAAATAAGAATGGCCAACCAAATATCGAATCCAATCATTATAACGATATAAATAATATATATCATGAAAATAAATAAAGAGTAAAGTTCAAAATACATATTTGCAGTTTGTCAGTTGTAATATCATATACATCTCAGTTAATAAAGTCAGTCACCGTACATCTCTCAGTTAGTAAAGTCAACCAATGAGGACTAACGGCGCCAATTATTTCACCATTATCTTCTAATGTGAGAGAAGATATGTGCATCGTTAATCCTTTGGACTAACGGTGCATACTGTATTTTGAGATAAACTAAAAGGGGTAAGCAGGGCTCGAACTCGAGTCTATTCATTCACAAAAGAGCGCCTCAACCACTGGATTAGGGTCCAAATATAAATGCGATTTCATAAATGCATACAATGCCGTCGATTAATTCTGGCAAAAGTTAATAACTCTAAGATTTATTACCCTGTTATTTTCGTATGTATTTGGCCAGTACAGATCTGATGTATTAAGACATATATATTAAACATCATGTTTGGTTCAGTGAGTTGGTTCGACCTCACGGGAATGCAACTTATTGTATCATTTTAGTTTTGTTGATGCCAATTCATATGCGGCGTGCAATACAATCGTTTACAGATGCTCCGCGGTAACGCGTGGGTGAAAATCCTCATTTACTATGTATGGAATAAAAACTACAGAAACACTTTATAGGATTGAATACACATGCAGACGCTAATGCATATTTTATCATCATCAATTAAACATAAGTGAGTCTCTCTTTTTAATGAACTTTTTGTTATTATTATTTTTATTTTTGAACAACTATTTTTTCATCAAAATACATCAAATATTTACTCAAAAATTTAGAAAAAAATTTGTGGATGCCACTCTAAATCTTTAGATTTTGTTACTCAATACGTATTATTATCATCTAGGTCTTTAATATTTCATCTTCAACCTTCAAATGTTCATTGTTTAAAGAAACCTTCAAATTTTCATTCATTCATCTTGAAATATTCAGGGCCCGTTTGGTTTGGCGGTTTGGATTGGGTTTTGACATTCCAAAGAAGAATCTGACGTTTGGTAGACATTTTCACTGTGTGCCTGGATATAAATTTCAAAAACTGTATATTGTTATCAATCTTGGCAACATAGGCTGGTATGACTTGGTTTTCTGACTTTTGTGGTGCCATGATCTTGTCTCTCTCTTCTATCTTTTTCTTTAGTATAAGAAAAATTAATAAAACTAATTTTAAATACTTTTTTTAATTATTAAATTATCTTTTTTTAACTTAACTATATAATTTTATTTTATTATTTTTTTTTCTCTCTCCTACATCAAATCTAAATCCAAATCCTAATCCAAATTTAAATTCAAATCCAAATCCAAATCCTAAACCCATCTATATATCAAACGGACCCTCAATATTCATCTTTAATCATCAATAGTCGTTATTAAGATAAAGGATAGACCAACATATGCATTACACAATTGTACGTACTAAATATATATTATGCATTAACTGATTGCACATTGAAGTGTGCAAATCAAAATATCATGTGTGCAAATCATCTATTTAAAATAATCATGACAACTACAACAATTAACACATAAACAAATCAATTATTAAGTTAACTAAACTGAGCACACATGAACAATTACTACACAATATAAAATATAAAGAATTTTCTATTGTTTTCACCAAAAATAGTGCCTAAGTTATGTTAGTGAGCATACACGCCAAAACATACGTAAAACACTCTAACAAACAAAAACATGATAAAGAATTAAGAGATAATTGATCCTAGAAGTCTGCAAGAGATGTGAAGGTGTCGTAGTAGAAGCATGGTAGCCGGAAAAGGAGACATGCATGGTTAGCATTGGCAGGGGAAAGAAACTGAAAATATTTATGTTAAACAAAGGAACGTGAGGATGGGGAATGCTACTTTTATAAAGGGAAAACTTACTATTACTAAGGACAGGTTAGAAACAGGAGATTTTATTTTGTGAAATGTTATTCTAAAATGTAGGAAGCGTAGCGATTAGTTGTAGATTTTTTATTTTTTATTTTGTGTTTCATTTTTAGTTTATTGTGAAAAGGGAATAGTTTTTCTTTTCTAGAGATTCTCTAGAGAAAAGTTGAGAATTTTAAAAATCCGTTTAAATTGAGTTATATTTTTTCTTTTTAAAAAGATTACCTCAGATTGCGACGGTATGTGGCGACATCTATGATGGAATCATGGAAGGTGAAGATGTTACAAATGGTGAATAAGGTTAGAATGGTAGATTGATAAATCTCGTCTTTTTTATTAGAGAGAAAAATGAAGAAGTGTAGATTAGGGTTTTCATTTTTTAGTTAAAATTTGGAAAGTCAGAAGTTTAGTTTTTCTTAAATTGTTAGAAAAATGTGTGATTAAATGAGTTTTCAGTTTTTTTCCTTTTTTTATAAAAATTTCTTAAAAAAGAAATGGGATATTTTTCGCCAAGTAAACATACCATTCTCACTTTCCCTCACTCCCTATCACTTTCTTGTGAACATAGTCACCTTAACATCACATTTTATTAAAATATACACTTTATAAAAATATACCTACTAAATATATCACTTCATGTACCAACTAGGTGAACCGTTCCCTTTATTTTCTCTTGATTTGTGTGACTCACGCGTGAGTGATATACAAAGACAAGGGACAACTAGATGAATTTGACAATCACCTTGCGAAAGTCAAACCCTTGGCCTTTAGTCTTAGAGATTGCCTAGAGAAAACATTGAAGGCTCAAGGTAAACAATCATTGGGTCCAGTTGATATGATAATAAAATAACTTGTATAAACTATCTCTGTAAATATACCCCATAGGCCATAAACACCATACAGGCTCACAATGGCATTCACTAATTATCCGCAGATATTCATTTTCTTTACCTGCTTCATATCTCTTTACATTTTCTACAAACTTAAAATTCAAAGATCAATATTGCCTACCAATTGGCCTCTATTAGGTATGATACCTAGCACGTTATGCAATTATCATCGTTTTCATGAATATACCACCGATATTTTAAAAGAAAATGGTGGTACATTTATGTACAAAGGCCCTTGGTTTGCCGGCATAGACATGCTCATCACTAGTGATCCAGACAATTTTAACTACATATCAACTACCAACTTTCGAAACTACCCGAAAGGTCCAAACTTTAGAGAGATTTTTGATATCCTTGGTGATGGTATTTTCACTTCTGATTCCGAGTTATGGGAATTGCACCGTAAAACAACCATGTCGCTCTTCAAAGACGATTCTTTTTTAAAACTGGTGGAGAAAACCACGTGGAACAACATAGACAAAAAACTTATGCCAGTTCTTGACTACATGTCGAAACGAAGATCCAAGATAGATTTACAAAATATCTTCCAGAGGCTAACTTTCGACGGAACTGTGAACTTGATTACAGACTTTGATCCTGAAACCTTAACTATTGATCTTCCTCATGATAAATTTGAAGAGGCCTTCACCAAGTCCCAAGAGACTATCTTTGATCGACATTTCCTCCCTAAATGTTGGTGGAAGATTCTAAACCGGTTTCAAATTGGCAACGAGAAACATCTGGTTAATGCTTCGAAGCTAAGTGATGAGCTTTTCTACAAGTTTATCCATGAAAAGCGAGTTAAGGAGACCAAGGCAGATGATGTTAAGAAAGAACAAGTAGAGGACCTAAGCTTACTAACAAGATATATGAGGGAATACAAGGATCAAACTGGTAGCTTCGGTGACCCTGACAAGTTTATCAAAGACACTTTATTAAGTCTATTGGTTGCTGGGAGAGATTCCACGGCCGCAGCTCTTACTTGGTTCTTTTACCTCCTTCTAAAAAATCCTTTAGCCGAAAGTCGGATATATGAAGAGCTTCATGAACAATTAGGAATGAAAGAAGATGAGAAATGGAAACAATTTGGTGCAAAAGAGCTCGAAAACTTGGTTTATCTTCATGGGGCGTTATGCGAAGCATTAAGGCTATTCCCTCCGGTGCCCCTAAACGAAAAAGCTCCACAGGAAATTGATACCTTACCAAGCGGTCATCGAGTTAATTCAAACACCAAGATATTGTTGCATTCATATGCAATGGGACGGATGGAGACGATATGGGGACAAGACTGCCTGGAGTTCAAGCCAGAGAGATGGATCTCGCAGAAAGGAGGAATCAAGCACATACCGTCTTACAAGTTTACAGCGTTTCATGCAGGACCAAGAACTTGCTTAGGAAAGAAAATATCATTACTTCAGATGAAAATTGTCGCTGCTACTATTATATACAATTACAAGGTTTATGTGATTGAAGATCTGCCTGATACCCTAAAAGCATCAACAAACTATTGGATGATAATCCATTAATCCATGTTTAGAAGTTATTGTGTAAATTAGTTTAGTATTAGTATGTTATGTCGTATGTATTAGTGTATGGGTCAAGTTAGAAGTCTGCTTATGGGTCATATCTGTTAACCCAATCAAGGCCCAATTTGCAGCAGTTAGGGTAGATATAAGGAACGGTTACATCACAAACCATCACAACGTTTGGATGAACCATTGTGTCGTTTAGGAAGCAACGCTTCATGTAGTATATATAGGGATAGGATCATTGTAAACTTTAACCTTTTTCAGTTTATATAATATCATTATTAAAGGTTCACAACAGAATTCATAATATACAAAAGCGTGAGTTTGTGTGTCATGTGTTTTGTTCATAGACTTGTTTGATTCGAATACAAGAAGATCCGGATGGGACCAACATTGGTATCAAGAGCATCAGAAGTTCGAATCAAACCCAGGGAATCGTTCCAGAAAAGAAGAGACAAAAGGTTCAGGGAACCAGAGATAGAAAAGAGAGACAACGATTCAGGGAATCGTTTTAGAGAAGAAAACCAACGATTCAGGGAATCGTTCCAGAAAAAGATTAAAAAGAAAAAACCGATTGATTCAGGGAATCAATCAAGAGAAGAGAAGAAACCGTGCGCATACCGGTTAATCAAGAAGAGAGAAAGAAGAAAAGATCAATGACTGATCAAGGTGAAGACGGTGTGAAGCCATGTTGTGTGAAGCAACCGCAAAGAATTATTGTGTGAAGCAACTGCGAAGAAGAAGATAATCTGTGATAGATTATGAAGAAAAATTGTGTGAGGCAATTATCCAAGAGAAGAATATGTGATGGATTGAATGATCAAGAGAATATAGAAGAGAATATAGAACTGATTCAGAGAAAGAGAAGAAGCATTTGAGAAACAAGTGCAGAAAAGAGAAGACATCAGGTTATAGACATCATGATACAAGAAACAGATTATTGCACACAAGAAGGAAGTGAAAGCAAACTAAAAATTCAAAGACCAAGATGATGATCGAGTTGAAGCCTGAAGATATTGAAGCTATGGATTAATGAATTAGGGAGGAATATTGGATGATAATCCATTAATCCATGTTTAGAAGTTATTGTGTAAATTAGTTTAGTATTAGTATGTTATGTCGTATGTATTAGTGTATGGGTCAAGTTAGAAGTCTGCTTATGGGTCATATCTGTTAACCCAATCAAGGCCCAATTTGCAGCAGTTAGGGTAGATATAAGGAACGGTTACATCACAAACCATCACAACGTTTGGATGAACCATTGTGTCGTTTAGGAAGCAACGCTTCATGTAGTATATATAGGGATAGGATCATTGTAAACTTTAACCTTTTTCAGTTTATATAATATCATTATTAAAGGTTCACAACAGAATTCATAATATACAAAAGCGTGAGTTTGTGTGTCATGTGTTTTGTTCATAGACTTGTTTGATTCGAATACAAGAAGATCCGGATGGGACCAACACAAACCTCCAATTGAAGTATGGTTTGATGGTCAAAGTAAAGAAAAGAAATTAAGTAAAACTACTTTAACTTCATGCATTGTAGATTTGGCCTTGATCATTTGAATTAGGGTTATAATATAATAAAACTTGGTTCATGTTGAGCTGCATTTGGTTTGAAACTGTCTACTGGTGTTTGGTTTTGGCAGCAGACATCTGAGTATAGCTTTGTCCGAGATAGTTTCTAAGTATCCAAGATATCGTCATGTATAGTCTTTATTGAGTTTCGTTTGATAGTATAAAAGTGAATAGGCATGTCTATTCCTAGTTGATCAATTGATGTAATTTGTCATTGATTATTAATATACAAGTTCACCTTTTGCACCCAAAAAAAAATGGTTCATGTATTTTGTGAAAGATAGCTGGTTAGGGTTGGTCTCGTCGTATAGTGTGTCCAGATTTGGGACAAACATCTTTACATTTCATAGTTAGGTACTATACAAAAGATATAAGAAATCTTCAACAGATAATAGTTGGATTGTTGCAAATTTAAATTTCATAGTTAGGTACTATACAAAGCCGCTTCTTTTGCGTGATAATTAAATTGAAATTAATCAAGGAATTGTAACTAAGAAGCTAGGTTGGAAACAGTTAATTACCCTATTACACATTAGGCATGCACACGACGCCGTTTAGAATGAAAAAAAAATGAAATGACTGTAGGGTATATGACACACCTGCACACACCTTATAACAAACAACGAAGCACAAAGCGAAGAGGTTATTAATTTTAATCTTTTGAAAGTGATGATTAGTTCATTACGGAGTACTTAGCTTTCTTTTGAATTTTTCTATAGAGATCAAGAAAATAAATAACAGGCATTTTTGAATCAATTACTGAATCATGCGAGCTGTGGGTATGCAGTGCCTTGACCTTCAGCAGAACAATTTTTTGGGGAAGAACTACGAAAACCGTAAACAACAACTTCGATCTTATATAAGTACATCAGTTAATTATGCTTAATTTTTTTTACTCAGTCTTTTACCTTTAATTTCACAAATTGTTCCATAAGCCAGTAGCATGACAATTTAAGTTCTGTAGATGTTATGTATGCATTAAAGTTCCTTTATCAGATCAGCTCTTTTTGACATGAATAAATTAACCATGAGTACTTTCAAATAAGGTAGGTCGAGTGGATACATGAAGTGTATGTTTAACATGAACACACTGAGTAGTAAAATCTATAATATGTATCTATACAATTCAGAACTAGAATAATATGTAAGACATAATGTACGTACATGTATCCTGTAAAATTTTACTGACAAAGAGTATATTTAGCAAAGTTTATGATTAGTAATATAAGATGTATTTAATTAGACGTTAAACATATATTTAGTGACTAATTTTAGGTCAATAAAGTCAAGATGGCCGAGTTGGTCTAAGGCGCCAGTTTCAGGTACTGGTCCGAAAGGGCGTGGGTTCAAATCCCACTCTTGACATTCTATTCTGTCTTTTATATATTTACGATTTTTATAAATTTTCCCCTGGTTTACGTTGGTTTTTTTGAAAGACTGGCCACGTACTAACTCGTATACTACGTTTTGTTAGATTTTATTGTTAATATATAAAAAGATAGAATAAAAAGTTTTTGTCAAGAGTGGGGTTCGAACCCACGCCCTTTCGGACCAGTACCTGAAACTGGCGCCTTAGACCACTCGGCCATCTTGACTTTATTGATATAAAATAAATCACTAAATATATATTTAACGCCTAAATAAAAACATCTTATATCACTAATTATTTAGCTAATAAATAGCAACTAACCCCATAAAAAGAAGTCAGTCCTTCAACGCAACATTCACGATTTCACATCCATATTTTCATGTGCATGTTAAACAAGGAACTACTTTTGATCAATTTTGTACAATCTTCATGGTAATATATATGTTTCAGAACCACTCATATCAGCTTCTACCATTTTTCTAAGGTAAATAAATTTTACAGTATGTAGATAGGTTTAAAAACTACTCGTATTAGATAGCTAGAAACACGTTCCACTGACATGATACTAGCGATCAAACTAATTTTAGCTTACAAACACTAAACCGATCATAAATACCAACATAGACGTGAAAACGAGTTACATATGACCAAAAGCCTAACACCTGAAACAATATAATCTGTCAAAGTTTCAAGTTTCAAAACAGAACAATTACTTACAGCCTCACAATCTGACTGAGTAGCATCTTCAAATTTTACTATAGGTTACAAGTACCGTAAAAGTTTACTGATTTGTGACGATGCGCTAAACCTCTGCGTACACATCTTACTAGCAACTGACTTTTTAATATCAAGTAAAAAGTATAGAAAAAACGAAGGAAAAAAGACGACTCCGCTGGGGATTTGTGACGATGCGCTAAACCTCTGCGTACACATCTTACTAGCAACTGACTTTTTAATATCAAGTAAAAAGTATAGAAAAAATGAAGGAAAAAAGACGACTCCGCTGGGGATCGAACCCAGAATCTCTGGTTTCGTAGACCAGCGCCTTATCCATTGGGCCACGGAGTCAATTGTTGATAAGTTTCACTCATTTTAATATTTAACACAGGCGATATTCTTCATAACGTATAAAGTTTAACGAATATGCTATCAAAGCCTTTCATTATCGTTTACATCAATTTTATTCAACAATATGTAAACCAAGTTTAAAGTTTATTGCAATCATATTAGTGCATCTTAAAAGTTTACAGCATGGTTCATGAATTGGACTTAAAATTGTGTTTGGATACATTTTCGGAAAGTTCGTATAACAAAACGATACGAATCTAGACAGTCACAAATTTCAAGTAGTTGTTTTTCAACAGGTATAGTACTACGATATTTTTACAGGACAAGTCAGGTGTGTTTAGGTCTAGTAGCATAGAATTTATAGACAACTTAAGCACTTAACGTGTATGAATTAGCGACACGCCGACACACAAATATACTACGATATTTTACAGGACAAGTCGGGTATGTTTAGGTCTAGTAGCATATGTCTTTTGAATGTATTGTTGATCAACATATTTTTAAATGCCAACGACTTTTTAAATCATACACTGTTACTTAGTTTTGTATCCAACTGATGAGCTTAAGGTTCACGTGGCTCGTGAATGCAAACTCAATTCACTTAATTGTTTTTGTTTCGAGTTCATCAATATGTGTCAACGAGAATCTAGGCAACACAATTCACTTAATTCATGATATGATGGCCTGAACAGCATTATATTGTAACTCAATTTACCCTCCTAGTAATATTCTTTTGCAACTTTTTTTTTTTTTTTTTTTTTTTTTTTTTTTTTTTTCTATTTGCATTGAATCCATAAAGGTTACCGACCATTAAAATTTATAAATCAACAAATTATTTAATAGTATTATACAAAGACTGTAGTATCAATCTGTGAATTAAAATAGTTTTGGTGGCATCGCTTTATGACACCCAAGAAGCAACCGCACATGAACAAGCAATCGCATATAAAGGTGCACTCCGTTATATGTGGATCCAAAATTTCTGGTTACTTCAACACCACTATAAAATCACAATTCTTTTTTTCTTTTGATAAGTTGGTAGTGTCTGTATTTATGGTTACGCTATTAACAAAAAAAAGTTGATGGCATCTACTATTATGAAATTTTACAGTGTCTTATAACGGCATCTATATTGAGAGTTCAAAGAAAATCTAAGATTTATAAAATGTTTATGTATTGATGTAATCATGGTGAGTTTATATTTCATCTGTATTTGGCATGAATAGATTAAGGTCAATGCATACACATAATATCTAGACAAAAATACACCGTTTGTCCCTAAACTTTTCAGAAAACATCGTCATGGACCTTAAGTTTGAAAAATCGTCGTGGTGCGTCCAAAAGTTGGGTTTTTGAGGCCGATTGCGTCCCTCGACCCATTTTCAGTTAGTCAACTTCTGTTATTTCCCCCATGTGCCTTGCACATGAGGGCAAAATGGTCATTTAATCGTTTTGATTAACTATTTTGGTGGTACAACTTTAGGGATGAACGGTGTATTTAATCATAAAGTTATACCATCACTATCACCACCCTCTCTTTATCTCTTTTTCCTGCTTCTCTCTCTAACTTTCTGCTTCTTCCTCTAAAATTAACATCATCATCGTTTTTAGATCATGGCAAAATGAAAATATATTGCTTGAAAAGGCTCAAATCTATTTAAAGAAAACAAACACATTAAAAGAATAGCATTTACTAACTAGAAATTGCATATAGACACAGCCAATAACACTAACACAAACATATTGTTATCATATTACCACTATAGTGTTGTATGCAAGTGTCAATTATTTGGCGTTTAGAAATCTGCATCGTCACTCAAGAAATTTGGCTCGATTTAGGTAGTTTTTTGAGCCAGTCACCACTTCATGGTTTTAGCATTATATTAAAAGAATATCATTTTCTTTGTTCATTTTCCGGTTAAAACAAAAACAAACAAATAGTGATGTACCAGCTTTGCACTCGGTACTCAACTTGCAAGAGATACACAACTGTGCACTATAGTCATAACTTAACTATTAAACATTCATTGCCTAGTATACGCAATAACACGCTACCACATTGTAACTTAAAGTAGAAACAAAACAAAAACGAAAAGTCACGAAAAATAGCAACGGAAATTGAACCAAACTCATGTATATCATATATGATCAAATGAGAAGAATAGAGATGGCAACGGGTCGGGGGTACAAAGGAATGCATTCCCCACTCCTTGCCCCCATCCCTGTCCCAAACCGGGTCGAGGAATATAATATGATCCCCATCGAGTACGCGTTTTTTTTAACTTTTTTTCCATCTCTACTGAGAAACAACTTACTTAAATCTAGAACTAAGAAAAACCAAATTGTAATATATGTTTACAAAAGGATAAATTAAAAACAAGTAACCTAAATTGTTAATCCTATGTTGTTAAACACTAGTTAAGGAAAAAGAAACTATACATGTACTACTTGAAAACATGGAATTATTTATATAAGTTATAGATTAATGATCAGACCATTATCATATATAAATACAGTATCACAAAGATCAAACTAAATTCACTGATCATATAAGTAAAAATTATTTGATCATAAATTTAAGAGCAATGACAACTTGACAAGTAATGTACCTGAAGAGGATAAACAGTAATTCTATGAGAAAATGGTGGAGAATAAAAGAGGTTCAAAAGGGTTTGTGAGATAATCAACTTTAAAGAGATTTGAGCCTTTTCAAGCAATAAATTTTCATTTTGCCATGATTTAAAAATAGTAATGGTGTTAATTTTAGAGAGAGAAGCAGAAAGTTAGAGAGAGAAGCAGGAAAAAGAGATAAAGAGAGGGTGGTCGTAGTGATGGTATGACTTTCTGATTAAATACATCATTCGTCCTTAAGGTTGTATCACCAAAATAATTAACCAAAACGATGAAATGACCATTTTGCCGTAATGTGCAAGGCACATGGGGGAAATAACAGAAGTTGTCTAACTGAAAATGGGTCAATAGACGCAATCGGCCTCAAAAACCCAACTTTTGGACGCACCACGATGATTTTCCAAACTTAGGGTCCATTGTGATGTTTTCTAAAAAGTTTAGGGACTAACGGTGTATTTTTGTCTAATATCTAAGCATTTAACAAACTTGTTAAAGTTATTTAGGAAAAAAAAAAAGAAAAAAAAAAAAAAAAAAAAAAAAAAAAAAAAACTTGTTAAAAGTTTACATGTAATGAAATAGAAAAGTTTATATATCAGATATGAAATGACAAACTGAGAAGAGATCTAATGAAAAGAGAAAATCAAATAAGAAGAGTGAGAAATATTTCTGACCACACATTTCAAAAAAGGGAAAAAAAATTAAGTGAAGATGCATCTACTTTTGTAGGTGCATCTAAAATGTGCGGTTGTGGTTTTTTCTCATCCTTCTCATTTTAATTTTATTTCTCATTTGATCCTTACTCATGACAAACTTATAAACTTATATAAAACTCTCACCATTATGGATACCCTAACGCACGTCGTGTTTGGTTCGTCAAATTCCTTGTAATTGAGTGAAGCTAGAATCCGAATTACAATTTCTTAGTTTTTTTTTTCTTTTTTTTTTTCTTTTAATCTTCGAGAGAATTGTAATATATTAAATTACAACTAGGGGTGAGCAAAACCGCCCGCCGCCCGTTTTCCGGCCCGATTCCGACCAACCCGCCGGCCCGTTTCCGATCCCGACTATCAAACGGTTCGGGAGTCGGTTTGCAATTCCGGCCACAATCGGGAGTCGGGTCGGGACGGGATGATTCCGATCAATAACAAGTTAATCCGACCGATACCGACTAACCGATACCGACCGATTCCGATACCGACTAACCGAACACAATCGGGATCGGGAGTCGGTTTAAGATTCCGTCCACAATCGGGATCGGGTTTCGTCGGGACGGGTCGGGACGGGATCGGTTCCGGCCCGATGCTCTCCCCTAATTACAACAAATTACTTAAAATAACAAAATTCTCATTCTTTCACATGTCTTATGTAATTTATAAACCACTACCATGTAATTCACATAAATTTATAATATTACGTACCCTCCATTCTCAAACACATAAGAAAACCTTATCCTTTTATATACACGTCCCCCATTTTCATCCCAACTTCATATTAACTTTCTTACAAAATGGACCAATCTTTAAGATCCTCTAATTCAATTTTTACAATGGATTTCCTTTTATAGATTACGAAAGAAGATGAAAAAGAGGAGTGGGTGTGGTTTAGTAGTCGGAATGAGTTCGAATATGCAATGTATGTGAACGATTTATAGCACTACTACAATAAATTGCAATTTTTCTTTTTGCGTAATTTAAATTACATGTTGTAATCTGTAATGGTGTTAAAAGAATCTATAATCACGTTGATGCGCCCTTTGTGTGTGACTTTCGAACAATGCCGGTTTATTTTGATGGAATATGTATATAAATGTGTTTCTTTAAATTATATATTTTTTTTCTTTTGTACCAACAATTGAACTATTTTAGAGACAAAAATCACATATAATACAGCGGGTACTTATGTCATTTTTCAATTTGAATATTACAATTTATTTAACAGATTTACAAACCAAACAAAATATGTCAAGAAATTCATATTAGATTACATTACATTATGCCAACCAGGCACATGACAAATTTTAATACATTCAGATTACAATTCCTTCATATTCTAATTCTTTTGACATATTATAATTCATTCAGAAACAGTTACACTCTGTTTCCGAGTTTTTATTTGGAGAGAAAAGAAGAGAAGTGGAGAGGAAATTTAAAAAAGATTGCATTCCTGAGTTTTTTTTTTTTTGAAAGAAGAGAAGAGGAAATTGTGCCAAAACTTCTCTCCTAATCTTCTTCCCAAATTGAGATAATTTGGAGAGAAGGTGCTTTTAAAGCCTTTTTTTACTAACATCTCTCTTCTTTTCTTTCTAACTTAGAAACATAAGTTTAAAAATCAAAATTTTTTCCACTCATCTTCTTTTCTCTCTTTTTTTCACCTCTTCATTTCTCTTCTTTCCGTTTTATACTCGGGAACAGAGCGTTAGCGATCCAACTGGGGCTTAAGTGTGACATGTAATGTAAAGGCATCTACAATAGGATGTATCAGAATAAGTTTAAGCATCATGAAAAGGGTTTATTTTTTGTTTCAAGTTTAATGGACTTCCATTTCATATTTATGTAACAGGGCAGGTTCAAAATCATGCAACAGTTTACAAGTTTTTATAAGGTTTATATTGTCCTCTCTTTCCTCCCCGCTATTCACGCATGAAGGTCGTATGTATGCTCGTCTTCTGGTGTTGGTGCTATATAGTGAAATAAGTTAATTATGTATATAAATAGAAAAAGTTTATAAATTAATGATTTTGCCAAGTTATAAAGTCGTTGCGGATGCTATATGTGGAAAACTAGAAGGGGGGGTTGAATAGTTTTGCGTCTTTTTCGTTAATTAAAAGTTTGCTTTCAAAGAATTAATGGTAATCGTAAAAACCTTAGAAGCTAAAGTATAGATACAAATTAATTCACCTATATCACATAGATACAACTTATTTAAAGTGTTGAATAGAAATTATAATTTCATATATCTCACTTAATTATAAGTAAGTATTTATATATGTATATGTGTTTTAATAATTGTATATACTTATATTTTACTAATTATATAATTAAGGTTTTAAATGGAAACTAGTTTGATCTTTATGTGAAATCAATATATGCACAACACACAATAATAATAATGTACGAGAAGCAAGTAAGTAAACAAGTAAAGAATGAGAGATGGAAAGATCAAACCGAGAAACAAAGGATTTATAGTGGTTCGGCTACAAGGACACCTTCCTTGCCCTACTCCACTCCCCGAGCACCGAACTCGAGAATTTTCTTCACTAAGTCAATAACCTCCCTTATGGCGGAGAAAACCGTACACACCAAAAGCTTACACCAATTAACGACACAAAGCAAAATGTCGAGTTCTAATCGTAGCTAGAACCAATCTCACACCAAATATCACACCACAACTTCTTCACACCTTTTACTTCTTCAATACTTCTTCACACCACAAGTATCTTCACGCCTTCACAAAATACTTCACGACTTCAATGTCTTGCAACTTCACAACTTCAAAGCACCAATGTCTTCACAACATCAAACCAATAATATCTTTGCACCTTCAAGCCACTAGAGTCTTCACAACTTTAATCTACTAATGTCTTCTAGTCTTCTCCACTTGGAATCTTCAATTTCTTCACTACTAGTCACTATTGCTACTCTCTCCTATCTTCACTACTATCCAACACTATTTCTTCACTTCAAGTTCTATTTCACACTTACAACAATTCTAGATTCTACAACTAAATCTAGCAAACTAATACATACACCTTATTCACCAAAATATGAAAGATCAACAAGATGAAACAAACAACCAACTTAGATAGCAAGATGATACTAAGTTGTAATACTTCTAATAGAAGTATTCTTCTCTTTGCACTTGAGTGTTGAGGCTTGAATCACTTTGAAACAAAGATCAAAGTATATAAGATCAAAGGATTTTTAGAGGATGGAGAAGGATGTTTAGATCAGAAAGTTTTTAGTGCAAAAATGTGAGAAAAATATGTGGAATGATCCAATATTTATAGGGCCAGAAAATACTGTTCTGGAGCGTGCCGGTCCCCTTAATTAGTGGGCGGTCCCCTTAATGATTAAGGGGGCCGCCTAGTAAAATTAAGGGGGCCGCCCTCCTGAACGTTGGATTTTCTTGTCCTTTTGTGAGGGAAATTTTTCTGGATTAGATTTGCCATTTTTGGTTGAAAATTTGAATTCACAAATTTGTAATGAATTAAACATATTCTTTTAATTCCAAAAATGTTTTACAAAAGATATAAAATGTTTTGTGACATTTTATAAATATCTAGTGATTAACAAAAGTGTTCCTTTGATCTTGTAATACATTAGACACTTTCTTTATTCATACCTTAAGTGATTAAATGGTAAAGATGAGTATTTACTACTAAATACTTGTTTATGTCATAATTTTTGGTTTGATGAGTTTTCGTTTTGTGATTATCAAAACATAGAGATATCGAAAGATATGAATAACGTTTTTAGTCATTTATTTATATCAACAATCTCCCCCTTTTTGATGATTACAAAACCTAAACTCATTAAGTCCAAAAATTAATTTTTAGACAAGTATTTAGTGGGTTTATATTCACTTCTCCCCCTTTTTGTAAAATCAAAAAGGTTTAAGGCAATAGAAGGAAAGCTCCCCCTTGATGTATGCTCCCCCTCGTTTGAGGGCACCAAGGGTTCGAGAGTTGGAATTCTTGCAAGAAAAATATTAGAAGCACAAGCATGGCACAAGCAAACACATATATCATAATACCAACAAGTAATAAACATGGCAAAAGATAATTAGAAACACATATTAAGTCATTCATTGATAGAAAATGATTATGTCAACCCATAATCATTGTTACAAAAGCCATAAATATAGAATACTAAACTAAGTAGAGCATCCTATTGTGCCAATCAAGGAGTGTCACCAAACTTTCTTGAATCCCAAAATGGTTGAAGAGTTTTATTTGAAAATGAGAAACATAAGCATATAAAATGCTTGGTTGTTTAGTGGAGATAAACTTTTTGTTGCATGGATGTTGGTGAGTTTGGAGATGTGGAACTTGTAGGTGGTGGGTTAGAGGTAGGGTTTGTTGATTGATGGTTTTGATGTTGTTCAAGTGATGGTGTTTGTTGAGATCTTGTAAGAAGATACTCAATCCAAGTGAAGTGCTCATTCAATGCAATGGTTTGTTGTTGAAGGAAGATGCAACAATGGCAATTCTTAACATGCTTCTCAATTTGGTTGGTGTTGTGTGGTGATGATGGTGAGCTTGATTGGGGTGGATCCAAATTGCATTGAGCAAGATGTAATGCTAAAAGAGCACTAAGCTCATGAGCCTCTTTTAGCTCCTCAACGAACTTCAAGTGTTCGGAGAAAGGTGTTGTTGGTGGAACATGATAGTTGTCTTGGGTGAAGGTTTGAACATGCAACATAGGAATGGCATGTGAGGTTGTAGGATGTGGTGGTGGTACTCTTGGTGGTGGAGACATGGTTGAGCTTGGGTAGTCATGAAAACATGAAAAGGGTGGAAGAGTTTCTTCATGAGTGAGTGGTGTTTTTGTTGAATGAGCAACATGTGAAGTATTGATTGAGATGTTGGGATTGTTGTTTGGGATTGAGCATGCTCATCATAAGAAGAAGCATTAATGAGGGTATGAGTGGAAGATAGGTTATGAGATGACTCATTAGAGTGGGTTTGAGGTTTAGTTGTTGGTTGATTTGGAACAACATCACTTGAGTTATGACAAGAATCAAGTTTCCTCCTCCAAACGGGTTTGACGGAGATTCTTGTGGTTCTTGAAATCTTTGGTTTTTGGTTGTTGGGAGATGACATGTTTGGGTGTGATGGCATTAATGATGGGAAGAGGGTATTTATAGTGTATGAGAAATGTGTTTAGGAAGGAAAATTTGAGGGATAGTATGGACAAAATATGTTTGTGAATTTTGGAAAGTATAGGTTAAAATGGGTCAAAAAGTGATAAAGAAAACAGTATCCCCGACCATCAGATGGCCGGTCCCCTTAATTAGGGGTCGGTCCCCTTAATCATTAAGGGGGCCACCTTATATAATTAAGGGGGCCGCCCATCTGGTGATTCCCAGAATGCCAGAAATGGGTTTTTGGCAGAAAATTTTCAAAAAGGTTGTGTTTTTGGATTTGGATTCAAGTAAGTTCAACTCTTTGAGGCAATATAGGGCATACTATTCATGAATGTAGAGAGTGATATAGAAATAACTAAATGAGGCAATTAATTTCTAATAATCATGCTATCTATTAATTTATCAATTAAGATATGCAACTAAGGAGGCAATAAGGCAAATAAGTTAAATGTGTAACTATATGAAGATGATAACATTTAGTCTAGGGCAAACATATATATGATTGTTAACAAGTAACAAATATATGGATATGATTATATGGACTTCAAGACTTGTTACAAACAAGATCCATATGGGCAAGCCGTGATTCTCATGAGATGATTTGATAAAATTGTGAATGTCATTTTCAATAGAAGTGTATGACACATGTGAGAAAATCAAATGTGTTTTAAGCAAAACGTTTTTAGTTTTATTCAACAATGTTTTGAAGTAAATTCAAGTGTGCATTACAATAAAACAAATTAAATTTTGTTTCATAACATGTAATAAAAAAAATTTCAATCTTGTTTTTGATTAAAATAAGGTTAAAAAAAATTTAGTTAAGTAAATTGTTTCAAGAAAGATAATATAGATATTTAAAAGATTTTCATTCAAAAAGAGAGAAGTTTTAAACATGATGTTTTGATTATGATAACAAGAAATTGCAAGCGAAGGATTTGAAATGGAAGCTTATCATGCTCAAGAGAATCAATTAAGCCCATTATCACACATAATCATCTCTAATGACACCTAAAGAAATGAAATAGAGATGGTAGATATTTATGATCTAAATGCAATAAGATAGAAAGGAGCAAAGTAAATTATTCATGGAAACAAGATAGACATGTGTGTGTGTGTGTATATATATATATATATATATATATATATATATATATATATATATATATATATATATACACACACACAACAAACATCATAATATCAAGTTACTAACAAGTCTCAATTATAATACATCTATTTATGCAACTAGTAAGATCATATAGCTTAAGTGGAAAGCATTCTACTATAGATCATAGAGGATTAAGAAAGATGATAATAGACTAAACAACAAGAAGATTAATAATGCTAATGTCATATATGCATATATTAGTATTAATGATCTAAAAGCATGGCAACTTATAAGTTAAATCATATTCACATACTAATTAAAGCATTCTAAAATATAATGTAATATTGGCAAGTTTTTGAAAAGAAAACTTATCTCAGGTCCAGCTTTTCTTTAAGAGTGGGCATGAGGGTAATGGAAGAGATCTTAAAGGATTGTCCAAAACATGTCGAAGTAGCCAAATAACAATTCAACGCAATAGAAATCAAGGGAGCTAGATCCGAGATGCTTAAACGATCACACCAATCATCACATGTCGTGAAGGCAAATAAAACTAGTGCTTTGGAGGCTTCATCTTGAAATAGTAACGGACACACCATGATATCAATACTCCGAAGAACAAAATGCCGAGACAAGAGGATTCCCGCAACGACGTCATAGGCGAATCATTTTCAGAATGTGAAACAACGTGATAGAAACCAATAGCCGTCAAAGGTAATAGAACGAGATGAGTAAATCAACACGTAATAGACTCTTTGTTCGTTAATTACCTAAACATGATAAAATGCTTGGTACCCAGATTCATTGCATTTGAATGCACATGATGAGGATGTTGTCGATAAGTACAAGAATTCATCAATAGTTTGTTTTAATTAACAAACAATGACTTTCTTGACTAGAGTAATAAATAATGAATGCTAATAGTATTAGTTCTAAATTTATTCACTAGGTTTAACAAATTTTATTTGTTTTGATACATTTGTTGAATGAACATTTACGATAAATCCTGAGCCGGTTTTATCATAAAATGACTTTTGAATGTTGATAAGATATTTTAAAGATTTAGAACTATTTTCGAATTTTGCCAATGTTTTTGCTTTTTTATTTTCCATTTTAATTTCATGTTTGTAGTCTTGACATTTTTTACATTCAAGATCGATTTCAATATTACTTTCAAGTCTAGACATTTTATCTTCTAAAATTATTTCTTTTTCAAAGTTGTTTTCAGCGGATGTTGAAGATTCGTTTTTAAAAATAATTTTTGAGTCAATGTTGCAAAAATGTTTGAAGTTGTTTTCTATTTTTGAAAATTCTAATATAAATTGATCATAGCAAAAATGTTTGGTTTTGGATTGTACCTTATTTGTAGTTGTACATTCTTCACATGTTATACAGTGATCAATTCCATTGTCCATGTCGCTCCATGTTTTGTTTGTAGTTTCGCTTGGATCTAGAAGCATGTAGTCCTTGCCATCAATACTTGTGTTCACATTTGTTTGAATATTCTCATAAGCCGTATTATCATCGTCTTCTTTGCACTTGTTGCACCATGATTTATTCACGCTCTTTCTTCGGATTTGGCTCATGTATTCTTTGTTATAGATACCTTCAATGATCACATTTGAACTAGTAGTACATGTGTTTGTTTCAACTTAATATTTATTTACTAAATTTTCTAGATTAACTATTTCTTGTGCAATATCAAGTTTATCATCTTTGATTTTACATTTCTCTTGGTGAAACTTTAAAAGACATTTTCAAATATCATTTGCCGTTTTACAACGAAATAATCTTTCATATTTAACTCTTGGTAGAGTTTTGAAAATAAATAATTTGGCTTGAGTGTTTTTATCAATTTTTGTTTGAAGATTTTTATATTGATTTTCAAAATCCATTTTGGTTGGTTTAAGATCACCAATTGAAATGATATGCCAAAGATCAAGATCTATTGATTTCACATAATTTTCAAATTTGTTTTTCCATTCAGGAAAATGATCATTTTCAAATAATGGTGGTTGTTGTGTAAATTCCCCTTCTAAATATTTTTCAAATTTCATAGATCGTTACAAGTTTTAAAATACAATCTATTTTAAAAATCTTGCTAGACGTGGCTCTGGTACCAATTGTGGAAAACTAGAAAGGGGGGTTGAATAGTTTTGCGTCTTTTTCGTTAATTAAAAGTTTGCTTTCAAAGAATTAATGGTAATCGTAAAAACCTTAGAAGCTAAAGTATAGATATAAATTAATTCACCTATATCATATAGATACTACTTATTTAAAGTGTTGAATAGAAATTATAATTTCATATATCTCACTTAATTATAAGTAAGTATTTATATATGTATATGTGTTTTAATAATTGTATATACTTATATTTTACTAATTGTATAATTAAGGTTTTAAATGGAAACTAGTTTGATCTTTATGTGAAATCAATATATACACAACACACAATAATAATAATGTACGAGAAGCAAGTAAGTAAACAAGTAAAGAATGAGAGATGGAAAGATCAAACCGAAAGACAAAGGATTTATAGTGGTTCGGCTACAAGGACACCTTCCTTGCCCTACTCCACTCCCCGAGCACCGAACTCGAGAGTTTTCTTCACTAAGTCAATAACCTCCCTTATGGCGGAGAAAACCGTACACACCAAAAGCTTACACCAATTAACGACACAAAGCAAAATGTCGAGTTCTAATCGTAGCTAGAACCAATCTCACACCAAATATCACACCACAACTTCTTCACACCTTTTACTTCTTCAATACTTCTTCACACCACAAGTATCTTCACGCCTTCACAAAATACTTCACGACTTCAATGTCTTGCAACTTCACAACTTCAAAGCACCAATGTCTTCACAACTTCAAACCAATAATATCTTTGCACCTTCAAGCCACTAGAGTCTTCACAACTTTAATCTACTAATGTCTTCTAGTCTTCTCCACTTGGAAGCTTCAATTTCTTCACTACTAGTCACTATTGCTACTCTCTCCTATCTTCACTACTATCCAACACTACTTCTTCACTTCAAGTTCCACTTCACACTTACAACAATTATAGATTCTACAACTAAATCTAGCAAACTAATACATACACCTTATTCACCAAAATATAAAAGATCAACAAGATGAAACAAACAACCAACTTAGATAGCAAGATGATACTAAGCTGTAATACTTCTAATAGAAGTATTCTTCTCTTTGCACTTGAGTGTTGAGGCTTGATTCACTTTGAAACAAAGATCAAAGTATATAAGATCAAAAGATTTTTAGAGGATGGAGAAGGATGTTTAGATCAGAAAGTTTTTAGTGCAAAAAGGTGAGAAAAATATGTGAAATGATCCAATATTTATAGGGCCAGAAAATACTGTTCTGGAGCGTGCCGGTCTCCTTAATTAGTGGGCGGTCCCCTTAATGATTAAGGGGGCCGCCTAGTAAAATTAAGGGGGCCGCCCTCCTGAACGTTGGATTTTCTTGTCCTTTTGTGAGGGAAATTTTTCTGTATTAGATTTGCCATTTTTGGTTGAAAATTTGAATTAACAAATTTGTAATGAATTAAACATATTCTTTTAATTCCAAAAATGTTTTACAAAAGATATAAAATGTTTTGTGACATTTTATAAATATCTAGTGATTAACAAAAGTGTTCCTTTGATCTTGTAATACATTAGACACTTTGTTTATTTATACCTTTGGTGATTAAATGGTAAAGATGAGTATTTACTATTAAATACTTGTTTATGTCATAATCTTTGATTTGATGAGTTTTCGTTTTGCGATTATCAAAACATAGAGATATCGAAAGATAGAATAACGTTTTTAGTCATTTATTTATATCAACACTATACTATTAATAATTTGTAAAATTTTGATTTAAAAACTCATCATCGATAACATTTACATCTTTATAAGTATTTCACATTAAATATACACTATATAAAAAGGTTTAAGAATTATGATCTTTCATGCCAAAAAATAAATAAGATCATCATGGTTAAATAATATTTAAAAAAAAAAAAAAAGAAAAAAAAAACAAACAAAAAAACAAAACAAAAAAATCAAAATTTTTAATCTTCTCCTAAATCTTTCATACTAGATGCTATCATCTCTAAAACAACAAACTTATAGGAACATACTATTATATTATTCGGGTATTCGCGTATTACAGCAGCGAATATTCGTGTAATTAAATATTTCGATAAGTAAATGTTTTTGAGTACGTTTTTTTTTACAATAATATTTGGAGATGATAGATAACGTTTTTCATGACATTAACATGTTTTTCCGTGCTCTTCAAACTCCAAAAGTTTTTTTTTTTTTTTGAAGGCTAAGAAAAACTCCAAAGTTATGTTAATGTACTGTAAATTAAAATTTTTAATGTAAGTGTGAAAATTTAAATGTGGTTTAAAATTGATGTAGTTGAATAAAATTTCCATATTTAAATTCTAATATTATTAATTCATAATAAAATATTATGTAAAAAATAAGCTTACTATTTGAATGTATTGTAAATTTGAATATAAGGGGCGTTTGGTTCGCAGTATGTTTTGAAAGTAATTGTAATCTGTCAAAGGAAGAATTTGAATAAATTGTAATTCAAAGAGTTGGAATATGTTGCAATTGTAATGTGTTTGAATTGTAATTGACATATTCTGTCACTGTGTTTGGTTGGATCTCAACGTAATATAATTCAAAAAAAAATTAAAATAAAAACTTAAAATTAAAAATAATAACAATAATAATAAAAAAAATTAATAATAAATAATAATAATAATAATAATAATAATAAATAATAAATAATAAAAATAATAAATGTTATTATTGTTTATTATTATTATTATATAAATATTAAATTAATAATAATAATAATAATAATAATAATAATAATAATAATAATAATAATAACAAACTTAAAAAAAAAAGAAAAAATAATAAGAATAATATTTATTATTATTATTATTACTATTATTATTATTATTATTATTATTATTATTATTATTATTATATTTGTATTATAGTAATAATAATAATAATAATAATAATAATAATAATAATAATAATAATATTATCATTATTATTAGTTTAATAATATTATTATTATTATTTAATATTTATATAATAATATTAATAATAAATAATATTTATTATTATTATTATTATTATAAATAATAATAATAATAATATTTATTATTATTATTATTATTATTATTTTAATAATAATATTATTATTTAATATTTATATAATAATAATAATAAATATTATTTATTATTTATTTATTTATTTGTTATTATAAATAATTAAATAATAATAATAACTAAATAAATGCGCCCTTAAATAAATAAATATTTATTTATTTATTATTATTATTATTATTATTATTATTATTATTATTATTATTATTATTATTTATTTCTTATTATTATTATTATTATAAATAGATATATAATATAATAATAAATAAATATATAAATATTATTATTTATTTATTATTATTATTATTATTATTTATTGTTATTTATTTATTTATTATTATTATTATAAAGTTCTGAATTACAACGTAATTTAAAACTTTCCATCCAACTTCCTATGTAATCTGAATTCCCTCATTTGATGTAATTGTAATGACTGAATTACAATTACAATGCAAACCAAACAGCCTATGTAATGTAACCTGAACTACAATTCCCTCTATTCTGCGAACCAAACAACCTACGTAATGTAATCAAATTACAATTACATCGAATTACGCCAGATTTCAGCGAACCAAACGCCCCCTAAGGGTAATTTGATAATTTAGCATTAACTTGAGCGGTAGTTATTTAGTTTATGAAAGCATTCGGCAACCTAGTTGTATTATAGATTACTAGCATGGTATTCGCGCAAAGCAGCGGAATACTAAATATGCAGTTTTTTTTTCATATCTTGACCCTTTAGCAGTATACAATAATAATCGGTATATGACAGTTTACCGTTTGATAGTTCTAAAAAAATAAATGTGTGTTTAAATTTCCGCGAAATGTATTAATACGAATATAGTTTTTCATAATTATATTCGTTTAGTAAAAATTGAGTGTATATGATAAAATTTAGAACTTTAAATTTGTATTATTGTAGATTTGTAACATTCATTTTAACACTAAAATTTGTAACATTCATTTTAGAACAAGTGCTGGTGGGCATAAGTTTTAATACTAAAATTTGTAACATTCATTTTAGAACAAGTGTCATTGGGCATAAGTTAGTGTGTGGTTAATAAACACAAACTTTCTTAATTTATCAAAAAATGCATTCAATGCATATTAAATAAAGTGATAAATTACTATATTTAAATATAATTTTCTCTTAAACGAACCAAATCATAGCTTTTATAAACATGTTAACAAGTGCCCAATAGGCACATGTTAGCAAAACCCTTCATTTTAATACTAAAATTTAATGTGTCATTAGTGTACATTATAATGCAATTAGTGTATTGTAGTATTAAATTGTATGAATTACTAATAAATAGTAAAATATGTAAGTTTAAAAAATTAAGTCTTCTATTTATAAAAGTTCAAAATTCATTATAGATGGATTAATGTGCATTCTCAAGTGCTTCGGGGAAGTTTCCGGTTTGAGGGTTAACTTTAACAAAAGTAAGCTATATGGTGTAGGGGTTAGCGACTCGGAAATTGGCGATATGGCGAGGTGGATGAAATGTAGCGTAGGAGAATTCCCATTCACCTATTTGGGGTTGCCAATTGGAGATAATAAGAGACGGATTAGTGCTTGGGAGCCTGTGATGGATAAATTCAACAAACGCCTTGCCGGATGGAAAGCAAAAACGATGTCTTATGGGGGCCGTCTAACATTGGTTACATCGGTTCTAGGTAGCTTGCCATTGTATTATTTTTCGATTTTTCGTCTGCCTACGAGTGCGATAAAAAAAACTTGAGAGCATTCGAAAAAACTTTTTTTGGGGTGGTGTAGGCGAGGGTAAAAAATTATCATGGGTTAAATGGGATTCGTTACTAGCCTCACACGGGGAGGGGGGTTAAACATTGGGTCGTTACAGGCAAAAAATTTGGCTCTCTTAGGAAAATGGAGGTGGAGGTTCAAAAACGAAGGAGGGGCTTTATGGTTAGAGTTATAAAAAGCATATATGGAGTTGGTGGTGGGTTAGGGAATACTAGAGGGTTAGTGGGGCCTTGAGTGGTGGTGGGGTTTGGGGCGATATTCTTAAGATAGGTGAGGATTTGGATGCGATTGGCTTAGAATTTACTTCGTCTTTTAAAGGCGTGGTGGGGAATGGCAATGACATTGGTTTTTGGGTAGATAGTTGGATTGGCGATTCAAGATTGTGTGATAGGTTTCCTAGGTTGTATCATTTAGATAGGAGAAAGAAGGGTAGGGTGGGGGATAAAGGAAAATGGGAGGATTATGAGTGGAGATGGGAATGGGAGTGGGTTAGGAGTCTTAGAGGGAGGGTGTTAGCGAGTTTGATGAATTATTAGTTATTTTGCAAAATGTTGTTATTTCTAGTAATTGTAGGGATCGTTGGAGGTGGAAACTTCAAGAGGATGGAAGCTTCACGGTCAAAGCTTTAACGAGGATGGTTGAGGAGAGAATTTTGCGGGTCGAGCATGGTGGCCAAGAAACTTTGTGGAATAATTGGGTTCCTAAGAAAGTAAATATTTTTGTGTGAAGAACTTTGAAAGGGAGGATCGCCGTCCGCGAGGAGCTTGTCAAAAGAGGAATTGATTTGGATTCATTACTTTGCCCACGTTGTGATGACATGGGAGAATCAACTAATCATTGTTTGGCTTTATGTAACTTCGCTATGAGCGTGTGGGAAAAAATCTTTAGATGGTGGAAAATTGGGGATGTCAACGCTTTCTCCGATGGTGAGTTATTTGCTTCTAATGGGAATGTGGATATTCCGAATCTTTCTACGCATTTATGGCAAACGGTAATATGGACTTCCGGGTACTACATTTGGAAAGAAAGGAACGAGCGTGTTTTTAAAGGGAAAGTTTCAAGTATCAACAAAATAGTTCAAGACATTCAGCTTAAGAGTTACGAGTGGATAGTGAGGAGATCAAGAAAGAAAATGGAGATGGATCGGCAACAGTGGTTATTTGATCCAATAAAATGTCGTATTTGTTAATTAGTCTTGACAGAGATTGTTTCGGGTTCAATTATGTGGGATCAGCTGCTACAATTTTTACTTTGCTGAGAGTTGGGGTGTTTGGCTTTCAGGTTAAGTTTTTGCAAGATTTTAATGTTCCTGGAGTGGTAGGCCTTGAGTGAATGCAAAGTCTGGTAGCCTCATTCTAGTATTGTAACTTATTTGTGTTTAGGTCTACACTTGTATTTTGGCTTTGTATTCCCTGCTTTAATTGCCTTGATTGGGGCGATTGGTGTTATCCTTTTTGTTCTTTCTTGTGCTTGGTCCTTTTTCTTTTTATATATATGGTTGCTTTTCTATTAAAATATATATATATATATATATATATATATATATATATATATATATATATATATATATATATATATATATATATATATATATATATATATATATATATATATATATATAAAATGATGTAAAAGATGAACGTTATTTCTTTATGTTTCTCCAAGTATCATTTCAATAGTAGCGTTTTTAGAAAGAAAAATAAAATGCACTCAAAGCTCCTTAAAAGTTCCATGCCAAACATGACCAGCATTTTTAGAAAGAAAAATAAAATGCACTCAAAGCTTCTTAAAAGTTCCATGCCGAACATGACCAGTATATTATTTATTGGATTAAAACCTTAACGTGAATTCATGCTAATGTTACGGTATGATAATTTAAAGCTTTAACTTATATATTCTCTTTATTAAATGATAGTTTAACATTCAATTGATACATAACTTTATCAAATTCGGCTATTCTGGTTTATATTTTTACATAATAACGCCACTATCACTAAAAGCTCATCAATTGATTTCTATCATACAAGTTTCATTTATTTTCATTTTAGTCGACATCAATAAGTACAAAATGATGCATCTAGCTTTTTCTAAAACTATAAAATATATCAAATAATTCTACATAACATCACATACATCATATAATTCCACATTGCATCACATTATATGATAAAATATATATTGTTTCTATTAAACTATACTTTTGACATTAACAGCTTAACATTAAGCTTTCTAAACAGAATATAAGGAACCATTATTTTGACCACAACAAACACAACTTGGAATATTTTCCGGAGAGCATCACGTCACATTTTTACACGTGGCATCATTTTACACGCCACCGACGCCACTTTAAGAATAAGTCGTAAAAAAATCCCATGCTTACTTTGCGCCTATCACGCTAACTTACGCTTCTTCTTCATTTGACTTACATAACAAATATTTCATACAAAATCGCCTCAACTTCTTTCTCTAAAACCCAAAATGGAAAAAGGGAGTTACATGTTCCAACAACGTATTTGTGTACTAGGTTTACTTTGTGCTATATTTTGGATGTACATAATATACTTCCATTGTGAAGTATTTGAAGGGACAGTTTTCTCGGTCAATACTGAGAAAACGACCGAGAAAACTGTCCAAGATAATCTGGTATCTGTATCCGAAATTTCTAAAACTGATAAGTCAGTTTTTCCTTTTATGAAGGCAATGAGAAGTGTAGAGAATAAAAGTGATCCATGTGGTGGAAGATATATTTATATTCATAATCTTCCGTCACGTTTTAATGAAGATATGATTAAGGAATGCGGTAGTATAAACAAATGGTTTGATATGTGTAAGTTTACGACGAATAATGGGCTTGGACCGGTGTTAAATAATACAGAAGGTGTGTTTTCAGATAATGGATGGTATGCAACTAATCAGTTTACGGTTGATGTTATTTTTAGTTATAGGATGAAGCAGTACAAATGTTTGACGAATGATTCGTCTTTAGCTGCAGCTATTTTTGTCCCGTTTTACGCGGGGTTTGATGCTGCTAGATATCTTTGGGGGTATAATATTTCGGTTAGAGATGCTGCTTCTAATGATCTTGTTGAGTGGTTACAAAAAAGAGATGAATGGAAGTTAATGAATGGTAAAGACCATTTTCTTGTTGGTGGTAGGATTACTTGGGATTTTAGAAGATTAAGTGATGAAGAATCCGATTGGGGGAATAAGTTCTTGTTTTTACCCGCGGCTAAAAACATGTCAATGCTATTGATTGAGTCGAGCCCGTGGAATAGTAATGATTTTGCTATTCCGTATCCAACTTATTTTCACCCGTCTAGAGATGATGAGGTTTTTGATTGGCAAGAAAGGATGATGAAAATGGAGCGGAAATGGTTGTTTTGTTTCGCGGGTGCTCCAAGACCAGGTAATCCTAAGTCGATTAGGAGTCTTTTGATTGATCAATGTAAGAATTCGGGTGTTGGGAAGTTGTTGGATTGTGGCATTGGGGAAAAGAAGTGTCATTCGCCGAGTAGTGTAATGAAAATGTTTCAAAGTTCTGTTTTTTGTTTACAACCTCAAGGTGATTCGTATACAAGAAGATCAGCTTTTGATTCAATTTTGGCGGGCTGTATACCTGTTTTCTTTCATCCAGGTTCGTTCTACGCACAATACACTTGGCATATACCTAAAAACTATACAACATATTCGGTTTTTATTCCCGAGGATGATATTCGTAAGAATATTAGTATAGAACAACGCCTTAGTCAAATTGATCCTGACACAATCAGGATGATGAGGGAGGAGGTTATAAATTTGATTCCTAGATTGATATACGCTGATCCTCGTTCCAAATTGGAAACTTTAAAAGATGCTTTTGATGTATCGGTTGAAGCGATCATCAACAAGGTGGCAAGGCTGAGACAAGATATTATTGATGGACGTACGAATGATGATTTTATTGAACAACTTAGTTGGAAGTATGCGTTATTAGAAGAAGGTGATCATGTGGGCGTTAATGAATGGGATCCCTTTTTCTCCAAACCAAAATCAGATAATGGTAATACAGATTCAGATAGTTTCTCAGAAGATATAAAAAAGAATTCTACGATCAACAAGTAAAAAATGTAAACTTTATCAATACTAGTGGAGGTACGATTGCTTGTTGTTTGTATGGTTTGTTCATTTGTTGTGTTGAAGTAGGAAGCAAATATGTTATAGTTTTGGTTTACATATAGATGATTCTTGATTTAATGAACATTAGTTGTGGAATATTGCAATAAAAGTTACATATATGAACGGCCATTGCCTACTGTGTTAGCTAACCATGGTTCCATTTGCATTTTAAGCTTCGAGATCTTTGATATATAATGTACTAGCTAGATGTAAAATCTTTACTAAACTAAAATCGTGATCTCAATATCTCATACAGCTAGACTTTCGGTCTTAAGCGTTTATAAGCAGTATTCTGCTTGCATTTTCAAAATGTTGCTTTGTGTTGTAAGTTCAGGCTAGCATGTTATCACTTAGTAATTAATATAGGCAAGATACAAAGAAGACTGAAAGTCTTAATCACAATGTTTGGATGTGAGATTTTAAAAGATCTATTAACATCTTAATATATGAGTCTATGAGACACTTGATCATTCTTCTGTTAGTACTTTGGGCATACGTCGAAACACCTGCTTAATCCAAATGATTAATGAAGGCCGTCAAAAGGCGGTCCTGTTTGAACATACAATCTCTCTTTCGCAGACTCACGGTCTCTGGCTGACTCTACTTTGGTATCCCAAGTGAAGTACCAACTGCAGTCAAGTTTACTAATAGAACAATCTTAATGGATCAAATTATCTACACACCGACAATGTGTCGAGTCACTAAAGATCCGCAACAAAACACATGATCTATCATTTGACAATCCTAGGAACATGATAAGGCAGACATGATAAAATTTTACTTGTTCTATGCAAAAAGACTAGTGAAGGTAAGAGTGATAAGAGATGGCCATTAATCATGTGGTCCATATATAGTCCAAACATTTGGGATAAAAAAGGAAAGTGAAGTTTGAAAGTACACCCACCATAGATTTCCTATTGTACTCATTTGGTACTTAGTCATGGGGACAGGGGACACACTCAGAATACAATAACTGCAAGATACTACGTCTGCTTGTAAACATGTGTGTAATTATTTCTTCCAAAAACTAGAGTTTAACATATACTAGTATAATTGATATGATAATTTTGACTCAAATGATGGAAAATCAGTTTTGTTTTTCACCAACTTTGAAGACACATTTTTAGAAATCTAATTGGTGATCTATATGGAGAATATTTACTGGGATCTTGTTCACCTTGATATGGTATGTCCAAATCATTGTATTTTATAGTTGTTGGTATGTCTACTTATGGAGTTTTATCTCAAATGAGAATTGAACGAGTCATATGATTCTAACATGTTGAAAGTCCTTCGAAGTTTATATAAGGCAGGCATTCTACACATATAAGTTGATACGACCCTGTTAGGGGTTGTATCGGGATAAGGCACCACTTCAAGCGTGTGCTGGCTCCGTCAGAAAATAGAAGAAAAGAACTAGAGATTTGTTTATTAACTTTTGATTGATTTATTCATAATAATGATTCAGTATATATAACCGAATAACCCTAGCTTGTAAAACAAGTCAAACATAAAGATATATCTAAACATGACACTTTCCTAATACGACACAAAGACATGTATCCTAAATAAATATAAAATGACATAAAGCCCGGGGCGTATCATTCCCCACTCCTTCGAAATCACCTTGTCCTCAAGGTGTTGTCTTGAAAAATTTATCTTGATTCCGGGATCCCATATCCTAATCCCAATCCTACTCCTATCTACCACTCCCGTAGTTCTCCTTCCTTCCGCTACCAACACCTTTTTCCTCTTCCGCCTTCCACTAACTTGGACATAACACAACATCATTCTTCCGTCTTCCGCTACACATGCCATAACACTCCCCACTCCTTCAAAAATCACCTTGCCCTCAAGGTGATACGAAGAATATGTCGATTGAGAATCCGCTAATTCCTCGCTTATATTCAAATTTATTTTGCCCAAACGACCATCAAATTCACGACCACCCACAACAACATCTTCCACACTTTCTTTATTTTCTGAAAATTCGCTAAACTCACTACGAACTTCCATACTTTCCACATTACTCTCACCAATATCAAAAACATCGTTTATCGCGCTACTAACCTCAACAACACCAATATCTTCATTAGCATCTAAGGATTCTTTAATCACATATGGAGCTTTTTCACTTGGCCATGATAGAACGATATCTATTTTCTCTTCAATGTTCAGCTTTTTCCCAGCAATTATCTCAAAACGAGCCTCCATTATACGGGCTATGGAACAGGCTTCTCCTAAAGTTGTAGGCGCTAACCTTAAGAGTGCACATTGTAGAAGCGGTTTAAGTCCCGAGATATAAATCGATTTAAGTAAAAATTCTGAGATCCATGTTACTCGATTTGCAAGTACCACAAACTCACTCTCATATTCGGCCACCGGACCAATTTGCAATAGCTTAGATAGTGCATATTCCGCGTTCCGATCACATCCGCTCGATGCCATTAACATTAACTCAAAAATCAAACAAAAAAAACAAGTTTTTTTTTTTTTGATGAACAGTAACTCCGACGAACAGTAAAATTCTGATGAACAGTACCAATGAACAGTACCGGTGAATAGTACTCCGGTGAACAGTACCCGGTGAACAGTGCTCGATGAACATTTTTTTTTTTTTTTTTTTTTTTTTTTTTTTGAACCCTAATCAAAAACCCTCTCAACGAGAACTCTCAATGAAAGCACCAATTGATACGACCCTGTTAGGGGTTGTATCGGGATAAGGCACCACTTCAAGCGTGTGCTGGCTCCGTCAGAAAATAGAAGAAAAGAACTAGAGATTTGTTTATTAACTTTTGATTGATTTATTCATAATAATGATTCAGTATATATAACCGAATAACCCTAGCTTGTAAAACAAGTCAAACATAAAGATATATCTAAACATGACACTTTCCTAATACGACACAAAGACATATATCCTAAATAAATATAAAATGACATAAAGCCCGGGGCGTATCATAAGTTTTGTAGTTAAAAGAATAGAGCAAAAAATGTTTGCAGTCATCACAACCTGAACCAACCAGCCCTCCTCATCTCGTGCCAAACAAATGACTCTTTTTCAACCCGTACCTATTTTGATCCGTTATGCAGCATTTACGTCCTTCAGTGTTGCCACCACTGCCTTGAGCTAATGTTAAAGGCAACATGAAATGTAAAACCACAGTGATCAAGTACGCATAAAGTTTTTTTTTTTTTTTTTTTTTTTTTTTTTTTTTTTTTTTTTTTGCGGGTTGTTAAATCACTTAAATGTGATGATGGTCATGTACGTATACATGTTCTGATGTTCCCCATCACCTCAATTAAATTGATATCCACTCTTTCTCTTAATTATACACCAATAAAGAAAAAGACATATTGAATGCAAAGTCATCAAATCAGTTGGAGCAAAACCAATCAGTTAAAATTTAGTTTAGTTGCTTCAAGCAACCTTTTTTAGTAAAGTTTATAACTGTTTTTCTTCATAAGTCTCTATTAAGTTCAGTGATAGACAACAGCTATAAATGACTTTATCTTTGTCAAGCAATGTTCCTCTCAATGTTTTCATGTATCATAATGGTTTCTATCCATCTTCAAGACTAATGCTACGGATCTTCAAGATCCAAATTGATATATTTTTAGTTTCTACTCCAGTTTTTATTATAATTTGTGAACAAACTTCCCAAATGGTCCAAATTCAATATCATCTAAGTTTACGTTTACAACTTGGAGAATTTACAGCAACTTAGAAGTGAGTAAACTTGTTGCATTGTACCCTAAGAAAAAAAAAAAAAAAAAAAAAAAAAAAAAACATCTTTTCGTAAACTCATTCCTTAAGTCAAAATACATACTTTCAAAATCAATAATGTAACATCCTAGATAACTATTTTAACTGGAAAGTACTTAAACTGTTAGGGTAACAAAAGCACTAAATGGAAGTATGGACGTTTGCAGGTTTGCAATTCTAATACGTAATACTAGTTATAAGTCCCGTGCACGCACGGAGTTTACACATAAGTCGAATTTATTTTAAAATTTTAGTTTACTATATGGACATATAAGAATTTATTGGTGAAATTTGTGATATAAGTACAACTAATAAATATGCATAAGTTTTTCATTATGTATTAATATTTTATAAAATTTTATTAGATGAAAATTTTAACTTTGTTTAGCTGACATAGATGTTGAGGTTGAGATGCATGTTTTTGTTTAACTTTAACTAACTGATATCATGTTGTAGAAAATGTGTGAGTTTAGTAACACATAATTAACGTTGATGAAGTTAAAGTATATTTCGTAAAGTGTTTTAAAAATATTTTTTTCGGATATCCGTATATAAACTTTAAATATAATTACATGAGTCGTTGTTATAAGTACAATCACGTATATTTATTTTCATATCACAGTAACTCATGCTTACCATTTGATATTTATATTACCGTTAATAATAATTTAGCCGTATTTAATATTCAAACATGTGTACGCATAAATTAAACTTTTTAATATGATAACATGAGTCCTTATTTAACAAATATAGTAAAAAAAATATTTTAACAAATGAAAGTTTAAAACTAATATTTATTTTAAAAATATTTAACGTATATTAAAACTAATTCATATAAAAGTCTTAAACTAATATTAATACTCATGTAATTGTAAACAAAGTTAATATTATAAAGTTTAGGGGGTATAAAGTGTAAAAGGGTAATTTATTTATTATCTCAAGTTATTAAAAAAGATTGAGACTTATAATTTTACACTTAACTATATATAATATATTAATAAAAGAATTACATCATTTCTTAGTGATTTTGCAAAATCATTCTTATTGAAAAAAAAGGACCAATAAGGGAGCTTGATTTTGACACATAGGCGAAATCAAGTAATATTATTGGCCAATAAATAGTTAAAATTGAATTGATTTTGGTCAAGCTTTAATAAATTTGGTGGAGAATTTGATTGACAAAAAAACACGTAAAAATATAGTTTTGAATTTATGAAAATAAAAACTTAAAAAAAGATGAGGTAATTAATAAAACTTTAATAGTTGAATTTTAAATATATTACATAGAGTTAAGTGTAAAGTTATAAGTCTTCATGTTTTTTTTATCAATTTTAGATAATAAACAAATAATCCCTTACGCTTTATACCTCATATACTTTATAATATGAACTTTGTTTTCAATTACATGAGTATTAGTATTAGCTTGAGACTTTTATCCATTTAAATTACAAAATTTTGTAAATATACGAATTAGTTTTAATGTACGTTAAATATTTTTAAAATAAATATTAGTTTTAAACTTTCATCTATTAAAATATTTTTTTACTATATATGTTAAAATAATGACTCATGTTATCCTATTTAAAAGTTTAGTCTATGCGTACACGGGTTTGAATATTAAATACGGCTAAATTATTATTAACGGTAATATAAATATTAAATGTTAAGCACGAGCTACTATCATATAAAAACAAATATACACTATTGTACTTATAACAACGACTCATGTAATTATTATTTAAAGTTTATATACAGATATCCGGAAAAACATTTTTAAAAAACCTTACGGAGTATATTTTAACTTCATCAACACTCATTATGTGCTACTAAACTCGCACATTTTGCACAACATGATATCAAATATACGCGATTGTACTTATAACAACGACTCATATAATTATTATTTAAAGTTTATATACGGATACCTTAAAAACATTTTTAAAAAACTTTACGGAGTATATTTTAACATCATCAACGCTCATTATATGCTACAAACTCGCACATTTTGTACAACATGATACCAATAGTTAAAGTTAAACAATAACATCAACTTCAACCTCAATATATATGTTAGCTAAATAAAAGTTTATATACAGATATCCGAAAAAACATTGTTAAAAACTTTACGGAGTATATTTTAACTTCATCATCGCTTATATGTGCTACTAAGCACGCACAGTTTGTACAACCTGATATCAAATATAAGCAATTGTACTTTAACAACAACTCATATAATTATTATTTAAAGTTTATATACGGATATCCGAAAAAATATTTTTAAAAATCTTTACGTGAGTGTATTATCACCACAGATATAACCAGCATCAATAGTCCCTAGTACACAAATTGCACGACTAACGTCTCGACTGATGTTTTGGCAGGTCGGTCTAAGTGAATTTATTTCGACCACCAATGATATAAGATATTGGCAATAGATCTATGTCTATACCACCTAAAAGGCTTCCTTATTATGAAGAGAATGGATATGCAATTGTATACTTTGGGATAGTCATGTAATTGTAAACAAAGTTAATATTATAAAGTTTAGGGATATAAAGTGTAAGATGGATATTTGTTTATTATTTAAAGTTATTAAAAAATATGGAAATTTATATTTTACACTTAACTCTATATAATATATTTAAAATTCAACCACTAAAGTTTTATTAATTACCTCATTTCTTTAAGTTTTTGTTTTTATAAATTTGACACATATATTTTTATGTGTTTTTTTCTTGAACCAAATTCTTCACCAAATTTATAACCCACAAAAATCATTTAATAAAAACACCAACACACAAACATACTTAGACGACTCGATCAAAATACGACTGAATCCTTGCAGAAAACCATGTTGGACGCGTCCAATGGAGGAGGGTGTAGCAAAGGAGACGCGTCTCCCTTAGAGTGACCGAGCAAGAACGACCATCCATTACGGATCTTCTAAATAGATTCGTACACCATGTCGATTGTCGACAATCTTCTAAAAAACATATCTCACTTAAACACAAATGTAACCCATAGAAATCATTTAACAAAAATACTCATATACACAAACATGCTTACACGACTCGATCAAGATATGACTTAGTCCTTGCAGAAAACCATGTTGGAAAGCGTCTCCTTTAGAGTGACCGAGCAAGAACGACCATCCATTACGGATCTTCTAAAATAGATTCGTACACCATGTCGATTGTCGAGAATCTTCTATAAAATATCTAACCTTAATACAGTAAATAAACAAAAAAGTCAATAAACATTTATCATATGATTCATATGACATGACCTTAACCCCTCATCAGCCACCACCAAAAATCTGTGTTCAAAAGTCAAACTCATTGACTTGAATAAACAACAACAACTACTTAGTCAAATTCACATGTCTCAAATGACCAAACCAATTCCAATTCCATTTTCAACCATTTTTTTTTATAAATATAAAAATTCTTTATTCAATATTCAACCAATTTAATAGTAGGTGTTATTTCATGTGGTTTTTATCTGATTTAGTCCATTTTCATACCCACTTTTTCAACTTTATTAAATTTTGATTTTAATTTGAAGTGGGTTTCCATTACTTTTGTCTAATTCAATCAGTTTTGTAAAATCAAGTTTTGTGCCTTAAATCTTGAAATTGGTGTTTTTTTTTATATATTTGATGTGGGTATAAGTTGGTTTTTTAGAATTTTGAAAAAAAGTTTTTTTTTTTTTTTTTTTTTTTTTTTTTGGCGCGAAATTTGTTTGTGAAATTTGGTATTGAAAATGGGGAGTTTAGTGATTAGTGATGAAGAAGGGATTGCTAAAAGTTTATGGAAGAAATCGAGAAATGAGTCGATTTTCGCCATTTATACGCCTTATATATTGTCATTAGCATCAGGGAAATTGGATTCTGGTTCTTTTTTGCATTGCATATCTCAGGATATTCGGTTTCTTCAAGCTTCGGCTGAGGCGTAAGTTGGTTGATGATAGGTGTATTGTTTAAGCTTATGTTTTGGGCTTATGAGCTTATAGGATTTTGGCTTGTGTTTTTCATAAGCTCATTTTTTCTGGGCTTATATAAGCTTATTATGATATAAAAATACCATAAGTTTCAAAATAACCCGGAAAATATAGGCGGATGAAACATTAGCTGAAATCACAGCTAATAAGCCCAAAAATAAGCTTAAACAAACACCCTTAAATTGTTTTGTTGATGTTAATGTTGTTTGGTTATGTATGTGTTTGATTGTTGTATGTTTTGTGGGATTTTAGGTTTGAGATGGCCGAAGACTGTGCAGATGATGATGATGATAAGAATGTTATTCAGAAGATTCGAAAACGTGTGTTAAGGAAGATGTCAATGTTTCAATCAATTGTCCAAGTAGGATTCCGAATTCCCGTGTGTAAAAACTGTATTTGTCGTGTCAAAATCTAATAAGCCAAACATTCCTTAAAAATTGCTTACCAGTTTGTCTGTGTTTTGATAGTCTAGATAACTAGGTTTGGAGTATCTGATATTGGTTATGCAAAATGGGCATGTGATTTTGAGGTTGAAAAATGCAGTTTAAGAAATTTGAAATTGTTTATGCAAAATTCTTATGTGAATATATGAGGCTGAAATAAGCAGTTTTGGAATGTTTGAAATCGCGTATGCAAAATGCTTATGTGATTATTTGAGGTTGAAATTAGCAGTTTTGGAATAAGTTGCTTGGGAGTTTCTTATTCTAAAAGGGTGTTTTGGCTTACTTATCTTCTTTTTTTTTTAAGCAGATAAAGAGTTTTGGGCATTTAGATAAAACTCCTTATATGCTTATCTTACTCCAAAATAGGCACTAAAGTAGGCAATTCAAAACACCCGTTATTATGTCAAAAAGCAATGACAAACACCCCAGTAGTTTTTAGAAGGTTTTAGTAACTGGTTGCTACGAACTGTTATCAATTTTAAGAGAAGTTGGTTTGAACTTCAAGCTTATGTAGAGTTGGAGAATTGGCTAACTCATACTTTTTGCTCTAATAATGTGATATTTGAGTTTTAAATAAATAAATTGTCAGTTTGATTAGTCCTTACCTATTCAGGAATGGGGTTTTGAACTTCCAGCAGGAATTTCAGATCGCGCAATGATCAAATACACAGATTTTTTATTAGCAACAGCCTCGGGAAAAGCAGTAGGAGAGAGATTTCCGGGTATGCTCGCAACTCCTTTCGAGAAAACAAAGCTTGCTGCATATGCACTTGCTGCTATGGCACCCTCCATGAGGATTAAATCTTTTTTGAGTAAGGAGATACAAGCTGTTCTTGAACCAGATGAAAATATTCATCTTTACAAAAAGTGGATTGATAGCGTTGCTTCTCAAAAGTTTGAGGTTTGTGTAATTATTAATTGTTAATAACCGTTTTTTTAATAGAGTAAAAAACCATTGTCCTGTTTCATTTGTCATGTTTGGGTGTGTTCCTTTTGTGTATATATGAGTCATTAAAAGATTGTTTGTGTCCCATCTGGTTGTTGTAGCCAAAAAAAAACCCTCAAAAACTGGCTTTCGAAAGTAAGAAATTTTTATTTTATTTATTTATTTATTTTTTATTTTTATTTTATTTTTATTTTTTAAATGACAAACGTTAATGTAGAAATGTTAAATATAGAAATAATATATGATTTCATATAAAATGCTGAGGTTCAAGGTAAGAAAACGGCCCACACAGAACACAAAAACATTTTTTGATGACACCGCACGCATAATAAAGGAAAATGTAAATAGGACAAATGAATAAGTATGTTGGTAGTTTATGCAAAAAGACTCATTATTGTTATTGTCAATGGAACTTGTGGACTGTTTTTAGGCTTCAGCATCTCAGATTGAAGAACTTTTAGATAAATTAACGGTTTCATTGACTGGTGAAGAGCTTCAATTTGTGGAAACCATTTATCACAAAGCTATGAAGCTTCAAGTAGAATTTTTCTCAGCACAACCGATCAATCAAAACACTATTCTACCCTTGTATCAAGCTCTTGGAAGTGATGAACATAATGTTATTATATGCAGTGGTTTTGACATGACATGTAGTGCTGTTGATTCATGTGCGCTTCTCGCTGATGTGGCTATTATAAAATCATCAAAGATTGTTAAGGATGGGAATGAATCCGTCGATGATGGAAGTTCGTTGGATAATCTTCGTGATGTGTGGAGTAGTCTCCATGGTCAGTATGTTAAAGAATATGAAGAGTGTATCGACAGCATCATGCTGAGCGAGAAAGGTACAGTTTGTAGCCGGCCTGTCTTCACTTATTGATTTATGTGATTATTCCGGGGCCAGATAATCAGTATCAAACTATGAGCTACAAAACTAAGTATTAAAGGTTAAACAAAATTGCTCAATTACCCTTCTTCTAACACAATCATATAGAATTTTAATCCCATTTCACAAAACAGTCACTAAAGCACTTAGTGTGTAGTCAAAGAACATGTTTATGGTATGTGAAATTATATTTTTTTATAAAATAGTAATATTCTTGTTTATGTTTTTACTGTGCAGTCACAAAATTTAACTTTGAAAGCTTGTGTAAAGCACTTGGGAAGTTATCGGATCTTGAGAATGAAGCGAATCTAAGAGTGGGTGGGTCTGGTGTTTTGAAAGGATTGCATATGGATGACATTAAGTGGGCAGGTGAACATGTTAAATTCCAAGATGGTTGTATAGAGTTCTTTAAAGAGATTGAAAAGAGCAAAGATGTTGCTGCAATAGATGCTCATATACTTTCCTACTGCTGGTCTGGCGATCTCATTAGGTCTGCCTTCTGCTCAGGTTTGTGTCTTTACTATGCTTTTATTTGAGTCTGATAAGATCTACATGTCTGTTTTTGGCTCTCATAAAGTAGAAATTATAACCCATTTGCCTGAAAACAGATTTGGATCAAAATGTTTCAGGCAGGTCACGATGACCGTGCTATATATACTTATATCTCCGTTTCTTTTGATTTAATAGGTGATTAATGTTATACTTTCTTGAATATCATTTAAGCCTTTTTTATTTTTTTGTGAACAGGAGATTCAAGATTTCCTAATGTCCATTCAAATGAGCTGATCTTCAATGAAACTATATCAACTGGCGAAATTTCGAAAAAGGTGCAATGTCCAGTAGAAAAGCTTCAAACTTTCAACGATATATGCAGCAACTCCACGAAAGGCAAGAACTTATCAGTTTACATTGGAGGGTCTGTGGAAGACTTGCTTTGCTTACTAAAAGCAGATATAGGCGTTGTTATCTCTCCAAGTGCTAATTTAATGAGACTTGCAGGTCGATTTGGGTTTTCATTTGTCCCATTATTTTCTGGTTTGGTAAAGAAACAAAGAGAGTTAATTGAAGGCGGGTCTCCTTGGAATAGTCTTTCTGGTATTCTTTATACAGTTTCCAGTTGGGCTGAGATTCATGCTTTCATTTTAGGTGTATAAGGGGGTGTTTGGGATTGCTTATTTAAAATGCTTATCCTATTAAAACGTAAGCATGTACCAATCTGCTTATTTTCATGTGTTTCTTTTCTTCTAAAATAAACCATTTTACAACACTTGAAAAACAGATAAGCACTGATAAGCAACCCCAAACACCATTTTCTAAGTGGCGTGCCCCTCCACACACACACACAAAAACACATAGATAGTGATAAAAAGAAGTATATATACCTTATTGAGAATGACAATAAGTGGTGAGATATATTGTTTATAGCCAGATTATTAGTAATGGCTTGGGTTGAGACTCGATATCTCTGAAGGGCAACCGCCCGTAACGTTTTGATTGCGGATTTGAAGGTTTGTATGTATACGTAGAAAGAAAGAAGTATATAGTCCTAGTGACAATGGTAATTTATAGGGTTTATAGCCAAATTATTAGTAATGGCTAAGGTCGAGCCTCATGTATTTAAAGGGCCACCGCCCTTGATTTATAGTATTTGTTGTGGGATTTACGGATTTGTATGTAATTGTAACAATGATGATTTGAAATTTTGGAATACAAGCTGTTAAGTTATTTCCTGAATTGTACAAATACTGTTATACTGTTATATAAGTGCAATGATCAATATGGAACATGTTTCTTTGTATTGCATATCCTTAAATCACGTTTCAATTGCATGACATTGATCTTGAATGTTCTCCGGCACAGGTTCTTTCTTGTGCATTTCATTTCGTTCAATAGAATAACTGGGGCACACGTTCTTTCTTACGCATTTCATTTCATTCAATAGAATAACTGGAGAACACGAAATGTTAGTTCCTCCCTCCATTTCATTTCTCCACCTTAAATTCAATGAACATGTCCCAAGTGTTTGCAAACTTTTTTGCTTGATTTATTCAATGAGACAATGATAAAATAGTCACTCTTGACCTCTAATTTAACTCATATTGGCCAGCTAACTCATATAAGATAGCCACATTATGCAAAAGGCGTATTGCAAAGCTAGACTTGATATTCCGCAAACTACCCAAATGCCGCCAGAAGCTGAATTTTGCTGTCTCATCTGCAGAATATATCAGAAATCTGTAAAAACCTTGTTTTCTGCAATTGTGTGGTTTGCTGAATTTCAAGTTTCCGTAAATCACTATTTGCGGAATGCATGGCTATGTTTTAGGAAATCCAAGAAAAACGGTTTGTTAGAATGTAAGTAGAGATCAATTTAATTTTTGTTGTCATATTTAGCATGTTAGTTTTGAAATTCAAAAAATAAGAAAAACAGTTGAAGTATACAAGAAACCAAAGGTAACATGCATATATGCAGCTGGTAAAGGAATTATAACCAAGCTTCACACAAAAATCTAAAAAAAACTCTAGTTCATTCATAGTAAATTCCATAATTACAATATTACAGAACTCAGAATTATCAGTGACGTGTGTGTGCATCGTGTATTCTTAACAATATATAAACTAGATGCTTATACAAAGCTTCCAGACAAAACCGGCTCTCACCCAAAGACCCTGGTCTCACGAAAAATGTAGGATTTATACAACCCACAGAAACAAAAGATCGATCAAACCATTGCTCACCCTTTAACCAACAAAGAACTTGGCTCGAGTTCATCTAACCAGAAAACGAAGTTTATATGTAGTATTAGACAGCATCACTTCTATGTCTCTCATTGTTGTCTTGAAAGCTCGATGCTGAGATGCAATTGCATCAAGTTAGTATGCTGGTTTAGCATAAGCCTAATATTATAATCTACCTCTATTTTACAAAGTTACTCACCAGGCTCATTAGACTCTGAATTTTTCATAATCCTAAGCCTCTTGACGGAGCTAAGAAACATCCTGAAATCAAGTAGATGTAGAATTTGTAAGAAAGAATCAACGTTCGCTTCAAAAGTAAAAGAAAAGGAAATTAAGAAACCATACTGCCATGGTACATCTCCGACAAGCATACAATCGCCATCTTTGTCTTCATAAGTGAGAACAAATTCTGATGTTCCATCCAACAATCTTGAAGGTCTTGCAGCGTCTGTGCTCGACCCTAAACAAATCGACACTTAGGTAAGGAAATCGAAACATAAAAGATTAATTTTGCGACATAATTACTTTACCATCTACTGCAAATATACTTTGCCATTTCTTATCAAAATTTGCAATTTGTTGTGCATTGGAGGCTAAAAGAAAGTGCAAGTATGTTGCATTCGATAGGGTAAATATGGCAGGTATCAAAAAGGTTACTAATTTCACATCCGGTAAAAAACATTTAGAAAAGTATGTTACATTAAATGGTTAAATATTTGTTGCATATAAAGGTAATACTCCTTAGTAGATTACACTTTCTTGTGGTTTGCCATTAATAAAGCATATGAAGCTTGTGAAGTGTAATTATAAAACGAAAAGACAAACTTACGTCTTCCCCAAAACATTTCTTCTAAAGTTTGAGCCAACATCTCATAGGATGTGTGAGAATTGAGATCAACTTTCCTTCCTATAGGAGCTCCATCCATGTTCACCTTTACAGTTCGATATTTGTTGTTGGAAATTACTTTTCGCTCATCAGAATAATCTTTGATTCCAATAGTTCTGTTCGTGCTTTTGTTTTGGTCGGCTACTGAGATATGGTTTTCGGTTGGTGACTTGGCCAAACTTGGCATCCTGTGAGCTTTACTTACGGGCGGCCATCCAACAACACTTCAATTAAACAAATTTAGAACAGAATTAGCTTTCAATTTATATGGAAACATAATCAATAACAGTGATCAAATAAGAGACTGATTGAAATCACATAAAGTTTCAATTCTTTGTCTTTCAGATGGCAAACAGATTCCATTCAGAACTATGATTCTTCAAGATTTACAGACTATGTGAATGTTTGGATGTGCGCTTCCGTTATACTCAGAATCATGTGCTTAAACTATAACATTTACCACCTCTAATATCTTATCATTCTGACTCAAATATTTCAGAACATAATAAACACAATTAGTTTGATTGCACATCAAAACACCACCAAATAAAGAGTTATTGATGGTCTTTTGACTCTTTTCCAGGATTAAAGTCATTAACCCTAAAGTTTCAGGTTCCAAAAGAGCATACAGGATCAAGAACAACATCAAAAAGAAAGAAAACACCTAAAAAATGCATGTTTTATTCTTATTCTCGAAGGGGAATCATAATCAAAGATTAAGAAGCCTAACTCAAGCACTCAATATCCACAACCAATTAACCTACCCTTAAATTCTCTAAATTTATTTAAAAAAATCAATAACACAAATATGCCAAAAACTGGAAAAAGGGGTTTTGTGGGTTTTCTCACCCCAAAAAAAAAAAAAAAAAAAAAAGAATCCCTACGGCATCTAACATGCAACAAAGTACTAAATTACCAAAACTATTACTAGTATAAACCAAGAACACAAGTGTGGAAGAAATTAGAAAAGGGTTTTCATGGGCTCTCTAAACATAACAAAAAAATCACAAAAACAACAAAAAATATAAAAACAAATCAGAAAATTAGTAAAAAAAAAAAAATGAAAAATACAAGAAACTATATACCTAGGAGGTGAAACAGAATCAGTAGCAGATCTTTTAGTACCACCAGAATTAGATGATGAAGAACAACAATTATTATTATTATTAGTACCACTAGTACCAAAATCTTTAGCAGTCAATATTCTTGCATATTGACCAACCCAACCACCACCACCACCACCCTTAGACTTCAAACCACCACCACTACCTATACTCAACCCAAGCCCCAACTCAAGCTCATCATCCTTTTCACCAACATAAGATGAAGTAACCTCAGATGACACATCCATTTTTTTTTTACAAACAACAAAAGATTTTGGTTTTTTTTTTAAAGGGAGAATGGAAACAAAACAAGATTGTGGGTATGAATGAGGAGAAGTGTTGTTTGTGTTTGGTTTGAAGGGAAGGGAAGACATTTGGTGTTGTGTTTGTGTTTTGATTGTGGTGGAAAGTGGGGCCTACATGTCGGCTTTGTGCGTCTCACAAACCATCATCGGTTTCTCCTAACTTTGTCCCCACACAACACATACAATTTTTTTCTGTTTCCAATTTGTTGTATTAAACACACTTGTCCCACCATTGACAAAATAAGTTACATGTCATAATATGGAGTAACAAACTATTTACTCTTTCCAATCTAAATTAAATGTCTCATGACTAAAACACATTTTAAAAAAAGGGAATGTCTAACCAATGCCCTAAGGGCATTGGTTAAACTTTGTTTTTTTGTGATACTTTATTCCTTTTTTTGTGGGTCCCTGTCCAAATATGCCATTTTGTGTTAATTATAAGGACCATTTAGGTAATTAAAAACCACAAAAAGACAAAGCTTAACCAATGCCCTTAAGGCATTGGTTAGACATTCACTTAAAAAAATTACTAAACATAGCTTTAAAGTCTAAAGTATTTATAAATTTTCCAATCTAAAATTTATCATAATAAACACATTTAAAAAAATGTTGAACATAACTTTAAAAGTTATTTATAAAGTATTCAGATATGCATTAATTGTTTCTATATTTAATAATAATTATTTATCTTTTTCATTTAATTTATTTTAACCGATTTTATCTGAAATTAAATATTCATATTTTCATTCTTAGTGTTGCGTAACATCTGTCACGGTTGGTTTATTTAGTAATGTGTTGGTATTTGTTTTGTGTCGTAGTCTTAGTTTAGTTGTCACTTTTGGGTTTGGTTTTGGTTATCATGATGTTTTTAATGTTGCTCAACATCTATAAATGGATGCAATTTTTTCAGTTTTATAAATTTTTAACTTGCTAAATTTGTCGTGCTAATTTATAATTTCAGTTTTGTTCAAAAAAAATTTTACAAGTTCAGTAAAATATATTCTACATTTTGTCTTTTGATTTTAGAGAAGAAAAGCTACTTTCTTAAAACTTACTGTACATATTATTCATCGGATAATTATTAAAAACGACAAAAGGAAAACATTTAATTAGCTTTAATGATTGACTTAACACTACATCTATACCATTATCGATATAAAATACCAAAATAATTTGTTTTCATTCTAAAATATGTTCATTAAAAAAACTCTGTGGGTGACCCATAATAATGATAAATATTTCCATACCTCTGATAAATTCAGTTTCTAAAGTACAAGTATTTCTGCATAATAAATATGATTGAGTACAACACACTACAGCTGACTTTTGCTTCTAGTATTTCTTTCTGTGAAAGTTGCTTTTATAAAAAGCAAAAGTTTCCTCTGTTTTTCTTTTTTTGTTAGTGGTTTTTTATTGAATTATTTTGGCTAAAAGAATAGAATCCTATGCACCGATAAAGAAAGAACAAAGAAAAGAACTAGAATCTAAAAAACACTTTTTTTCGGGCAAATTCTAGGTTGAGGGACTTTGAACTTTCTTTTGAAAGAAATAAACATTTTTCTTAGCAAATATACTCGTATTTTGATTCGTAAGTCTTCCTAGCCTTTGAGTTGGTGACAACCCTAGAAACCATTTAGTATCGCAAGCAAACGAGTTACTAGATACAATATCAAAAACAATTTATGTAAGCTGAATTGAAATAAAGTATATATACCATAGATATTATCAAATAAACACATGTTTTACATAACAACATCATTTAGATATTGCATTTACATAAGTTTTGGTACTGATTTATTGTGTACATGCATATAAGGTTGAAAACGGAGCAATGAAACAAAGAAGATACATAAATATGCAAGAATCAAGCGAAGAAAAGAAGCTGAAAATTGAAATCAAGTTTATGCGATGTCTTTAAAAGTTACTTTAGTATTTTGGCATAACATCCTTCATACAAGCTCCTTTTTAGGTGATTCAAGTGGTCATGGACAACAAAAAGAGATATCTACAAGTTTCGCGTTTTGAGCTAAGCCTGAAAATAAGTGCAAAAATGCTATTCCAGAGCGATATAACGTATCCATTAAAGGGCAATACGTCATATCCATATCGGTTTAAAAAAACTTATTTAAACACCCCGTAAACACTGTTAGAGTTTGACAATCAATATAACACATTATGCGGAAGCTAGGATCAAATATAACACATATAAAGATTAATCGTACCCGTTGCACTTCAATAAATCTTGAATCTTGTGTAAACTAGATCAATGATAAACCCCTTACCGTTTTTGTTTATCGATCTCTTGATAATTACTATAGTGAGTAATTATCTCGTTCTTGTACACACAAACTAATACCGAATTAAAGTAATTGCAAGATTAAACACAAGAATAATTTTGTTATAAAAATTTTCAATCCAAAACCCTTAGGGTTTAGGTTCGATCGGCCAAGGAAGAAACAAGGGAAGAAAACCAAATTTAGGGTATTGTATGTGCACAAAAGGTGTGAATGAATGACCCCTAGATTTGTTTATATACTATATGTAACTTGGTGACCAAGAAAGAAGCATGGGTCGATCCCCTTGGGCTAGGGTCGACCGGCCATGCACCCCTCAAGGGGTTTCTGAATCCTTCTTATCTTCCAAATTACATTCTAGTCCCTTTCCTTATTATTTAACGATAGTTAGTCCATACGTTTAATCACTAACGATCATTAGTCCTTATACTTGTGTTATTAATAAATATACATAACAATTAATATTTATTAATCTTTAATTCTCGTTTGTAATGTATGCAATCCCGAGGTCGCGGGTTCGATACTAGTCATTTACTTATTAATATTTATACATAACTTTTAACAGCTCTCACTCGTATATCTATTAATAGTAAAATGACATTGGTTGGCGTCTTGCAACACTCCAATGCCCCCAGTTCGACCCGAGCTAGGTTTCCTGGAAAACCTTTAATGATTCATCATTATAATTATCCTTTTGTTTCTAATACTACATTTAATAAAGATGTGAGATTCTTTATTAATATTCTGTTTCTCGTTTCTTTATGATTGAACAAAATTACCAAAACATCTGAACGTATTCCAGATAGACTTTGGGCGTGGCCACGCAAACATTTTTGTCAACCCTACGAGGGGCCCAGCAGTATTATACTTCTGAACAAATCAGAAGGAACAAATTCTCTCTTGACTACAAGAATAACCCATGAACTTCGCAACACTTCTGAAAACAACCCTTATGACTTCCAATTACGGTAAGAGGTAGATTGTCTCACAAAAATGCACTACATCCATGACACTTATCTGGTATCTCAAGTCTGATGATAACTTTAAATATGATTCTCACATTAAATATTAAATCATATTGTTGGGATAAGTCTAATACTCAATTCATTGAATATCATGTGAAATTGGTATGACTACGCATCAATATACTTTCAAGTATATCCTTAACCAATACTCAAAATTGTCTTAGTTTAATGATATTCCCATACCATTAATCGACAACGGACAATTTAGAATAATAACTTATTCATGGATCTTAAACATGCAAATATAGGATATATTATTAAGACAATGAATAAATAAACATAAATCATATTTTATTTCATTAAAATAATAATTGTACATTACATCCCTTATCCAAATACTAATCACAAATGAGCATGAAACTTTTAGATAATTTAAGTCCTATTCCTTCAGCATGCTTGTAAAGCTTGGTGCCAGGTAAAGGTTTCGTAAATTGATCTGCTAAGTTTTCATCTGTGTGAACTTTGAGCATTTCGATTTCACCTATTTCGACTTGTTCTCGAACATAGTGGTGCTTAATCGGGAAATGTCTGGTGCCTTTCATGATTCCAGGTTCATTGGCAAATGTAATTGCAGCTGAGTTTTCACAATACATTTTTATCGGTCGTTGAATCGAAGGCATAACCCCAAGCCCTGAGACAAACTTCCTAATCCAAACAGCTTCCATTGCAGCTTCTGAAGCAGCTATATACTCACTTTCTGTAGCAGACATCGCTAGTACACTCTGCTTTCTGCTCCTCCAATCCACAGCTCCTCCATTAATGACAAAGACATATCCCGTCTGAGACTTCGTATCATCTTTATCACCTTTCTAAGAAGCATCGCAGTAACCTGTAACATCAAGTTCTGTAGATGGAGTACCCCCATAAACTAAGAACATCTTTTTAGTAGCCCTAAGGTACTTAAGAATATTCTTAACAGCAGTCCAGTGTTTTTCACCTGGATTCTGCTGATATCGACTGGTTAAATTCTGAGCAAACGCCACATCAGGCCTTGTGCTTTTCACCGCATACATAATAGATCACACAGCCGAAGCATAAGGGACTCTTTTCATGCGTTGAACCTCTTCAGGTGTTGAAGCATAAACTTTCTCGCTCAAGCCATGTTGCTCTTGCATCGGCAAATATCCCTTCTTGGAATTTTGCATATTGAATCTCTTCAATATTTTATCAATGTAAGCACTTTGGCTTAATCCAATTAATCGCTAAGATCTATCTCTATATATCTTGATTCCCAGAATAAATGCAGCTTCCCCTAAATCTTTCATAGAAAAACAACTTCCAAGATATGCCTTAACCTTGCAAACTTGGAATATCGTTTCCCATGATCAATATGTCATCGACATATAATATAAGGAAAATTACATTACTCCCACTAGCTTTGTGATATACACATGGCTCATCAAGATTTTGAGTGAATCCATACTTTTTAATCTCACTGTCAAATCTCTTATTCCATTGTCGTGATGCTTGCTTCAATCCATAAATGGATCTTTTAAGCTTGCATACACGATTTGGGAATTCTGGATTCACAAACCCCTCAGGCTGCGCCATATAGATGTCTTCATCTAGGCGACCATTTAAGAAGGCGGTTTTGACATCCATTTGCCAAATCTCATAGTCATAGTAAGCGGCTATGGCTATGAGAATCCTAATAGCCCTTATGTCAGCTACAGGAGAAAAGGTCTCCTCATAGTCAACACCAAAAGTTTGAGTATAGCCTTTAGCTACCAAACGGGCCTTATAGGTGTGTACAATGCCATCCATATCAGTCTTTTCTTGTAGAGCCATTTACTCCCAACTAACTTGGCACCCAGAGGTAGGTCTACTTCTTCCCAGTCTTCATTGTCTTTCATGGATTGCATTTCCCCATTCATAGCTCCCTGCCATTTTTCCTTTTCAGGACTATTCATGGCAGCTTTATAACTTGTAGGTTCATCAAGATCCCCTAACAAGTTGTCATCACACTCCATGTTAAGAAATAGACATGTAGGAGCCTTCACAGGTCTAAATGACCTAAAAACGGGAACCACTTCAACTTCAGGTGGAGGACCTAAACTTTTAGGTTCCACAGGAAGTTGGCTAGTGTTTTCAGAAGGTGCTACATCTTCATGATCGTCTTCCAGATCATATATTGTCCCACTGAATTCTTGAGATATGAGCTCCTTTTCTAAGAAGTCTCCATACCTTGCAACAAAAACTTTGTTTTCAGTTGGGTAATAAAAGTAGTAACCCATAGTTTCCTTAGGGTATCCTACGAAGATGCACTTCACAGATCTTTGTTGGAGTTTGTCTGCTGAGTCACGTTTAACATACGCCTCACAACCCCAGACCTTAAGATAAGACAAGTTAGGAGCTTTTCCAGTCCATAACTCATATGGAGTCTTATCAACCTTCTTTGTTGGAACCATATTAAGAATGCGAACCGCAGATTCCAAGGCATAATCCCAAAACGAGTAAGGAAGAGTTGTTAAATTAAACATAGTTCGTATCATGTATTGCATTGTATGATTCCTTCTCTCACATACACCATTTTGTTGTGGAGTATATGGAGAAGTAAGGTGCTGGACAATTCCCTCTTTTGCTAAGTAATCTATAAACTCTTGACTCAGGTATTCACCACCTCTATCGGATCGAAGAGCTTTAATCTTCTTTCCAAGTTGCAACTTTACTTCTGCTTTAAACACTTTGAATGTTTCAAACACCTCATGTTTATGTTTAAGTAAATAAACATAACCATAACGGCTGTAATCATCCGTAAATGTTAAGAAGTAGCTAGCACCTCTCTTTGACACATGTCTAAGTGGTCCACACACATCTGTGTGAATAAGACCAAGTAGATCATTAGCCCTTTCAATCCTATTTTAAAAGGGTTTCTTTGTCATCTTCCCAGCAATGCAAGATTCGCACTTATCAAATGATTCATCATTGATCTTTTCTAAAAGCCCATCATGTTGCAGCTTTTTCATGCGATCCTTGCCAATGTGAGCAAGTCGACAATGCCAAAGATAAGAGGAATCCAGACCTTTCTTGATTCTCTTACTATTGATTCTATACATTGAATTATTTTTAACAAAAGCATTATCATTATCATTCATATCAATTTTAAATACACCAATCACAGCAATAGCATTAAAATAAAAAATACCATTTAAAGAAACTGAAATTCCATTGCTAGAAATAGTATGATGAAGACCAAGGTTTAACAAACATGAAAATGAAATTACACCTCTAACAATTGACGGTGCATAATGACAATTATTTAAAGATAGTACTAAGCCCGAAGGCAACACTAAATCATAAACTCCTATAGCTTCAACTCCTGCATGCGCTCCGTTACCAACGTGCAAGAATTGTTGTCCATAGGCCAGCTTTCTCTCAACTCTAAACCCCTGCAAGGTATTGCAAATATGAATGCCACATCCCGTATCATATACCCATGAATTCAATTTAGGAGTAAGAGTGAATAATTCAATCATAAAGAACGCATCTGATGAACTGGGGTTACCAGTTTCATTCCCCTGCTTCTTGAGTCGCAATTCATGAATGTAGAGAGGACAATTGCACTTCCAATGGCCCTTTTCATGACAACGGTGACAAGCCTGATCCTTCTTGTTTGGCGGATCATTGAAATTCTTTCCAGTCAATTTTTCTCTTTCAAGATGACTCTTGAAAGCAGAAATCACAGTTGGGTTATCGGGTTGAGCCATATCTACAGATAAAAGTTTAAACATTAGTATTTTCGATAATAAATATCTTCAAGAAAATAAAATACCCATAGCTATATTCATATAACCACCAAAATTTTCTTGAAAACCTAGGATCCAACTTTACATAGTTCCACCACATCAGTTGATCTGCTAGTGGTGAAAGTACAAAAGATGGCAATCTGTCGAACAATAATTGGCAAACAAGATTTCCAATTCCTAGATCATTATGGGATTTACATCAAATTGATTCATCAATTTGCCTTGTAAGCATGTTTCATCCCATCTCATGCCTTAAGTTCTAGGTCTCACGCACAACTTAATTAAGTCGTCTACTTTAGAAACTGTAAAATTTCAATTATGGTCTCACGCGCTAAAAGAATTTTACCTTGTTATAATAATTTAGCCTAGGTCTCACGTTTATTAAATTAAAATTCCAAGTGTTCCTTAAAAATAGATGGCATGTAACTTAAATTTAAGGGTATTCAATTTTGATATGTAAATCAAAATATGTATAAAGATGCATGCACTCATCTTTATAGCATAAGTTTTCAAAACCTTTTTATTACCAATTCGTGAAATTAATACACAAAGTTTTACTTGAGGTTTAAAAACCCTAAGATGACTTTCTACAATTATGATTTTAAAAGTAATTCGTTTAAGACATATTCAAGATTGTGATAACCAAGGCAGACTCTAAGGCTCTTTTATAAGCCTTCATATCACGGTTATGAATTAAGTCTTAAAAGAGTTAGTTTTAAAAGCATATTTGTACAAAACATCAATCAAGCAAAAGTTTATGAATTCAATCTCAAATCATGTAATAAAGTATGAATCTTGCTAGTCTCGCCTTGGAGCGAATTACCGTGCGAAGCGAACCGTTGTTGGCATCTAAGACTCCGCAAGATTCAATCTTTATCACTTAGGGTTTCACCATTATTAGTCCGTATTATTTTCTTTATGAAAATCACCCTTTTTATTGCTTACAACTAGTCCAACAATTAAGAAACAATAAAAAGACAAGTAATTTATAGAAAGACATAACAACTAATAATAATTAAAGTGAAACAATTAGCCACATGCAAACCTTGTTAAAAAGATCCTAATAAAATCAATTCTAGGTATAGCAACGCATGTAATCAGCTAAGGCCTTCTCCTCTTGATGGAGGAGAGCCACATACATTGACGAATCAATTGCGTAGGCCAAAGTCAATATACACACCACATAGCATATAAATTGATTTTAATATATATATATAAATTGGAGTCTTCCCCAATTTTAGATCTATATAAAACATGTGACAAAAAAACAAAACAAACAAGATCCATGACTAACATGCATGTTTCGTCATGGATTAACGTAACAATTAGCACATAGGTCACAAGTACGTTCACATAACCGATTAAAGACCTAGGGTTTCTAGTGATTACAATTTAATCAAGTAAACCACAAACCCTAATTAGGGTTTTATGTAGAAATCGACCCCCCCCCCAAAAAAAAAATTAGGGTTAGGGTTTAAATTTTAATAAAAAAAATTTAAAGAAAACCCTAGATCAAAAACGTGTATCTAAAACAATTAAAGATCCGATTTTTATTACGTTTTAGTAATCAATTACATGTTATACATGGCTCGTGATGCCACTGTTAGAGTTTGACAATCAATATAACACATTATGCGAAAACTAGGATCAAGTATAACACATATAAAGATTAACTAAAACATAAATAGTAACGTACCCGTTGCACTTCAATAAATTTTGAATCTTGTGTAAACTAGATCAATGATAAACCCCTTACCGTTTTTGTTTATCGATCTCTTGATAATTACTATAGTGAGTAATACCTCGTTCTTGTACACACAAACTAATACCGAATTAAAGTAATTGCAAGATTAAACACAAGAATAATTTTGTTATAAAAATTTTCGATCCAAAACCCTTAGGGTTTAGGTTCGATCGGCCAAGGAAGAAACAAGGGAAGAAAACCAAATTTAGGGTATTGTGTGTGCACAAAAGATGTGAATGAATGACCCTTAGATTTGTTTATATACTATATGTAACTTGGTGACCAAGAAAGAAGCATGGGTCGATCCCCTTGGGCTAGGGTCGACCGGCCATGCACCCCTCAAGGGGTTTTCGGATCCTTCTTGTCTTCCAAATTACATTCTAGTCCCTTTCCTTATTATTTAACGATAGTTAGTCCATACGTTTAATCACTAACGATCATTAGTCCTTATACTTGTGTTATTAATAAATATACATAACAATTAATATTTATTAATCTTTAATTCTCGTTTGTAATGTGTGCAATCCCGAGGTCTCGGGTTCGATACTAGTCATTTACTTATTAACATTTATACGTAACTTTTAACAAACACGGCCCAAAGTATGCCCTAACTTCACCAATCGATTTTTGGAGATTCGAGAGGACTTTTGCTTCACCTCTTAAGCTGCAACCATCAAAGATTTAAGAATCAAAACACTTGTTACTTCGGTTTGCTTAATTATTCATTATGAACATGTTTTGCATAGTTGAATTCTACTTTTGTTTGTTAGTTTATGAGATTATGGGCTAAATACCCTTAGTATTTGCCTAGTTTGAATGGACCTTTGTTTTAATATGATTTAATTTACGTTTATTGGGTAATTTATGTGTTTCTCGTAAGACCCCGTAGTCTATAAGTTTTGTATGCTAGATTTATTGCTAAGGGTGGTGGCAATGGCAGCAGTATGGGAGCGGTTTGGCCCCATATCGGCGGTAAACACCGCTGCCACCTCCACGATATGATTAGCGGCATGGCTTGGGCGGCATTTTATGATTCAACGGTTTGGAGAAAAGGAATGTTGGAGCATTTAGTGTTTTTTACCGTTGGAGCAAAAAATTAAACGTTGGGGTTTAAAAAAAAAATCCCTTTGTAAATACTAGACTTTCATTTATAAATTTTTTTTCCAATTCAAATAAAAAAAATCCTTCTATATCTCATACTTAAAAAAAAAAAAAAAAAAAAAAAAAAAAAAAAAAAAAAAAAAGGTGTTGCATGGATCAAAGAAAATCAAGAGGTCGTGGACGGGGCTTTCGTGGACAACATGTTCGTCCGCAAGTTTCACCGATGAATCGACAATACCCTCAACACCAAATGAGTCCTCAATCGGTCTACTATCCCCAACCTCCACCACCGATGAATCCACAATATCTTCAACAACAATATTATACCCAACCTCCACCACCGATGAATCCAAGCCAATATAATATAACAATGACAAGTGAGTTCGACCCGTTTATTGACTACCGTGAAGGTCCTTCGCGTCGTGAACCAAGTGTTGAACGCGAACTACCTCTATATGGTGACGATGATGATGATGTTGAGTTTGTTCCCGAAACGCAACCACAAACTCAAATCGATATTAATTTTTAATTTTATACATTATAATTTTATTTGTTACAGTTTTATACGTTATTATTTTATTTGTTAATTTTATATGTTCTAATTTTATACGTTATTATTTTATATGTTCTAATTTTATACGTTATTATTTTATATGTTGTAATTTTATATGTTCTAATTGTATACGTTATTATTTGATATACTAGATGAAGATGTTCAAGTCATTAAAGGGAAAACAAAAACTAAAGCGGATAAAAAGCCTTGGACGTCGGCCGAAGAGGTTGCTTTGGCTAAAGTGTGGGTTCATGTCTCGACATGTAAAAAAGTCGAGAATAAACAAGGTAGAGATAAGTTTTGGGGTAGAATTTTAGAACATTTCAAGGATAGCGTGAAAGATACTACGCGAACTCATCATAGCTTGAACACAAAGTGGCAAAATATGAATGCCGTCATGGGTGTCTTTAACGGGCTATACATCCAACAAGTAATTTTTAAACTATATACTTGTGTTAATTTATATGTTTGTGCTTGTGTTAATTTATATGTTTGTGTTAATTTATATACTTGTATTAATTTATATACTCTTACTTTTGTAATTGTAGACTCGTATTCGTGAGAGTGGGTGTGACGATATTAACGTTATGACTAATGCCATGGCCGATTATAATAAGAAAAATAAGGGCAAGTCCTTTACTCATATTGAAGCATGAAAGGTTGATAGGGGAGAAGACAAATGGTTGAAACTGTTACACCCCAAAACCGGGTTTTTAAGTATTAAATAATGATAACGTGACTTGAAATAGTTTGACCAAGAATTTATATGTGTGAAGCTCTAATGTGGTTGGTTAGTCAAATTGTGGTAAATTGAAAGTCAAACCCGTTAGTCATACTATAAGTCAAGATATTATGTAAATGGTTTTAGAAAGTATTATGTGTCCAAAATAGGAAGAAAAGAATTTGAGGGACCTAAGTTGACAGAATCCCAAACTGGTACTAGAACCAACTTGTTCTAGTCTGGATGGACTATTCTTTCCAAAACCTCAAACTGGCACTAGAACCAACTTGTTCTAGTACCAGGACTAAATTCTTATAGCAATTGAGGGACCAAAAGTGCCAAATGGACATAACTTTGGTATGAAGTAATCTTGGTCTAGAAATCTCTAGGTTCTTTGGGATATTTCAGTATTATCAAAAGTGTGTGAGTGTGTTCAATTCGGAGAAAAAGAAGGGAAACAAGGTTATTATAAAAAGACCAATTTGATGAAGAATTAGTGCTCCAATCAAGAGATAAGCTTGTATTGATCATTACTACAAGTAAGTAACTTATCTATTGTGCTTAATTAGTGAATTGAGATGTTAGGTTTTATGAACCCTAATTTGGAGAATTGGGTAAAAGATGATTTTAAGCTAATTAAAAAGGTTATAGTAATTATAAGACAAGTTTCGTGGTTTTAAAGTTAATAATTTTATGGGTTAATTATCATATGATCAATATATGATTATATGATAATTAGAAGTGTTAAGAGATGAGCTATGGTTGTATTAACTATTGTTATAGTAGTTTGACTAAGTGTTTACGTTGATATGATTTTGACCTAGATTGCAAAGTGTGAAGGATGATGATGATGTTAATGATAGCTTAGCTTGGATTCAAGGTAAGTAAAATGGTTATGACATGAGATTATATTGATTTATTCATATATGTGTTATGTGGAAGATGATAGTGAAGGTTTATGAAGCATTTGGTTTAGTATGCTTAGATAAAGAATAGTTTAAGGCTAGTTTGGCAAGACTAGCCAAAGTTTTGGTTAAGTCCATTGTGACTTATGTAAGGTATGTAAGAATTATGTTTGATTGACGTTATGTGCATTTAGTGTGATGTGCAAGTATTGATGAAAGTAGTCTTATGGACTACTGTGTTGTGAATGATGCTTATGTGATTAATGATGTATAATATCATGTGATTATCCTTTTTACTTACTAAGCGTAATGCTTACAGTTTAGTTGCATAACCGTTTTGTAGGTACTTTTGTGAAAAAAGGAAAAGTCATGGTAAAGACATAGGTATTGGGTACGGGTTGAAAGTGGTAAGATATGAGTAATTATGATAGATACCGAGCTCTGATGAGGTGAAAAATGATCCGGTTTTAGTGGGTCATTTAAGTCCGAAATTGAATTTATTTGATCAAGTATTGCCCTAAATCGTTCCTTTTGTGGTTTTAGGTACTTTAGGAGTGAAATCTGGAAAAGGAAGCAATTCGGACGTTTTTGGAGCATAAAAGTGAAGAAAACGCCAAAGACTTAATTTTCCATGCTGGGAACAGCGTGTGACGGCGTCAAGAGTACTTTCCTGACGGCGTCAAGAGTAAAGACCATGACGACCCAGTACAGAAATGAAGGCGTCACAAGTAGAGCGTCAAGAGTTAAAAGTGTGACGGCCTACAAAAATGGACAACATGACGGCGTCAGATGTAGATCAAGGCAGTCCGAGGATTATTTTGGCGGCGAGATGACGGCGTCACCCATTTGTTCTTGACGCCGTCAGCCTCTAATATCTATATATAGTTTTCTAATTTTCATTCAACTAAGAGGAACAAGTTTGGAGAAACCTTAAGGCCGAACCATATACGAATTTTACAGCTTTTCAAGGGTTTTCAACCCTTGAATCCTTACATGTGTTATTAAGATAAGTCTTTTCTTAATTCAATCAATATATCTATATGTTGGTTGTCTATATCTTGTGCTTGTCTTGATTCCACCATGCTAGGCTAGATTTATCTTGTGTTTGCTTAGATCTAATGAAACCTAGATGTTGATTATGTGTTCATTACTTGTTTATGGTTGTATTGGATGAATGATTTCAATGTTAGGCTTAAGAAAACTGGCAGATCTCCAAATGGTAACATGCTTGAACGTCTTAGGAAACGTGAACCGATGTGTACTAGGTTTTATTGGTTGTATTTAATGCATGAGTAAATTCTAATGATCCCATGTTAGGAGCTTCTTGCAGGCTCGACATAGGAGTGAAGTAGGCACTCATAGGATTGGGGAAGTAAGTACGCCACCCCATGAATGGTATTAAGGAATACAATCCGTCATCCACGCAACTATAACAAGTAATTAACGTGTAAAAGATATCTAGGGAGTAGTAAAATCTAAGTAAACACATTTCTCCAATATATTGTTCACAACCTTAGTTTAATATAGTTTATTTTCATTTTTAGTATTTTATTTTGATTGCATCTTAGTATTGGGTTAGTTGACTAGCAACTAATTCCGCCCAAATCCTTCAAAACCGAGATTTTTATTTGCTTTCTAAAAATATAAAAATACAAAAAAGAATCATCTCTCATCTCTAGAACTACTATTTAGGTTTTCTAATCCTAGCGACACTATTCCTAGCTGAACGATCAATCCCCCGGTACTTGTCACTATACTATACTACAACGATCAGGTACACTGCCTGGTGGGGGTTGTAAGCTTCTCAAGATCCCTTGAGAGGTAAAGCCTGGTGCGATTCCCACGTATCAAGTTTTTGGCGCCGTTTCCGGGGAAACCCTAAGGCCCGGGGAATAGTTATTGTCTAGGTTAGAATCTCTTTTTATTAGGTCTACTTGCTAGATTCCTTTCTAGTAAGATTTTATTTTTATTTTTAGGTTTTCTTTAGTCTATCTTATTTCTTTGTGTTTTTGTTCGTAACTTTTCACCGCCCGACATCATGGACGATGGGAACATCTTTGAACCCGTCATCCCACCACAACAAAACCCACCACTAGAACCTCTTAGGCCCCGAACCTTAGGAGAGTATTCCCGACCTAGCCACCAAGGCTACCGAAACACCATTGAGCTCACGGGAGCCAATGTGACCCCCTTGCGATCCGACACCATCCGGTTGGTGCAAAGCGAATGTGCATTCCATGGACTTCGTTCCGAAGATCCAAATCAACATCTTAAGGACTTCCTTAAAATCGTAGATTCCATAGACCTAGATGTTGCAACTAGAGAGACAACCCGATTACGCCTATTCCAATTCTCTTTACGTAGCTTAGATCACGTAGCTTACCACCGGCCGATTGGTCAATGGCTCACTTCGTGGAGAGATCGATATGGTCATAAAAGATTTGGACTGCCATGATGAGGGACTTTTTGGATGTCTTAGCCCATGCTCCCTACTATAGTGCCCTCCTAGAAAAATATGAGAAGTTTAAATTAGGTAAAAATGGGACCGCCTTCATTCAAAACAAGTTGCCTAAAAAGCTTGATGATCCGGGTATATTTGTTTTGCCTTGTAAGATAGGAAGATCCGAAGCTTTCGACACACTAGCCGATTTAGGGTCAAGCCTCAACTTGATTCCCTTATCCCTATTCACCACTCTTAAGCTAGGAAAGTTAGAGGAAACGGAGGTATTGATAGGTCTAGCGGATGGAAGTATTGCCCACCCGGTTGGAATGATTAAGGATGTAGTTGTTCACGTAGGAAATTTAACTATCTTAGCGGATTTTCACGTCCTAGACATGGTTAGTGACACTACATGCCCATTGTTGACAGGAAAAGGATTTTTAGCAACCGCTAGCGCCATGATAGATTGTAAGGAGTCTAAGATAGCGGTAGGTGAAGGCGATACTTGGTCGGTGTACGATGTTAAGAAGCATAGTTATGATTGTGATGATGAACCGACACCACATTGGGTAGAGATGAATAGGAGACCCTCTAGATATAGACCTTGGATAGAAAGGAACTTTATAGGACCTGAACGCCCATTCTATCTAGAAAAAGATTTCATTGAAAAGACACATTTGGTGGAATAACTCATAGCTAGAGATGAAGAGCTAGATCCTTTTGAGGACCCCTTAGTCTTTAGGAAGATGATTGAGTTCTTGAGCGTATTGCCTATTAATATTGAGATGAATAAGTGGAAAAGAGAGGGAGACAAGTTTAAATGGAGGTGGGACAAGCCACCTAAAGAAGGTGACGGATCATGGCATATGAGGATGACTTTGTATGATCCGGATGGAGAAAAGTTTGAAAGGTCATACCGTACTAAGAAAAATGATAGGAAGTTGAAACCTAAGTTTGATCCCAAAGATTTCCTCAATGAGGAACTCACCCGTATCACGTAGTAACCCATGACCTTGAGTCTACTACAAGACTCGTAAATAAAGAAAAGCGCTTCTTGGGAGGCAACCCATGATTTTGTGTGATTTTATTTTGTTTGTTTGTTATTTGCTTCCGTATGCATGTTTTATTTTTATTGTTGGTAGATCATGTTTCTAAACTAAAAAGTGAAAATACTTTACTTTGTTGTTTAGCCTTGTCTTAACTTCACCAAAAGGTATTTTTGCAAAAGATATGTGTAAGGGGAAACCCCAAATAAGTTTTGAAGAAACAAACCGATCATGATTCTCCACAATATTAAGTGAACATGTATATTCGTATTTGACTCAGTCAAATACTTGTATTGAGTCATAATGAAGTTTTGCAGGATTTTCCAGGAAGTAGGACCAAGTTTTTCCAGAAATTTTCCAGAAACTTAACACAAGAATTTCTACAGGTCACTTCTGATGGCGTCATGAGCTTGCTCTTGACGGCGTCACGTGTAAAAATCTGGAAATTTTACCAGTTTTCTTTTTCTAACGGAGTTTTAAAGTTTTTGTTGAATTATTAAGTTTTATAATCTCCAGGAAATCTGCAAACTTCATTCCACAAGCATTATATCTTACTTTGTTTTCTAGGATTTAGTAACTTATGTAGATTGCCGCCGATGTTATGCGAGGTTGTTTTGTCTGTTTTCTCAGGATTTACAGGTTATGTATGACAAGAACATGATTTATTTTTCTGGAAGGGAAGCTTTGATTGTTCATTTTCTTGGAGGAAGATCTAACCTGACCACCTTATTATTCATACCGAGCGAATCAGGGGAGTATTTGATTTCATTTGTTTTACTTATTTCAGTTTTACATTCTTTACTTGAACATTGGGGACAATGTTCATCTTAAGTGTAAGGGGAGGGTAAAATGATGATACCTTACAGATACACTTTCGCTTGAGTTTGTTTGTTTAATGGTAGATGTGTAATAAAACTACGAGAAATACTTGTTAGTGCAATTTTAGCGCCAAATTTAAAATTTTTTACAACATTTAGGAGTGAAACTTTAGCCATAGCAAGCGTCTCATGGATAGGAGATTGTATGACTAGCACAAAACCGTACTATTCAAAAAAATTTTCCACCCAAATATGTGAGGTTCGCCTTTAGATTTGATAGGAAAAGCATTTACTATTAGTGCTTATGAGTGTACCGGTAGCATTTAGATTCTAGAACTTGCGTTAGTGATGCATCCCGAGACCGCTAGTGAGACTACATTCGTGTGGTAGGATTTACTACATGATAAGAGGCATTAGGATCACCCTTGTGTTAAACCCGTATCATAATTACTTGACCATTTATGTCATATTAGTTGGCTAGTTAAGTCAACTAATTTGTCCCACACCTTAGCGTTGTACTCATTTTTAGTACACGAAACCCCTAGTACACCCCTCCGAGCCTATCTTTTCGTTTCTAACTTTAAGCATTTTACTTAAAGGAAGAATTTGTTACACCCCACTTAAATGTACACCCAAATCGCCTTAGCCGTCCGTGTATGCACTCATTTTTAGTGCATTATTTGTTAAACCCTAAGTTAATTATCTAATTGATTACATGGTTGCTAAGTCGAGTCATATCCTTGTACATATTGTTTTGGGACGATTGGGACTCATGGGTAAAGTACTTATTTTATGGAGTAATGGGGAAGAACATCATTTATTACCCCCGTATGTGCGTTAATATTAAAAGTACTCCAAGTGTTTTGATTTTCTTAATTCGAGTCATTAGATTAGTTTATTGTAAAGTATGTAAAAATTCAAGTGTAAGGGGAATTTACATTCCCTATGATGTATTATTTTGGATGGTAGGGTAAGAGTGTATGAAAAAAAAATCGAAAAAACAAGAAAAAGAAAAAAAAAATATAAAAAAGTAAAGAGAAAAAAACATACGGACTACCATCCCTTTTTATTCTATGTTCATTTTATGTTTTTGTTATTTTTCATTTATTAGCTTAAGTCGAGTCTAGTCTTGGCTTAGCAACGACATAGTGTACATGTAATTAACCAAGATTGTTAACTCGCCACCAGTAAAGACTGCCTATATCCAACAAAACCGTGTATTTCATATCCCTACACTTAACGTTACAACCCTTTAAAAGACCTCCTTGATAGTTTATCCTAGGTGCTGACGCCATGTGGTGGGGGTTTGATCCTTTCCCAAGCCTATGGTAATCAATTTTACTATGACAGGTAGTGAGAGATATCTTCCATTTCCATATTGTAATTTATACTTTATTACACCCGAGAGATGTGAGTATCTAAACACTATTTGTGAGGTGCTAGTATATGACCTCCGTGCTTGTCTTTGGTCTTTAGTGGAACGATTATTTGTTGTAATTACTTTTATATTAGTTTTAAATGACCCCTAACTTATATTTTGATTAGAATAAAAGCGCATTTGCTTGAGGACAAGCAAATCTCAAGTGTAAGGGTATATGATGAGGCGAAAAATGATCCGTTTTTAGGGGGTCATTTAAGCCCGGAATTGAATTTATTTGATCAAATATTGCCCTAAATCGTTCCTTTTGTGATTTTAGGTTCTTTGGGAGTGAAATCTGGAAAAGGAAGCAATTCAGACGTTTTTGGAGCATAAAAGTGAAAAAAACGCCAAAGACTTAATTTTCCATGCTGGGAACAGTGTGTGACGGCGTCAATAGTACTTTCCTGACGTCGTCAAGAGTAAAGACCATGATAACCCAGTACAGAAATGAAGGCGTCACAAGTAGAGCGTCAAGAGTTAAAAGTGTGACGGCCTACAAAAATGGACAACATGACGGCGTCAGATGTAGATCAAGGCAGTCGGAGGATTATTTTGGCGGCGAGATGACGGCGTCACCCATTTGTTCTTGATGCCGTCAGCCTCTAATATCTATATATAGTTTTCTAATTTTCATTCAACTAAGACGAACAAGTTTGGAGAAACCATAAGGCCGAACCATATACGAATTTTACAGCTTTTCAAGGGTTTTCAACCCTTGAATCCTTACATGTGTTATTAAGATAAGTCTTTTCTTAATTCAATCAATATGTCTATGTGTTAGTTGTCTATATCTTGTGCTTGTCTTGATTCCACCATGCTAGGCTAGATTTATCTTGTGTTTGCTTAGATCTAATGAAACCTAGATGTTGATTATGTGTTCATTACTTGTTTATGGTTGTATTGGATGAATGATTTCAATGTTAGGCTTAAGAAAACTGGCAGATCTCCAAATGATAACATGCTTGAACGTCTTAGGAAACATGAACCGATGTGTACTAGGTTTTATTGGTTGTATTTAATGCATGAGTAAATTCTAGTGATCCCATTTTAGGAGCTTCTTGCAGGCTCGACATAGGAGTGAAGTAGGCACTCATAGGATTGGGGAAGTAAGTACGCCACCCCATGAATGGTATTAAGGAATACAACCCGTCATCCACGCAACTATAACAAGTAATTAACGTGTAAAAGATATCTAGGGAGTAGTGAAATCTAAGTAAACACATTTCTCCCATATATTGTTCACAACCTTAGTTTAATATAGCTTATTTTCATTTTTAGTATTTTATTTTGATTGCATCTTAGTATTGGGTTAGTTGACTAGCAACTAATTCCGCCCAAATCCTTCAAACCCGAGATTTTTATTTGCTTTCTAAAAATATAAAAATACAAAAAAGAATCATCTCTCATCTCTAGAACTAGTAATTACTTTTTCTAATCCTAGCGACACTATTCCTAGCTGAACGATCAATCCCCCGGTACTTGTCACTATACTATACTACAACGATCAGGTACACTGCCTGGTGGGGGTTGTAAGCTTCTCAAGATCCCTTGAGAGGTAAAGCCTGGTGCGATTCCCACGTATCAAGCTCGAAGTAATGTTGAACCCCCAAGCTTCGTAAATGGTTTGTAAAAGTTGCTTTGTAGTGTCAAAGTTCAGTTTTAAGTATGTATATGAGCTATGCTCAAGTTGTGTTCAAGTTGTATTGAAAATGAGTCAAAAAGGGGTGCTTGGCAAAACACCCGTAGCTTTGTAAAGTCTATGATCATGGGTCGTTTAGACAGCAAATGATTATCAAAATGATGTAATATGTTGAGTTTATGATTTCTAGGAGGTTTCATTAATTGTCGAGTTATAGAAGTTGTTTTTCCGGAAATGGGTCAAAAGTGCATAAAAGGAATATGCAGAAAAAGGGGTGTTTGGGACAGCAAGTAGTGCAGAAAATTGGTCATGTTAGAAAAATCATATCTTTTAATCCTTAAGTCATTAGAGGTCGTACAACCCGTCGTTTCGAAGGTAATTGAGTTTAGTTTCATTTAAAAATTGCCTCAAGGTCTGAGTCTTTATATATTTTTGTTAATGGTTAAAAGAGTAACAGTAGGTCAGTTTTGATCATGTCGTTTCCACGTAAAAGTTTTAAAATTTTGGTCAAATCGGAAAAGGGGCGTTTCAAATTGATATCAGAGCTTCGGTTTAAGTGAATTAGGTTTCCATTGTAGGTTACCTAAACTTAGACCACTTGTAGTTACGTTTGCCGAAAGTGTATGTGGTGTGGAAAGCGAATGCCTTAGTTATAAGGTATACTAGTACTTGCGGCTAATTAGAATGTTGATGCTCAGACATAGATTGATTGTGAAATGTGATATATGATCCATAGACTATATGATTTTTAATGTTTTAACACATGTTGGATAAGTGTTAAGTGTTATTGTTTATGTGATGTTAAGTCTATGGTATTTATGTCTAAGTTGAACGTGATTGTGCCTGATAGCACGAGGCATAGAAGTGTATGAGATAAGATTGATGCATTTGAATGCATATTATGTAAGATTGATCGGAATGCATGAATAATGTTTATTGTATGGCTGATAATAGAAGTTGCTTAGAAGGCATAGATTTAGTTCAATGTAATGTATAATTGTCACATTATATGTGATGACCTAGTGATGGAAGAAAGTTGAAAGAACACACTGACGTGTGAAATAAGTTAAGAAGCGTGATAAGTAGAAGTGATAAATGAGATATAGTTTGCAATAAAAGTCATAAGTGATATGAAGTGTGCTAGAAAGAATTGTAAAACATGAATCGAATCATGTTAAGATATTGAAATATGTAAGTTGATAAGATGTACAATTTATGTGCATGAAAGAATTGAGTAAGCCAATGTGATGATGGCATATAGTGAAAGTGTGAGTCAACTTGGGGTTGACGGATAAATGATAGATTGCATTGTGGAATGCAAGTATAATAAAATTGAAAAGTGTTATATAGAAACTTGTCTAGATGAAAGTAAAAATGGTAGCGAATGTTGAAATTGCTTAAGGCAATGAGAAATGTTGAAATGATAGTGTGTACTTAATGATAGAAATACATGAAAGATAAAATGAGTAAAGATGATAAAGTAAGCATAGCTTGGATCCAATGCTCTAGTTTTGGCATCCTTCGGGATGGCCTAGCTTGCCTTCATGGCATGGTTGTTAGCTTGCCTTCATGGCATGGATGTTTAGCTTGCCTTCATGGTATGGTTGTTAGCTTGCCTTCATGGCATGATTGTTAGCTTGCCTTTACGACATAGATGATAGCTTGCCTTTATGGCATGTTGTTTAGCTTGCCTTCATGGCATGGATGAAAAGTTATAGAGATTGGATCCAAGGCTAGAAAGGATGGAAGGTAAAGTAAGTATGATTGTTGTGTTAGAAATGCTTAAGTAGGATGATTTATAATCTCCATATTTAAATGGATTGGGACGTCTTTTCATCTAAATAAAGAAGTAATAAATTGCCGAACCATAAGTTTATAATTCCTTACTTACATAGATTGGGACGCCTTTTTATGTAAATGAAGAATTATAAATAAGTGGGCTTATGTGTAGCCGATATGACATGAGTACAGATAGTGAATCGAGAAAGTGGTAATTAAAACCAGTTTACGTTATGAGAAAATATTGATATGAATATAATTTATAGCGGCATTAAGGTAATGTGTGAAACCTTAAGATAGACGCATAAAATGAGTTTGTGCTTAAGTTGGTAAGATAATGGGTAAGCAATTCCAAAGATTTAATAAGAAAGGTTGCTTAAGTGCTGTGTGAGAAAGATTTTGAAGTGTCGTTTATATAGTACTATACTACTATGTATAAATTTTGAGATAAGTTACCGGTTTTTGAGTTGGATACGTGTTGGTATTGAGTAGAATGCAAAATTGACCGGTATATGACTTTATGTCATGTTAGTGCATTAGTGAATGAGGTGGAAATAGTGTTGAAGTTTGACTTATATAAAGTCAAAATAGTGAATTTTCCATATGACAAGTCGTCATTTGTTGTAAATTTTAGATAAGTTTATAATGTGAAGTGTTGTTTATAGTAGAGAATTAAATAAAATGGAAGATTTACATACTATGATGTGATACTAATGGTGCAATATCATTAGAAATACTTGAAATTTTATGAAATTATGTGATTTAAATGAGTTGTTAGCAATTCGACTATGGCTTAGTTGAATTGAGATTTCTACGTTGGGTGATATGTAGAAATTAACTTGAAAGTAAATGGGCATATAGCTATGATAAGGGCCTAAGATATAGAAAATTTTTATGTATAGATGCAAATGTTAAGCGGAAAAGATTTCGAGGACGAAATCTAAATAAGGGGGATAGATTTGTTACACCCCAAAACCAGGTTTTTAAGTATTAAATAATGATAAAGTGACTTGAAATAGTTTGACCAAGAATTTATATGTCTGAAGCTCTAATGTAGTTGGTTAGTCAAATTGTGGTAAATTGAAAGTCAAACCCGTTAGTCATACTATAAGTCAAGATATTATGTAAATGGTTTTAGAAAGTATTATGTGACCAAAATAGGAAGAAAAGAATTTGAGGGACCTAAGTTGACAGAATCCCAAACTGGTACTAGAACCAACTTGTTCTAATCTGTGAGGACTATTCTTGCCAAAACCTCAAACTGGCACTAGAACCAACTTGTTCTAGTACCAGGACTAAATTCTTATAGCAATTGAGGGACCAAAAGTGCCAAATGGTGACATAACTTTGGTATGAAGTAATCTTGGTCTAGAAATCTCTAGGTTCTTTGGGATATTTCAGTATTATCAAAAGTGTGAGTGTGTTTGATTCAGAGAAAAAGGAGGGAAACAAGGTTATTATAAAAAGACCAATTTGATGAAGAATTAGTGCTCCAATCAAGAGATAAGCTTGTATTGATCATTACTTCAAGTAAGTAACTTATCTATTGTGCTTAATTAGTGAATTGAGAGGTTATGTTTTATGAACCCTAATTTGAAGAATTGGGTAAAAGATGATTTTAAGCTAATTAATAAGGTTATAGTAATTATAAGACAAGTTTTGTGGTTTTAAAGTTAATAATTTTATGGTTAATTATCATATGATCAATATACGATTATATGATAATTAGAAGTGTTAAGAGATGAGCTATGGTTGTATTAACTATTGTTATAGTAGTTTGACTAAGTGTTTACGTTGATATGATTTTGACCTATATTGCAAAGTGTGAAGGATGATGATGATGTTAATGATAGCTTAGCTTGGATTCAAGGTAAGTAAAATGGTTATGACATGAGATTATATTGATTTATTCATATACGGTTTATGCGGAAGATGATAGTGAAGGTTTATGAAGCATTTGGTTTAGTATGCTTGGATTAAGAATAGTTTAAGGCTAGTTTGGCAAGACGAGCCAAAGTTTTGGTTAAGTTGATAAGTGCTCAAACACTCATCATTTTTTGTCGTATTTGAACTGCCAAAACATCCAAAAACACGAAGAAATGCATCAAAATACTGAAAATATCCCAGGGATTGTGTTTTACATTTTTCAGATGCAAAATGTTTAAAAATAGATGAAAAACAAACAAAGGTTGCACAATTGGCAGTTTCAGTCTCCCAACTTTCAAAAATTGACAAAACTAGTCCCTGAGCATTTATTTTGTAAGAAAAGCCAACCTAAGTCCTTAAAAGTCAAAAGTTATAAAAAATGGATCCTGGGTGAAAGTTTGAGAAAATTTATTAAAATGGCCCCTCAAGTTTCAGATTTGGCAGTTTTAGTCCCTAGGGGTGTTATTGTGGAAAATATCTTTTATGGTACTTATATTAATGGAATGTGACAAGAATGGTCCCTATGGGTAGGTTTGGAAAATGACATGAATGGTCCTTGATTTTCAGCATATTACAACTAAGGTGCTTGTGTTATTATTCCTATACAAACCAAATGGACCCAAGGTTTAAATCCAAACACAAACACAAACCCAAATATAAACAACACCCCTTTCCAACCCCCTGATCCACCAAATGCCCAAGCCCAAACCCAAAAAGCCCAAACCCCGTTTTACTATTTAAAACCGTCAACGACCTTTGACCATCCTCCACCTCCCACACTCCCGTGACCCTGCAACACCCTGCCTCCCTCATCATATCAAACCCACTCAACACTCCTCCATCATCACCCCTATCCCCAAACAAACACCTCAGTCCAAGAAGTTATCACTGGCACAAGTTATCAGAGGCTAGGAGCCAAAATCCATTTTGGCGCCAAATCACAAGAAGGGTCAAGATCAAATTATTCTAATCCAATGGCTAATATTGTTGCTGGGAAATGCTTAGTGGGCCTAAAAACCCTAATTCAACTCTATAAAAGAGAGGATGGTAGCAGTTTGAAGGGGTTGGTAGTTTTTAGCTTAAATTTATGTCGTCTTAATGTAATTTCCTATTTGTTTAATTTAGCTAAAAAATTGTACTCTCAGTTGTTTCATTGTAATAGAGACTTAATTCAATTAGTAATTCAAATCTTATTTACTTATCTCAATTTTTTGCTCAATGATCGTTCAAAATCCCATTTTAGCTTTAAGTATGTTAAAAATGGTTGTTTAGTGTTCTAAAAGCTCATATAAGCTCATTATAAAGTTTTAATAGCTCAGTAAGATCAAAAATTTCTTTTCATTTTGAAAGCTAAAAAATCATCAAAAGTACTCAAGAATAAATAGAAAATAAAAAAAATCAGTATAAATGGATGATAACGCTTGGAGCGTGGTAGCTTTTGGATGGCCATGGTAATAGAGCTTTGGGGAGCATAGGTTTTTTAGTTTGTTTCTTGGTTCATCTCAGTTTGGCAGGAAAGCTATTGTAAGATTCCAAGACTCACTTTCTTACTTATTACTATAGATTGTTTAGAATTGTGATAATCAGTGTTTAGTGTTTAGAAAATATGTTCAAGGGGATTTATGATTAGTTTAGATTGAGTTTGGTTATTAAAAATCTTAGTTGCTAGCATTTTGTCATTCTTTTAACTGCGTATCTCAATAATTGTATCTCAGTGTATTGATGGTTGTTTATGGTCCAATTTAGCATAAAAACAGTTAAGGTAACATATTAGGTAATTTTGAATCAAGTTCTTGAACTAAACCTGTGGAATCACTTGAAAACTCAAATCAGTTTACTATATAAGGAGTGTTTGGATCTGTGGGTTTGCCTAAGTTATTGCATGTTTCTGTGGTTCTATTTGGTTGCAACACATCTCTTTAGGTTCATACAGGTTAGTGTAGTCATGTGAATCAGTCAGTACTTGTTCAAAAGTCAAGATCACCCTCAAACTCATAATAACAGTTCACTGTTTGAACTTTGTGATTCAAATTCATCGTTGTGGCTTTAGAACTTGTTAGAATTGGTAGATTTAGTCTCAAACTAACATAATACATCATATTCAGTTAGATTTGGCCAAGCAAAACTCACACAAGTCAAAGTTCTTCAAAAGGATAAAAAGTCAAAATTGCATTTTAGTCAGAATCCCATTTTTTGGGAGAATTTTCTTGATTTTTGTGCTTGGAATCAGGGCTTGAAATTTGTTGTGGTAAAAATATACCACCTAATCTTCAAAATCCCACAAAAAACTTATTTTTATGATTTTTTTTATGTTAGAGATGCATGAAGTTGTTTGAGCTTGCAGGGGAAGCAACTTCCCCTGCACCACCAGTGACCATTTTTCTTTTGGCCATAACTTGGTCATTATTTGACCATCAGGTTTAATTTTTGGTGATTTGTGGAGCCTGTTAGGATGTTTTGTTAGATCTATGCTTAGTTTGGTCCCTAGCTTATTGTTGCTCGGCTTATTTGAACCTTTTTGTTGCTTCTTTGGCCACTGACCCTGTTGTTCATCAGTGGCTTGTGAGTTTGTTGATTTCATGATATTGTGTGATTGTTATTCTTGATTTGATTTTAGTAGTAGTTTTTATTTCATAATTGTGTTTTAGCTTGTAGTTGCCTTAGCTTTTGCTCTTTTGCTCTTTTGCTTATTTGTTAGGACTGCTTATTCCAAATCTCACTTGCACTCATAACTGTTAAGGCCATAAGTGCACAAGACTTCTTTGGTCATTGGTTTTGCTTGATTTAAGTTTGTAATCAGCTTGTTTGTGTTAGAGTGGATGTGTTTGAGCTTGAGTTTGTCTTTGAGTTGGATTGTGTGACCTTTTGTTTAAACTGCTTATTTCAAAACCAACTGAGTGCATCAGCTTACTGACCCACTTCCCCAAGGACACCACAAGCTCAATCCTTGAGCTTATTCCCTGGTATTGAGTGTTTTGGAAAGCCTCTCAGGTCACCTTATTGGTTCCATCCTCATTTTGGATCTCCTAGCACACCTGTGGGCCCCACAAGGCTTGCTAGTTGGCCAATTATGGCATGTGTTTGGTTTGTGAAATTGGATTTGCTTATTCCTAGTTCTAGCTTATTGATTGTGCTTAATTGCTTACTCTGTGTTTCTTTACAGTAGTCATTGTTAGTTATTAGCTTATTCTGACTTGTGGTACACTAGTATAGCTTATTGAGTAACTTATTCCACAACTTAAGTCATAATAAGCTTCAATCATGGGCTGTCAAACTCTTTAGCTCACCATTTGCTTATTTTTGAGCTCCATGCTAAGTCCCTTTACAAAAGTTGGTTATTTTAAGTAGTAAAATAGTTGTGTATAAGAAAAATTAGAAAAATCCAAAAATACATAAAGTGATAGCTTGTATTTAAGCCATTTGGCTTATTTTTCTGCTTATTTATAAGCATTTCCTAATTTTAAATTTTTCTTAGGTTCCTGACATCTTGTAGTAATTTTAGGAATTTTTTCAGATTTTTCTCATTTGATTTAGTATTTTTTATAATTTAATTTAGTTTAAATTAATTAAATAATTAGTTTTAATTAGTAATAATTAATTAAAAAGTAGAAAAAATAGATTTTCTGTTTTAAAATTACTTTTATAATATTTTAGATTTTTCTAAATTTAATTTTCATTTTTCTAGTTAAATTTCATAATTAATTGTAATTTAGTATAATTTAGTTAATTAAAAAGTAATTAATAATTAGTAATTAATTAATAGTAATTAATTAAATAGTGGTAAAAATAATTTTAATTTTCCAAAAATTTTCTTATATTATTAGGACTGTAAAAATATAATTTTCATATTCGTAGGACTTTAATTGCTCCCATTTCGCTTTTTATTTTGCGCGTTTGCGTTTATTTTAAATTCAAACGCTCGTTTTTCGGTTTAAATCACGTTTTTAGGATATCTGATCATCTATATTTGTTATTATAGTGTTTTTAAACTATTCTCAATCATAATCTCGTAGTGTAATCATAATAATCAAAATCATGACCCTCCTGTTAAATCACCCAATCACTTAAAGCGTTCACAAATACAATTGCACACCTCGCTGGGACATTGGTTAATTTAGTTGACCGTTCAGGACCACTCACATTGGTTAATTTAGTTGACCGTTCAGGACCAATCAAAATTTGGCGCCGCTGCCGGGGAGGTTGCTACGTATCTAAAACGTTTTTAGAGATTAGTGGTTTTTCATTCATCATTATATAAACACCACCACTTTTTGTAAATCTTAATCATAATACAAAAACGTCATTAACACTTTTCCTAAAGTGTTAACAACACAAAAAAAATAAAAAACAAACAAAACAGATCGTTACGTTTTCTATATCGGATTTCTTTTAAGGTGATTCTTAAAGAGATACGATTTTGGTTAACGAAACGCTACCAAAAATATTGTCCAAAAGTTTTTCACCCATACACAAAAACCCAAAAACATTCGTTTCTTTCTTGTGAATAATAATTACATAAAAATAAACCGTCGCAAACCAAGGCATAACACCTACCAACTGGGGGTGTGAACATAATAAGTTCCCAAATAAAAGATTAAAACTTGCCTTTGTATCCTTGTGAGTGGTATACCTTTCTTAAAGAAGTCATTCATTTGTGCTTATTAGTTTAAGTTCACTGTTGATTTGCCTCGATTTTGTTTTGATTGGTTTTTATCCCTAGTGCATGCGCACTCGTTCTTCTAGGTCCACGAGCCCATTACGTGAGCTTGTTAAAACTCGAAGGACTCGTAGACGTTCAACACCAACAGTCGGATCTGAGATCCGTACTATTTCCACTCCAGTTGTCACCATGGCGGAAGACCGCCCCATGTGTGAGCTTCTCCAAGCCCCCATTGAGGGTTATGGAGATGCTATTGTAGTTCTAGCCATCGTGGCTGAAAATTTTGAGCTCAAAACCGGGTTACTTAATCTTGTAACCTCAAGTCAGTTCTACGGTTTTAAGAGGGACGACCCTCATGGTCACATTCGATGGTTCAACAAAATAACGTCAACCATCAAGTACAAGAATGTCCCTTCAGAAGCAACCAAGCTTCTTATCTTCCCATTCTCCCTCGAGGGTCAAGCCCGGATTTGGCTTGAGAAACAACCCCCTCGCTCAATTAAGACATTGGAGGATTTGGTAAAAAAGTTTTTGAATGAATTCTTCCCACCTTCAAAGACCACGAGTCTTAAAAACGAAATCACCAAGTTCACTCAAAAATATGATGAATCATTTGGTGAAGCGTGGGATCGTTTCAAAGAATTACTTCGCAAGTGTCCACATCATGGTTTCTCTGAGTTGATGCAACTCGATAGTTTCTACAATGGTGTGAGCCAAGCTGATCAGGATTCTCTCAATGCCTCCGCGGGAGGTAATTTCTTGAGTAGAACCACAAGAGAGGCTTTAGAGATCGTTGAAAATAAGTCCAAGGTCCGCTCTACACGAAGCAAGCCGGTTGTTTCTCAAATTAGTGCGGGTCCTTCTACTTCATCTTCTATGAGTCAGTCTAGCACCGATGCTAAGATTGACAAGCTCACTGAAGCTATTCAAGCTTTGGTTCTCGCCCAACAAAAGAAGGTTTCCTTTCCACAACATCCTCCACCTGCTGAGGTTAAAAAAGTGGAAGTCTGTGTGACTTGTGGTGGGCCGCATGCTTAATACAATTGCACAGCTACCGATGGTTCTCCATATGAAGCTCATGCAATAGCCGGGTCTTCAAATCAAGAGGCAATCAATACCGCCCTCCTATGGACCCGAACTATCGTCCTAATCATTACCCTGGACCTCCCGGTTTTAATCAAAACCATAATGTCCAAAACCGTAACCAGAATCAAAATAGAGTGAACCAAGGTTTTCAAAACCAAGGTAACTTCAATCAAGGTCACGGTTTTCAAAATCAAAACCAAAGTTTCCAAAATCAAGGTTTCCAAAATCAAGGGAACTTTAATCGAAACCAAGGTCAGGGTAACCTCATCCAAGGGTACTTCCATGAAAATAACAACCAGAATCAAAGGAATTTCCAACACCAAAATCAAGGAAATTTCCAAAATCAAGGTCCCAACCAGAACAATCGTGCTCCAAATGTTCCTAACAATCAAACTCAAGCCATTGTTCCAACTGGGCCTTCATCTGACGAGTTGTTAAAACAATTCAAGAAGTCCCAAGAAGAATTGAACAAGTTGTTGGTCAGCCAAGTTTCTGATATCAGGAAGTCTTTAAATGATCGACCCTCGAGCTCAGGTACTGATGCGTGGGGATTGCACCAGGCTTTACCTCTCAAGGGATCTTGAGAAGCTTACAACCCCCACCAGGTAGTGTACCTGATCGATGTAGTATAGTATAATGACAAGTACCGGGGGATTGATCGTTCAGCTAGGAATAGTGTCGCTAGGATTAGAAAACCTAAATACTAGATCTAGAGATGAGGGATGATTCTTTTTGTATTTTTATATTTTTTAGAAAACAAGTAAAATCTCGGGTTTGAAGGATTTGGGCGGAATTAGTTGCTAGTCAACTAACCCAATACTAAGATGCAATTAAAATAAAATACTAAAATGAAAATAAAACTATATTAAACTAAAGTTGTGAGCAATAAGTTGGAGAAATGTGTTTACTTAGATTTCACTACTCCCTAGATATCTTTTACACGTTAATTACTTGTTATAGTTGCGTGGATGACGGATTGTATTCCTTAATACCATTCATGGGGTGGCGTACTTAACTCCCCAATCCTATGAGTGCCTACTTCACTCCTATGTCGAGCCGGCTAAGAAGCTCCTAACATGGGATCATTAGAATTTACTCATGCATTAAATACAACCAATAAAACCTAGTACACATCGGTTCATGTTACCTAAGACGTTCAAGCATGTTACCAATTGGAGATCTGCCAGTTTTCTTAAGCCTAACATTGAAATCATTCATCCAATACAACCATGAACAAGTAATCAACACATAATTAACATCTAGGTTTCATTAGATCTAAGCAAATACAAGATAGATCTAGCCTAACATGGTGGAATCAAGACAAGCACAAGATATAGACAACCAACACATAGACATATTGATTGAATTAAGAGAATACTTATCTCAATAGCACATGTAAGGGCTCAAGGGTTGAAAACCCTTGAAAAGCTGTAAAATTCGTACAAGGTTCGGCCCTAGGGTTTCTCCACACTTGTTTTTTTCCTTAATGAATGAAAATTAGAAAACTATATATAGATTTTGGAAGGTGACGGCGTCAAGAACAAATGTGTGACGCCGTCATCTCGCCGCCAAATAGTTCCTCGGACTGCCTAGATCTGGGTCTGACGCCGTCATGTGTACTCCTTATGCAGGCCGTCATGACTTTAACTCTTGACGCTCTTCATGTAACGCCTTCATGTTTGTACTGGGTCGTCATGGACTTTACTCTTGACGCCGTCAAATACTTTCTCTTGACGCCGTCAAACACTGTTCTCAGCATGGAAAATTAAGTCTTTGGCGTTTTCTTCACTTGTATGCTCCAAAAACGTCCGAATTGCTTCCTTTTCCAGATTTCTCTCCCAAATTACCTAAAATCACAAAAGGAACGACTTAGGGCAATATTCCATCCGCGAGACCTATCAATACCTCCGTCTCCTCTAACTTACCTAGCTTAAGAGTGGTGAAAAGGGATAAGGGAATCAAGTTGAGGCTTGACCCTAAATCGGCTAGTGTGTCGAAAGCCTCAGATCTTCCTATCTTACAAGGCAAAACAAATATACCCGGATCATCAAGCTTTTTAGGCAACTTGTTTTGAACGAATTAAGGCGGTCCCATTTTTACCTAGTTTAAACTTCTCATATTTTTCTTGTAGGGCACTATAGTAGGGAGCATGGGCTAAGACATCAATGACGGGGCGTTCAAGGTGAAGTTCCTTGAATTCATCGTCTAGGTCTTGCGTAGGAGGTGTTTCAACTATGCTTTTGACCGGTTTTACATCGGGTGTTTTACTTGATTGGTCCTTTTGAAGAATTTGGATTTGTTTGAAACACGTGCTCGCTGATTTAACCGAGTAGTATTGTGGACACGAAGTGGGTGACGAAACAGATGATATGGAATTAACGTTTAGTTTCGGATTCTTGACCGTGTCACTTGGGAGTGCTCCCATTTCCCGGTCATTCAGAACTTTCAACAATGCATCAATTTTGGTGGTCATCTCGCTTTGCTTTTGCTTGAAATCGGCTTCAAACTTAGATATGCGAGCTTCTTGAGATGCCATGAATTTAGACATCAATCCTTCAAGATTGTTGGTATTACCATAGTTGTTAGAAGGATTGTTGTTGAAAGTACGGTTGGAGGATGAACCGTTTGGTTGGTAACGATTCGGCAGATTGGAAGAATTAGCTTGATTTTGTTTCCACCTAAGGTTTGGGTGATTTTTCCAAGAGAGGTTGTAGGAATCACCGTAAGGGTTTGGCTCGGGTTTGAAAGTGTACCACTTATCTCCCGCTTCGTCGGTACGCGAGGATGCGTAGTCCGCAAAAGCTGTTCCAGGGAGTTCCACACAATCACGAGTGTCATGGGGACCACTACATAATTCGCATGAAGAAGTGATTTTGTTCACTTGGCTTGAAGGCTTAGGATCTTCGTAAGATTTCATGAGAAACTTGACTTGGTCCTCAAGTTCCATGATCCTATGGTCGAGAGTGCTAGAGTTGTTCGAAGGCAAAGATATTGCCTTGACCGTTTTGTTCAAATCACGGGGATCATTCCAACTTTCGTTGTCATAGAGAGCAAGATCTTCTATGAGTTCCCATGATTGTTCCGCACTTAGATCACGTAGCTTACCACCGGCCGATTGGTCAATGGCTTGCCTCGTGGAGAGATCGATATGGTCATAAAAGATTTGGACTTGGAGCCAAAGATCTATGCCATGATGAGGGACTTTTTGGAGTAAGTCCTTGAATCGAGTCTATGCTTCATAGAGAGTTTCATTTTGACATTGTTGGAACATCAAGATGTCATTTCTAAGCTTAGTAGTTCTCCCCGGTGGGAAAAATTGAGCAAGGAAAGGAGTGGTGAGATCATCCCATGTGGTGATGGATCTCGCGGGTAAACGCTCAAGCATTGACTAGCTTGATCACGTAGAGAGAATTGGAATAGGCGTAATCGGGTTGTCTCTCTAGTTGCAACATCTAGGTCTATGGAATCTACGATTTTAAGGAAGTCCTTGAGATGTTGATTTGGATCTTCGGAACAAAGTCCGTGGAATGCACATCCGCTTTGCACCAACCAGATGGTGTCGGATCGCAAGGGGGTCACATTGGCTCCGGTGAGCACAATGGTGTTTCGGTAGCCTTGGTGGCTAGGTCGGGAATACTCTCCTAAGGTTCGGGGCCTAAGAGGTTCTAGTGGTGGGTTTTGTTGAGGTGGGATGACGGGTTCAAAGATGTTCCCATCGTCCATGATGTCGGGTGGTGAAGAGTTACGAACAAAAACACAAAGAAATAAGATAGACTAAAGAGAACCTAAAAATAAAAATAAAATCTTACTAGAAAGGAATCTAGCAAGTAGACCTAATAAAAAGAGATTCTAACCTTGACAAAAACTATTCCCCGGCAACGGCGCCAAAAACTTGATGTGTGGGGATTGCACCAGGCTTTACCTCTCAAGGGATCTTGAGAAGCTTACAACCCCCACCAGGCAGTGTACCTGATCGATGTAGTATAGTATAATGACAAATACCGGGGGATTGATCGTTCAGCTAGGAATAGTATCGCTAGGATTTGAAAACCTAAATACTAGATCTAGAGATGAGGGATGATTCTTTTTGTATTTTTATATTTTTTTGAAAACAAGTAAAATCTCGGGTTTGAAGGATTTGGGCAAAATTAGTTGCTAGTCAACTAACCCAATACTAAGATGCAATCAAAATAAAATACTAAAATGAAAATAAAACTATATTAAACTAAAGTTGTGAGCAATAAGTTGGAGAAATGTGTTTACTTAGATTTCACTACTCCCTAGATATCTTTTACACGTTAATTACTTGTTATAGTTGCGTGGATGACGGATTGTATTCCTTAATACTATTCATGGGGTGGCGTACTTAACTCCCCAATCCTATGAGTGCCTACTTCACTCATATGTCGAGCCGGCTAAGAAGCTCCTAACATGGGATCATTAGAATTTACTCATGCATTAAATACAACCAATAGAACCTAGTACACATCGGTTCATGTTTCCTAAGACGTTCAAGGATGTTACCAATTGGAGATCTGCCAGTTTTCTTAAGCCTAACATTGAAATCATTCATCCAATACAACCATAAACAAGTAATCAACACATAATTAACATCTAGATTTCATTAGATCTAAGCAAACACAAGATAGATCTAGCCTAACATGGTGGAATCAAGACAAGCACAAGATATAGACAACCAACACATAGACATATTAATTGAATTAAGAGAATACTTATCTCAAAAGCACATGTAAGGGTTCAAGGGTTGAAAACCCTTGAAAAGCTGTAAAATTCGTACAAGGTTCGGCCCTAGAGTTTCTCCACACTTGTTTTTTTCCTTAATGAATGAAAATTAGAAAACTATATATAGATTTTGGTAGGTGACGGCGTCAAGAACAAATGTGTGACGCCGTCATCTCGCCGCCAAATAGTTCCTCGGACTGCCTAGATCTGGGTCTGACGCCGTCATGTGTACTCCTTATGCAGGCCGTCATGACTTTAACTCTTGACGCTCTTCATGTGACGCCTTCATGTTTGTACTGGGTCGTCATGGACTTTACTCTTGACGCCGTCAAATACTTTCTCTTGACGCCGTCAAACACTGTTCTCAGCATGGAAAATTAAGTCTTTGGCGTTTTCTTCACTTTTATGCTCCAAAAACGTCCGAATTGCTTCCTTTTCCAGATTTCTCTCCCAAAGTACCTAAAATTACAAAAGGAACGATTTAGGCAATATTTGATCAAATAAATTCAATTCCGGGCTTAAATGACCCCCTAAAAGTGGTTCATTTTTCGCCCCATCATATACCCTTACACTTGAGATTTGTTTGTCCTCAAGCAAATGCGCTTTTATTCTAACAAATAACAATAATGCTTAAAGTGGGGTGTAACAAATTCTTCCTTTAAGTAAAATGCTTAAAGTGGGGTGTAACAAATTCTTCCTTTAAGTAAAATGCTTAAAGTTAGAAACGAAAAGATAGGCTCGAAGGGGTGTACTAGGGGTTTCGTGTACTAAAAATGAGTATAACGATAAGGTGTGGAAAAAATTAATTGACTTAACTAGCCAAATAATATGATTTAAATGGTCAAGTAATTATAATACGGGTTTAACACAAGGGTGATCCTAATGCCTCTTATCATGTAGTAAATCCTACCTCACGAATGTAGTCTTACTAGCGGTCTCGGGATGCATCACTAACGCAAGTTCTAGAATCTAAATGCTACCGGTACACTCATAAGCACTAATAATAAATGCTTTTCCTATCAAATCTAAAGGCGAACCTCACATATTTGGGTGGAAAATTTTTCTGAATGGTACGGTTATGTGCTAGTCATACAATCTCCTATCCATGAGACGCTTGCTATGGCTAAAGTTTCACTCCTAAATGTTGTAAAAACTTTTAAATTTGGCGCTAAAATTGCACTAACAAGTATTTCTAATAGTTTTATTACACATCTACTATCAAACAAACAAACTCAAGCGAAAGTGTATCTGTAAGGTATCATCATGTTACCCTCCCCTTACACTTAAGATGAACATTGTCCCCAATGTTCAAGTAAAGAATGTAAAAGTGAAATAAGTAAAAAGAATGAAATCAAATACTCCCCTGATTCGCTCGGTATGGATAATAAGTTGGCTAGGTTAAATCTTCCTCCAAAAAAATGAACAATCAAAGCTTCCCTTCCAGAAAAATAAATCATCTTCTTGTCATACATAACCTGTAAATCCTGAGAAAACAGACAAGGCAACCTCGCATAAAATCGGCGGCAATCTACATAAGTTACTAAATCCTAGAAAAAAAAGTAAGATATAATGCTTATGGAATGAAGTTTGCAGATTTCCTGGAGATTATAAAACTTAATAATTCAACAGAAACTTTAAGACTCCGTTAGAAAAACAAAACCGGTAAAATTTCCAGATTTTTACACGTGACGCCGTCAAGAGTAAACTCATGACGCCGTTAGAAGTGACCTGCGGAAATTCTTATGTTAAGTTTCTGGAAAATTTCTGGAAAAACTTGCTTCTACTTCCTGGAAAATCCTGCAAAACTTCATTATGACTCGATACAAGCATTTGACTCTAACAATTACGAATATACATGTTCACTTAATATTGTGGAGAATCATGATCGGTTTGTTTCTTAAAAACATATTTGGGGTTTCCCCTTACACTTATCTTTTGCAAAAATACCTATGGGTGAAGTTAAGACTAGGCCAAAACAACAAAATAAAGTATTTTCACTTTTTAGTTTTGAAACATGATCTACCAACAATAAAAATAAAGCATGCATACGGAAGCAAATAACAAAAAAACAAAGTAAAATCACACAAAATCATGGGTTGCCTCCCAAGAAGCGCTTTTCTTTATTTACGAGTCTTGTAGCTAGACTCAAAGTCATGGGTTACTACGTGATACGGGTGAGTTCCTCATTGAGGACATCTTTGGGATCAAACTTAGGTTTCAACTTCCTATCAGTTTTCTTAGTACGGTATGACCTTTCAAACTTTTCTCCATCCGGATCATACAAAGTCATCTTCATATGCCATGATCCGTCACCTTCTTTAGGTGGCTTGTCCCACCTCCATTTAAATTTGTCTCCCTCTCTTTTCCACTTGTTCGTCTCTATGTTAATAGGCATTACGCTCAAGAACTCAATCATCTTCCTAAAGACTAAGGGGTCTTCAAAAGGATCTAGCTCTTCATCTCTAGCTATGAGTTGTTCCACCGAATGTGTCTTTTCGATGAAATCTTTTTCTAAATAGAATGGGCGTTGAGGTCCTATAAAGTTCCTTTCTATCCAAGGTCCATATCCAGACGGTCTCCTATTAATCTCTACCCAATGTGGTGTCGGTTCATCATCACAATCATAACTATGTTTCTTAACATCGTATACCGACCAAGTATCGTCTTCACCTATCGCTATCTTAGACTCCTTACAATCTATCATGGCGCTAGCGGTTGCTAAAAGTCCTCTTCCTACCAACAATGGGCATGTAGTGTCACTAACCATGTCTAGGACGTGAAAATCCGCTAAGATAGTTAACTTTCCTACGTGAACAACTACATACTTAATCATTCCAACCGGGTGAGCAATACTTCCATCCGCGAGACCTATCAATACCTCCGTCTCCTCTAACTTGCCTAGCTTAAGAGTGGTGAAAAGGGATAAGGGAATCAAGTTGAGGCTTGACCCTAAATCGGCTAGTGTGTCGAAAGCCTCAGATCTTCCTATCTTACAAGGCAAAACAAATATACCCGGATCATCAAGCTTTTTAGGCAACTTGTTTTGAACGAATTAAGGCGGTCCCATTTTTACCTAGTTTAAACTTCTCATATTTTTCTTGTAGGGCACTATAGTAGGGAGCACGGGCTAAGACATCAATGACGGGGCGTTCAAGGTGAAGTTCCTTGAATTCATCGTCTAGGTCTTGCGTAGGAGGTGTTTCAACTATGCTTTTGACCGGTTTTACATCGGGTGTTTTACTTGATTGGTCCTTTTGAAGAATTTGGATTTGTTTGAAACACGTGCTCGCTGATTTAACCGAGTAGTATTGTGGACACGAAGTGGGTGACGAAACAGATGATATGGAATTAACGTTTAGTTTCGGATTCTTGACCGTGTCACTTGGGAGTGCTCCCATTTCCCGGTCATTCAGAACTTTCAACAATGCATCAATTTTGGTGGTCATCTCGCTTTGTTTTTGCTTGAAATCGGCTTCAAACTTAGATATGCGAGCTTCTTGAGATGCCATGAATTTAGACATCAATCCTTCAAGATTGTTGGTATTACCATAGTTGTTAGAAGGATTGTTGTTGAAAGTACGGTTGGAGGGTGAACCGTTTGGTTGGTAACGATTCGGCGGATTGGAAGAATTAACTTGATTTTGTTTCCACCTAAGGTTTGGGTGATTTTTCCAAGAGAGGTTGTAGGAATCACCGTAAGGGTTTGGCTCGGGTTTGAAAGTGTACCACTTATCTCCCGCTTCGTCGGTACGCGAGGATGCGTAGTCCGCAAAAGCTGTTCCAGGGAGTTCCACACAATCACGAGTGTCATGGGGACCACTACATAATTCGCATGAAGAAGTGATTTTGTTCACTTGGCTTGAAGGCTTAGGATCTTCGTAAGATTTCATGAGAAACTTGACTTGGTCCTCAAGTTCCATGATCCTATGGTCGAGAGTGCTAGAGTTGTTCGAAGGCAAAGATATTGCCTTGACCGTTTTGTTCAAATCACGGGGATCATTCCAACTTTCGTTGTCATAGAGAGCAAGATCTTCTATGAGTTCCCATGATTGTTCCGCACTTAGATCACGTAGCTTACCACCGGCCGATTGGTCAATGGCTTGCCTCGTGGAGAGATCGATATGGTCATAAAAGATTTGGACTTGGAGCCAAAGATCTATGCCATGATGAGGGACTTTTTGGAGTAAGTCCTTGAATCGAGTCTATGCTTCATAGAGAGTTTCATTTTGACATTGTTGGAACATCAAGATGTCATTTCTAAGCTTAGTAGTTCTCCCCGGTGGGAAAAATTAAGCAAGGAAACGAGTGGTGAGATCATCCCATGTGGTGATGGATCTCGCGGGTAAACGCTCAAGCCATTGACTAGCTTGATCACGTAGAGAGAATTAGAATAGGCGTAATCGGGTTGTCTCTCTAGTTGCAACATCTAGGTCTATGGAATCTACGATTTTAAGGAAGTCCTTGAGATGTTGATTTGGATCTTCGGAACAAAGTCCGTGGAATGCACATCCGCTTTGCACCAACCAGATGGTGTCGGATCGCAAGGGGGTCACATTGGCTCCGGTGAGCACAATGGTGTTTCGGTAGCCTTGGTGGCTAGGTCGGGAATACTCTCCTAAGGTTCGGGGCCTAAGAGGTTCTAGTGGTGGGTTTTGTTGAGGTGGGATGACGGGTTCAAAGATGTTCCCATCGTCCATGATGTCGGGTGGTGAAGAGTTACGAACAAAAACACAAAGAAATAAGATAGACTAAAGAGAACCTAAAAATAAAAATAAAATCTTACTAGAAAGGAATCTAGCAAGTAGACCTAATAAAAAGAGATTCTAACCTTGACAAAAACTATTCCCCGGCAACGGCGCCAAAAACTTGATGTGTGGGGATTGCACCAGGCTTTACCTCTCAAGGGATCTTGAGAAGCTTACAACCCCCACCAGGCAGTGTACCTGATCGATGTAGTATAGTATAATGACAAGTACCGGGGGATTGATCGTTCAGCTAGGAATAGTGTCGCTAGGATTAGAAAACCTAAATACTAGATCTAGAGATGAGGGATGATTCTTTTTGTATTTTTATATTTTTTAGAAAACAAGTAAAATCTCGGGTTTGAAGGATTTGGACGAAATTAGTTGCTAGTCAACTAACCCAATACTAAGATGCAATCAAAATAAAATACTAAAATGAAAATAAAACTATATTAAACTAAAGTTGTGAGCAATAAGTTGGAGAAATGTGTTTACTTAGATTTCACTACTCCCTAGATATCTTTTACACGTTAATTACTTGTTATAGTTGCGTGGATGACGGATTGTATTCCTTAATACCATTCATGGGGTGGCGTACTTAACTCCCCAATCCTATGAGTGCCTACTTCACTCTTATGTCGAGCCGGCTAAGAAGCTCCTAACATGGGATCATTAGAATTTACTCATGCATTAAATACAACCAATAGAACCTAGTACACATCGGTTCATGTTTCCTAAGACGTTCAAGGATGTTACCAATTGGAGATCTGCCAGTTTTCTTAAGCCTAACATTGAAATCATTCATCCAATACAACCATAAACAAGTAATCAACACATAATTAACATCTAGGTTTCATTAGATCTAAGCAAACACAAGATAGATCTAGCCTAACATGGTGGAATCAAGACAAGCACAAGATATAGACAACCAACACATAGACATATTGATTGAATTAAGAGAATACTTATCTCAATAGCACATGTAAGGGTTCAAGGGTTGAAAACCCTTGAAAAGCTGTAAAATTCGTACAAGGTTCGGCCCTAGAGTTTCTCCACACTTGTTTTTTTCCTTAATGAATGAAAATTAGAAAACTATATATAGATTTTGGTAGGTGACGGCGTCAAGAACAAATGTGTGACGCCGTTATCTCGCCGCCAAATAGTTCCTCGGACTGCCTAGATCTGGGTCTGACGCCGTCATGTGTACTCCTTATGCAGGCTGTCATGACTTTAACTCTTGACGCTCTTCATGTGACGCCTTCATGTTTGTACTGGGTCGTCATGGACTTTACTCTTGACGCCGTCAAATACTTTCTCTTGACGCCGTCAAACACTGTTCTCAGCATGGAAAATTATGTCTTTGGCGTTTTCTTCACTTTTATGCTCCAAAAACGTCCGAATTGCTTCCTTTTCCAGATTTCTCTCCCAAAGTACCTAAAATTACAAAAGGAACGATTTAGGGAATATTTGATCAAATAAATTCAATTCCGGGCTTAAATGACCCCCTAAAAGTGGTTCATTTTTTGCCTCATCAAGTACTACTTTACCTAGCAACATGATCGCTAATCCGAGGGGCGATGCAAAAGCGATCACAACTCGTAGTGGTGTTTCATATAAGGAACCCGCGATTCCTACTACCTCTTCGTCCTCTCCTCCAAAGGTAGTAGAACGTGAACCTGAGGTGACAAAGGACAAGGTGCAATCTACTGGTCCACGAAGTACCGCACATGTCCACCCTCAGGATGTCCCAGAAACCATGCCGAAACTTGGAGTTGTCTTTGATCCACCTGAGACTCCAGTTAAGAACCCTAAATCCAAAACTTCTATTCCTTACCCATCACGCTTGAATGAACAAAAGCTCCGCGAAAAGGCTATTCACCAAATGGATAAATTTTTTCAAATCTTTCAAGATTTGCACTTTGACATTAGCTTCGCAGATGCTATCATCTTGATGCCCAAATTCGCATCAACAATCAAGAATCTGTTAAGTAATAAGGAAAAACTCTTCGAAATACCTAGAACTCCTCTAAATGAGAACTGCTCAGCACTTCTTTTGAAAAAGCTTCCCGAGAAGCTTGGAGACCCCAGAAAATTCCTCATTCCAGTATTTTTCCGGTGATGGTTGAATGCTTTGCCTTGGCCGATCTTGGTGCTAGCATAAACCTTATGCCATATTCTGTGTGGAAGAAATTATCTCTTCCCGAACTTACTCCCACGTGCATGACTTTAGAGCTTGCCGATCATTCAATATCACGGATTCACGTCCTCTTGACATTGCTGAGGACGTGTTCGTTAAAGTGGGAAAGTTCCATTTTCTGGCCGATTTTGTGATTGTTGACTTTGATGCCGATTCAAGGGTCCCTCTAATTCTTGGAAGGGGATTCCTTAGAACTGGGCGTGCTCTCATCGATGTATTGAGCAAGAGATCACATTGCGTGTTGGAGCTGAAGCTGTCACCTTCAACCTCGATCAAACTTCGAGGTACTCCTCCAATTATAACTCTGAATCGGTAAACCGAATAGATGTCATCGATGTTTCTGCTGAGGAGTACGCTCAAGAGGTTTTAGGTTTCATTGATGATTCTCCGAGTGAAAACTTCACTCCATCTTCTTATCCCATCATTGTCAATTCTTCTCCTTCCTTCACTCCGTTTGAAGGAAGTGACTTCGTCTTAGAAGAAATTGAGACCTTTCTCAAAAGTGATTCAATTCCCGATGGAATCGATAACCAAGAGATTGACCCTGAGAGGGATATTCTCTTACTTGAGAAATTATTAAACGAAGATCCCTCTCCTCTTCCTGTTCAACCACAAACACTTCATAAGGAGGAAGTCAAAAATGTTGAGAAAACTGATGACTTTCCTGAGGTCGAACTTAAGGACTTGCCGCCTCATCTTGAATATGCATTTCTGGAGGGTGATCATAAATTACCCGTTATAATTGCTAAAGATTTAAGTGTTGAAGAAAAGGCTGCTCTAATAAAGGTTCTGAAGTCACATAAACAAGTAATTGCTTGGAGACTCTCCGACATCAAGGGCATTGACCCCGAATTTTATACCCACAAGATTTTAATGGAGGATGACTTCAAACCAGCTGTCCAACAACAAAGAAGGGTGAATCCAGAAATTCATGAGGTCACCAAACAAGAAGTTTCAAAACTCCTTGATGCCGGATTGATTTACCCTATCTCGGACAGTCCTTGGGTTGGCCCAATACACTGCGTTCCAAAAAAGGGTGGCATTACTGTTGTCACTAACGAAGAAAATGAGTTGATTCCAACTTGATTGGTTACGGGTTGGCGTGTCTGCATTGACAATCGCAAGTTAAATGACGCCACCCGCAAAGACCATTTTCCTATGCCCTTTATGGATCAGATGCTCGAGAGATTAGCGGGGAATGAATACTATTGCTTCCTCGATGGTTTCTCGGGTTACTTTCAGATTCCCATTGATCCGCAGGATCAGGAAAAGACCACTTTCACGTGCCCCTATGGAACTTTTGCTTATAAATGTATGCCATTTGGTTTATGTAATGCTCCGGGCACGTTTCAAAGATGTATGATGGCCATATTTTCCGACATGATCGGGAAAACAATGGAGGTCTTTATGGATGATTTCTCGGTCATTGGGGATTCATTTCAATCATGTCTCTCCCATTTAGAAAACATGCTCAAATGTTGTGAAGATACAAGGTTATGTCTAAATTGGGAGAATAGTCACTTTATGGTCAAAGAGGGCATTGTCCTCAGCCATAAAATTTCAAAGAACGGGATTGAGGTTGACAAAGCCAAAGTTGATGTCATCGCGAAATTACCTCATCCCACTACTGTCAAAGGTATTAGGAGCTTTTTGGGTCATGCCGGTTTTTACCATAGGTTTATTCAAGATTTTTCCAAAATCACCCGGCCTATGACCCATCTCCTCGAGAAGGATGCTCCTTTTATCCTCTCCCCCGAGTGCATCAAAGCTTTTGAAACATTAAAGAAAAAGCTTACTGAGGCACCGATTCTTGTTGACCCCGATTGGGACTTGCCCTTCGAACTCATGTATGATGCTAGTGATTATGCAATAGGGGCAGTCTTGGGGCAACGCAGATTAAAATATTTTCAACCAATACACTACGCGAGCAAGACAATGACCGAGGCTCAAAGTCATTACACCACCACTGAAAAAGAACTATTAGCAGTGGTGTATGCCTTTGAAAAATTTTGGCCACATTTGATATTAACCAAATGCATAGTGTATACGGATCACTCGGCTTTGAAGTACCTCTTTGCAAAACAAGATGCAAAGCCGAGACTACTCCGTTGGGTTCTCCTCCTGCAAGAATTTGATATCATAATTCGTGATAAAAAAGAAGCTGAGAACCTAGCTGCTGATCATCTCTCCCGTTTGGAAAACCCCCATCAAGATGTCTTCGAAAAGAAGGAAATTAATGAAACCTTCCCTCTCGAGACACTCAATGCGGTTACCTTTCATGGAGATTCTATTACCCCATGGTTTGTCGATTTTGCAAACTACCATGCGGGTAACTTTGTTGTGAAAGGGATGTCGTCCCAACAAAAGAACAAGTTCTTTAAAGATGTGAAACATTACTTCTGGGATGACCCCTACCTTTTCAAAATCTGTGCGGATCAAGTCATCCGGCGGTGTGTTTATGGACAGGAAGCCAATGACATTCTCAAGGCTTGCCATGCTGGACCCAAGGGGGGACACCATAATCCTAACTACACCGCCAAAAAAGTGTTTGATTCCGAATTCTATTAGCCCACAATTTATAAGGATGCCCAAGAATTGGTCAAATCCAGTGACGCTTGTCAACGTCACGGGAATATTTCAAAAAAGAATGAAATGCCACAAAATGCAATTCAAGTTTGTGAAATCTTTGACGTATGGGGCATTGACTTTATGGGGCCATTTCCATCATCTCATGGAAACAAGTACATACTCGTGGCTGTTGACTATTTGTCAAAGTGGGTTGAGGCGAAAGCTTTACCCACAAATGATGCCCGAGTTGTTGTGAAATTCTTAAAAGCTCTTTTTGCTCGATTTGGAACTCCACGTGCTATAATTAGTGATCGTGGTACGCATTTTTGCAATGACAAATTTGATAAAGTCACGCAAAAGTATGGTGTAACTCACCGTCTCTCTACTGCGTACCACCCTCAAACAAGTGGACATGTAGAAGTTTCCAATCGAGGCATTAAGAGAATACTGGAAAGAACCGTAGGTGAAAATCGTGCATCGTGGTCGGATAAATTAGATGATGCACTTTGGGCTTTTCCGTACACCTTACAAACACCCATCGGGTGTACAGCTTACAAGCTTGTGTACGGGAAAGCGTGCCATCTTCCATTCGAGCTTGAGCATAAAGCCTATTGGGCTCTCAAGCATGCAAATTTTGACCTCCAAACTGCGGGTGCTCATCGCAAAGTTCAAATGAATGAATTGAATGAACTTCGTGATCAAGCTTACGAGAACTCTTTGATCTACAAAGAAAAGACAAAGAAGATTCATGACTCAAAAATCAAGAACCGCATTTTCAACGTTGGTGATCGAGTCCTTCTTTTCAACTCTAGACTCAAGATCTTCTCGGGAAAGCTCAAAACCCGTTGGACTGGCCCATTCACTATCGCAAAGGTTTATCCTTATGGCACCATCGAATTATCTCAAAATGACGGATCAAATTTCAAAGTGAATGGGCATCGGTTAAAGCACTACTTTGGAGAGGACATACCATCCATGGTTGTCCCGGATCTCTAAACTTTCCCCAAGAACCAATGAATTCGGGGATCGAGTCAAGCTAGCGACTCGATAAACAAAAACAGTAGCATAAACATGGGTTTTCACCCATGTCTCTGACTTCTTTCTACTTTCTAACACCCAAGTGTGGGGGAGTGGCCGCCTCCTGCTGTTTCCAATGTATATATGTATATATCTATGAAAAAAAAATAGAAAAAAAATGTGTGTTTGTATGTTTATAAATAAAGTGAAAAATGATATTTCCACAGTCAGCTTATAATATTATCTTTTTACGTTTAAAGAGTCGGCGTAATAGCCGAGACTTTGAATATTGAGGACAATATTCAATTCTAAGTGTGGTGGGGGGGGGAGAATTCTAGATAATTTTATTAGATTATATCCTCTCGTACCCCCGTTTTTGGCAAATTTCAAAAAAAAAATCACTTAATTTCAAAATTTTTGTGGTTATCAGTCCGTCATGTCTAACTGACAAAAGGATTGGCTAATCCCGGAGCAAAAGGCTCTTGGTAAAGATAACTCAAATCCGTTGATGGCTGACAATTTGCCAAAAATTGTATGGTATTCAACTCTCCATATCCTAAAAAGTAAAAGAGTTGGCTAGCCCGCAAGATTATAGCTTGTGGTAAAGGAAGTGGAAAACCATAATTGGTAATCAACTCACCAAGATGATGATTGTATTCCATCAAGAGTTGGCTAGTCCAAAAGCAAACGGCTTCTGGTAAAGACAAATCAAATCCGTTAACAGCTGATGAATTGCTCAAAATCATATGGTTATCAGTGTACCATAATTCTTACTTGAGTTGAAACATTTGGCTACTCCAGAAGTAATGGCTTTTGATAAATAGATTCAAATCCATTAAATTTTCATAAAAGATTGCTAGGGACTAGCAATAGTTTAGTGTGGGGGATTGATGAGTTCTCAAGCACTCATCATTTTTGTCGTATTCGAACTGCCAAAACATCCAAAAACACTCAGAAATGCATCAAAATACTAAAAATATCCCAGGGATTGTGTTTTACATGTTTCAGATGCAAAATGTTTAAAAACAGATGAAAAATAAACAAAGTTTGCATAATTGGCAGTTTTAGTCCCCCAACTTTCAAAAATTAACAAAACTAGTCCCTGAGCATTTATTTTGTATTAAAAGTCAACCCAAGTCCTTAAAAGTCAAAATTTATCAAAAATGGACCCTGGGTGAAAGTTTGAGAAAATTTACAAAAATGGCCCCTCAAGTTTCAAATTTGGCAGTTTTAGTCCTTATAGGTGTTATTGTGGAAAATATCTTTTATGGTACTTATATTAATGGAATGTGGCAAGAATGGTCCCTATGGGTAGGTTTGTAAAATGACATGAATGGTCCTTGATTTTCAGCATATTACAACTAAGGTCCTTGTGTTATTATTCCTATACAAACCAAACGGACCCAAGGTTTAAATCCAAACACAAACACAAAACCAAACACAAACAACACCCCTTTCGAACTCCCTGATCCACCAAATGCCCAAGCCCAATCCCAAAAAGCCCAAACCCCGTTTTAGTATTTAAAACGGTCAACGACCTTTGACCATCCTCCACCTCCCACACTCCCGTGACCCTGCAACACCCTGCTTCCCTTATCATATCAAACCCACTCAACACTCCTCCATCATCACCCCTATCCCCAAACAAACACCTCAGTCCAAGAAGTTATCACTGGCACAAGTTATCAGAGGCTAGGAGCCAAAATCCGTTTTGGCGCCAAATCGAATTATTCTCATCCAATGGCTAATATTGTTGCTGGGAAATGCTTAGTGGGCCTAAAAACCCCAATTCAACTCTATAAAAGAGAGGATGGTAGTAGTTTGAAGGGGTTGGCAGTTTTTAGCTTAAATTTATGTCGTCTTAATGTAATTTCCTTTTTGTTTAATTTAGCTAAAAAAATTGTACTCTCAGTTGTTTCATTGTAATAGAGACTTTATTCAGTTAGTAATTCAAATCTTGTTTACTTATCTCAGTTTTTTGCTCAATGATTGTTCAAAATCCCATTTTAGTTTAAGTATGTTTAGTGTTCTAAAAGCTCATATAAGCTCATTATAAAGTTTTAATAGCTCAGTAAGATTAAAAACTTCTTTTCATTTTGAAAGCTAAAAAATCATCAAAAGTACTCAAGAATAAATAGAAAATAAAAAAATCAGTATAAATGGGTGATAAAGCTTGGAGCATGGTAGCTTTTGGATGACCATGGTAATAGAGCTCTGGGGAGCATAGGTTTTTAAGTTTAGTTATTGGTTCATCTTAGTTTAGCAGGAAAGCTATTGTAAGATTCCAAGACTCACTTTCTTACTTATTACTATAGATTGTTCAGAATTGTGATAATCAGTGTTTAGTGTTTAGAAAATATGTTCAAGGGGATTTATGATTAGTTTAGATTGAGTTTGGTTATTAAAAATCTTAGTTGCTAGCATTTTGTCATTCTTTTAACTGCGTATCTCAATAATTGTATCTCAGTGTATTGATGGTTGTTTATGGTCCAATTTAGCATAAAAACAGTTAAGGTAACATATTAGGTAATTTTGAATCAAGTTCTTGAACTAAACCTGTGGAATCACTTGAAAACTCAAATCACTTGGAGCATGGTAGCTTTTGGATGACCATGGTAATAGAGCTCTGGGGAGCATAGGTTTTTAAGTTTAGTTATTGGTTCATCTTAGTTTAGCAGGAAAGCTATTGTAAGATTCCAAGACTCACTTTCTTACTTATTACTATAGATTGTTTAGAATTGTGATAATCAGTGTTTAGTGTTTAGAAAATATGTTCAAGGGGATTTATGATTAGTTTAGATTGAGTTTGGTTATTAAAATCTTAGTTGCTAGCATTTTGTCTTTCTTTTAATTGTGTATCTCAATGTATTGATGGTTGTTTATGGTCCAATTTAGCATAAAAACAGTTAAGGTAACATATTAGGTAATTTTGAATCAAGTTCTTGAACTAAACCTGTGGAATCACTTGAAAACTCAAATCAGTTTACTATATAAGGAGTGTTTGGATCTGTGGGTTTGCCTAAGTTATTGCGTGTTCCTGTGGTTCTATTTGGTTGCAACACATCTCTTTAGGTTCATACAGGTTAGTGTAGTCATGTGAATCAGTCATTACTTGTTCAAAAGTCAAGATCACCCTCAAACTCATAATAACAGTTCACTGTTTGAACTTTGTGATTCAAATTCATCATTGTGGCTTTAGAAATTGTTAGAATTAGTAGATTTAGTCTCAAATTAACATAATACATCATATTCAGTTAGATTTGGCCAAGCAAAACTCACACAAGTCAAAGTTCTTCAAAAGGATAAAAAGTCAAAATTGCATTTTAGTTAGAATCCCATTTTTTGGGAGAATTTTCTTGATTTTTGTGCTTGCAATCAGGGCTTGAAATTTGTTGTGGTAAAAATATACCACCTAATCTTCAAAATCCCACAAAAAACTTATTTTTATGATTTTTTATGTTAGAGATGCATGAAGTTGTTTGAGCCTGCAGGGGAATCAACCTCCCCTGCACCACCAGTGACCATTTTTCTTTTGGCCATAACTTGGTCATTATTTGACCATCAGGTTTAATTTTTGGTGATTTTTGGATCCTGTTAGGATGTTTTGTTAGATCTATGCTTAGTTTGGTCCCTAGCTTATTGTTGCTTTGCTTATTTGAACCTTTTTGTTGCCTCTTTGGCCACTGACCCTGTTGTTCATCAGTGGCTTGTGAGTTTGTTGATTTCATGATATTGTGTGATTGTTATTCTTGATTTGATTTTAGTAGTTTTTTTATTGCATAATTGTGTTTTAGCTTGTAGTTGCCTTAGCTTTTGCTCTTTTGCTTATTTGTTAGGACTGCTTATTCCAAATCTTACTTGCACTCATAACTGTTAAGGCCATAAGTGCACAAGACTTCTTTGGTCATTGGTTTTGCTTGATTTATTTTGTAATCAGCTTGTTTGTGTTAGAGTGGATGTGTATGAGCTTGAGTTTGTCTTTGAGTTGGATTGTGTGACCTTTTGTTTAAACCGCTTATTTCAAAACCAACTGAGTGCATCAGCTTACTGACCCACTTCCCCAAGGACACCACAAGCTCAATCCTTGAGCTTATTCCCTGGTATTGAGTGTTTTGGAAAGCCTCTCAGGTCACCTTATTGGTTCCATCCTCATTTTGGATCTCCTAGCACACCTGTGGGCCCCACAAGGCCTGCTAGCTGGCCAATTATGACCTGTGTTTGGTTTGTGAAATTGGATTTGCTTATTCCTAGTTCTAGCTTATTGGATGTGCTTAATTGCTTACTTTGTGTTTCTTTACAGTAGTCATTGTTAGTTATTAGCTTATTTTGACCTGTGGTACAATAGTATAGCTTATTGAGTAACTTATTCCACAACTTAAGTCCTAATAAGCTTCAATCATGGGCTGTCAAGCTCTTTAGCTCACCATTGATTATTTTGAGCTCCAGCCTAAGTCCCTTTACAAAAGTTGGTTATTTAAGTAGTAAAATAGTTACGTAAAAGAAAAATTAGAAAAATCCAAAAATACATAAAGTGATAGCTTCTATTTAAGCCCTTTGGCTTATTTTTTTGCTTATTTATGAGCATTTCCTAATTTTAAATTTTTCTTAGGTTCCTGACATCTTGTAATAATTTTAGGAATTTTTTCAGATTTTTCTCATTTGATTTAGTATTTTTTATAATTTAATTTAGTTTAAATTAATTAAATAATTAGTTTTAATTAGTAATAATTAATTAAAAAGTAGAAAAAATAGATTTTCTGTTTGAAAATTAGTTTTATAGTATTTTAGATTTTCTAAATTTAATTTTCATTTTTCTAGTTAAATTTCATAATTAATTGTAATTTAGTTAATTAAAAAGGAATTAATAATTAATAATTAATTAAATAGTGGTAAAAATAATTTTAATTTTTCAAAAATTTTCTTATATCATTAGGATTGTAAAAATATAATTTTCATATTCGCAAGACTTTATTTGCTCCCATTTCACTTATTATATTGCGCGTTTGCGTTTGTTTTAAATTCAAACTCGCGTTTTTAGGTTTAAATCACGTTTTTAGGATATCTGATCATCAGTAATTGTTATTATAGTGTTTTTAAGCTATTCTCAATCATAATCTTGTAGTGTAATCATAATAATCAAAATCCTGGCCCTCCTGTTAAATCACCCGATCACTTAAAGCGTTCACAAATACAATTGCACACCTCGCTGGGACATAACGACCCGAGGATTCATTGTACTCCTTGGAGATTTGGTCTGAGACGTTTGACTTGGTTGACCACTCACATTGGTTAATTTAGTTGACCGTTCAGGACCAACCAAAATTTAGCGCCGCTGCCGGGGAGGTTGCTGCGTATCTAAAACGTTTTTAGAGATTAGTGGTTTTTCATTCGTCATTATATAAACACCACCACCTTTTGTAAATCTTAATCATAATACAAATACGTCATTAACACTTTTACTAAAGTGTTAACAACACAAAAAATAAATAAAAAACAAACAAAACAGATCGTTACGTTTTCTATATCGGATTTCTTTTAAGGTGATTCTTAAAGAGATACGATTTTGGTTAACGAAACGATACCAAAAATATTGTCCAAAAGTTTTTCACCCATATACAAAAACCCAAAAACATTCGTCTCTTTCTTGTGGATAATAATTACGTTAGTTAGTATTTGTGGAGTCGGGTCGGGTCTTCACCCACTGTCAGCCCGCTCCGCAGCCCGTTTCAGGGGGCGTTTTATTGTAACTATAAATACCCCTTCCCTAGCTTGGAAGGGGTTGGACCTTCATTTACAATCTAATAGATTAGAAGTTTTCTATCAAGGTTCCATCTCTTTCTCTCTCTAACTTCTCACTAAAAATCCTTACATTTAATCATCCTAAACACAACTCCATACATGTTCTCATATTAGAGTATAATTACGTTAGTTAGTATTTGTGGAGTCGGGTCGGGTCTTCACCCACTGTCAGCCCGCTCCGCAGCCCGTTTCAGGGGGCGTTTTATTGTAACTATAAATACCCCTTCCCTAGCTTGGAAGGGGTTGGACCTTCATTTACAATCTAATAGATTAGAAGTTTTCTATCAAGGTTCCATCTCTTTCTCTCTCTAACTTCTCACTAAAAATCCTTACATTTAATCATCCTAAACACAACTCCATACATGTTCTCATATTAGAGTATAATTACGTTAGTTAGTATTTGTGGAGTCGGGTCGGGTCTTCACCCACTGTCAGCCCGCTCCGCAGCCCGTTTCAGGGGGCGTTTTATTGTAACTATAAATACCCCTTCCCTAGCTTGGAAGGGGTTGGACCTTCATTTACAATCTAATAGATTAGAAGTTTTCTATCAAGGTTCCATCTATTTCTCTCTCTAACTTCTCACTAAAAATCCTTACATTTAATCATCCTAAACACAACTCCATACATGTTCTCATATTAGAGTATCCTTCAATGTCGAAACTGTTATTCCCGATCTAAATGACGACACAACTCCTACACGTAAAAGAAAAGGGAAAAAGACAGATAGTGAGGCGTCGACAAAGAATAGTGTTGTTGAGAACTTCGAGAGCTACACGGCAAAGAAAGCACAAATGTTGGAGGAGGCGATGGGAAAAAATGTGCAAAGGATGAATTGGCCGAAAAGTTGATGGCAACACAACTCGCTAATGCTGAAGAAAAGGCTATGATTCGGGCGATGAAGTTTTATAACGATCACATAACCAATCCGGTTATGCGAGAAATCGCTCTTGCCAAACAACGTGAGTACGAGACGAAATATGAATGACCTACCAATTTTTAGAAATAATTATGTTTTTTTCTAAGTATTATGTAATGTTCTTTTAATTATTAATGAAACTAGCAGGGTACCCGCGCAATGTGGCGGTGGGTACCCGGTGACTAATTTTGTGGCGAGCAAATATTTTTCATTTATACCGCGTGTTGCAGCGGGGTTGATTTTTAGCCGACGTATTTTTTTCATTTTTTTTATTGTAGCTTTTTTGTTTCGTAATTTTTATGGTATTTGTATAAATTTAAACCATAAGCCACTCGTAAAGCAAAAGTAACATATTCATGTTTTAGGCTGCTGCTGGATCTCGAATAATGTGTTAATTATATTATACTTTGTGGTTAAAAAAATGTATTTTTTGATGAAGGGGTGTTTTTAATAGTGTATTAATTGTATTAGGTGAGTATTATTTTTTTAGTTTTATGTGTGCTTTGAATCCTTGTAAATAATGCTTATAAGGTAGTATTTTTCACTTAAGGGGTATTTTAATGACTACTATTTAATAGCATTAATGTTGTTTGATAGAAAAGTGGTCTGAAAATGACTCCAAGCTTATTTTTGTTGTAACCATATGCTTGTTTTGTTGTAATTCTTAAAATTGGGTGCATTAAAGTGTTGTAAACCATGCTTTATTTCTTGTAAGTCTGAAAATTTTGGAGAGAGATTTATTTGTGCATTATATGTAGTATAGATATTTATGTTTTTATTAAATTGTTTAATATAATGAGTTTTTCTAACTTGTACCCTGGGGGCACAAGTTAAACACACAAAAAGTACATCAAAAGTACACAAGGACCCACATAAAAGTACACCTGTCTGTACTTTTAAATGGATCTCTGTGTATTTTTTCATGGGCCCTTATGTACTTTTGGTTTGCTTAACTTGTGTCACTAGGGCACAAGTTATAAAAACCCTAATATAATTTATGAGAATAAAAAAATAAAATTAGTCGAGGTATGGAATCATGGTTGCTACTAAAAAAGGGTTGAGATGTATAAAAAAAAGTATGAATGAGGTGAAATGATATTATTAATGGGTTGGGAGGTATGAGGTTTTTTCAGAAGCATGATTGCCACCACCCTAAGTAATGAATGTATAGGTGATCATCCTTATATTTGTTGCTTGAATCATAGTTGCATGACCGTTGTAACCGTGGCTGGTGATGGACCAAATCGCAGAGTTAAATCATTCATAGGTTAATTTATTGATTACGTCTACAAATCACGTAAATTACTTGAAGTACTTAATGCATGATTGAGATATATACTCCCTCCGTCTCAAACTAATTGTCAAGAGACAAAAAATACAAAGTTTAATGAAAGTGGGGTCACTTCATTTTTCAACCACTCAAATAAGATATTCCCTCATTATATTCTATAGTTTTTACTAAAAAAGAAAAATGGATAATTTTTTTGAGACATCAATTTTAGGAAATATGGACAATTAATTTGAGACGGAGGTAGTAGTTACTATTGTGATCAGAGTTAACTTACCGATATTCAAAGATCTAGGTGTTCGTGACTATATCTAGTATAGATTACACTACAAAGTATAGTTGTCAGGATCCCGATCCTGATGTTAGGATCTTACGATTTTACGATTCTACAAAGCAAAAACGATCCGGATCCTACGTAGGATCTTAATAACCTTAAAATCTTTTCGGATCCCGATCTTATTCATAGGATCTTAAGATCTACTCTGATCCGATCTTACTTTTTCACGAACTGCAAACTAAAAAACAACAAATTTTTTGTTTATGTTTCTATATAATTTAAAAAACAACATGTAATTCTTTTTAAGCATTCCATATTCATAATTTAGGACAACATTTTCATAAATCATTCATATAATTTCGTGTTTATAATATATAATAATTTATAGATTTGAATAATATTACAAATATTATTAAAAATGACATTATAGTAGGATATTAGGATCTCGATCCGATCTTACGATCACGATCTTATAAATACAAAAACGATCCTAAGTAAGATCCCGATCTTGAAAACCTTAAACCACCGACAAAATAATCACTAGACATTGAACAAAGGGGGATATTTATTAGGTAGATACGACTTTATCCTTGATTGTTTCGACTTTAGAAATCATTGCTTTTTTATTTTGATATTTATTGTTTTTAGTCATTTTTAATTATTAATAATCTTACGTTTGTTCGAAACTAAAACGCCCCCTAAATTACTTGCTTTCAAAGGTTTAGTAATTATTTTAGTTAGACAACCGAGTTTCACACACTTTCCTCAAGAGTTCGGGATTTCACCTAGTTTATACTATTAGGCGATGAAGTACACTGCTCGTTAGTGTTTAGGATTAACCATCAACATTTGTGTTCGGTATTTTGCTGTGTTTGATGAACACCCTTCCATATAGTTCCATTTGCTTTTGAGCAAACATCAATATATAATTTATTGTACTATATCCATTGCTTGGTTCTACTTCGATGTTCGTATATCATTACATAAAAAAGTAACTTGGCATTCTAGATAATCATATGTCTAGAACTCTAGATGCCCGACACAAATGGTGAAATGGACATCTCAAAGGTCTAAAAATACTGCTAGTCAATTTCTTACAAATTCGTTCAAAAAGATTTCTTACAAATTATTGCCTTTTCCAAAAAAAATTCTTACAAATTACTGTATTGAATTGTAAGATATGGGTTCTTGGCCATGCTATTTCATATTGACATGCCCACTTTTTATTGTATCAAGTATCAAGTTATCAACCATTGCAATGTGATATATGTTTCTTTTATTTCTTCAATTATAAGTCTAAATCTTTATGCTATTTGCATGGCCATTCTCAAAAAATGGGCATATTTTTGTTCGACAACACATATAAATAAAAACTAAGGGTCCGTTTGGTTTGTTGATGGGTTTAGGATTAGGATTTGAATTTGGATTTAAATTTGAATTAGGATTTAAATTTGAATTTGATTTAAAAGAGAGAAAATAATATATTTAATTAATAATAATTGGTTTATAAAAATAATAAATGAATTTTAATTCAAAATTATACTTTTATAATGCTAAACAAAAGAAAAAAAAATAGAAACAGACAAAAATAAGGGAGATGATTCGCACACTCCAAATTTTTATTTGCACACTCAACTGTACAAGTAGTTAATGCAGATTATTAATACAGTATAAGTTTGGCATGCCTTAATTGGAGTGTGCCAATCAATTAAAAATGTGTGCAAATCAGTTCTCCAAAAATAAAGGGGAGTTGGTCCCACAAAATTCACAAAACCTACGCATGCTCCCAACTTTTACACAAGCCCATATTCATGGGTCTTTCTCCCAAATTTTAATCCACCAAGTTCAACAAAACATTGATTTGCATTAATTAAATCCCACATACCAAATGAACCCTAAGTCCATATAAACGAATGGTAACCTTAAGAAGTAGACTAAGGGTTTGTTTCTTTTCAAAAAAATATCTCCTCTTGTCTCTTACTTCTCATTCGGTAAGAAGCGGTAAAATGTTAGAGTATTTGTTTTTTCATTTTCATGTATTTGGTCTTGTTCGTTAAGAGATGGGTATAGTATCTTATTTACTCTTAATGACTTATGATTTATTTTTATTTATGCTTATTTATTTTTTTATTTTGTTTTTTCGCTAACTATATTTATACTTTTCTTTTTCTTTCTTTTTTTAAGTATATATTCATAGACTTTTTATTTTTTTTTCTCTTTCTTGTTTTACAAAATTGTAACAAAAAATGTATCACAAATTTGCGACTTCAACACATATTATGTATAATAAACATTTACTCACATTGATTGATTTGACATAAATGTGCGATTGACATTATTGAAACATTTAAGGAGTTTAATTAAAAATAAATGCAACATTTTTAATATTTAAATTGCAAAATTTGATACTATTTGGACATTTTATCTGATCAAAAAACACATTATATGATTCAAATTCAAACTTAAGCACCTTTGACAGTAAGATGTAGTAGTTAGATTCAGATCCAAAACATTTTAATGAAACAAAAAACACCTAAGGCTTGCCAGTTCCGATAAGGGTTTCAAGTTCAAATTTCATAGGTTGCAACGCTTTGGTTTTATTTGTCTTAGCCATATAATCAAAAATGAAAGGGCTAATGATTTACTAGTCTCTATGGGTTTTGTACAGTGGTCCTTAGAGTACAGAATTTAAAATCGGCTTAAGTAAGTTTTCTCTCGTGAAAGAAAAACGTGAGACGTTTTTAAAAAGTACAATTACTAACTGAGAAATAATTGAGAGATCTAAAGATGTACTTAATTTTATACATAAATCTACGTGGCACCATCTTGTTGTTTTCAGCTAAAAGATCCACTATTTCACAACCAATAAAAAACTGATATACAGTTTTGACATGAAATTAGTCATATCTTTAGTCTTTTTAATCATTTTTCTTACTAACTTGTGTGCAAAATGATAAGAAAATATGAGGGGTGATTGTGACATACTTTGAAGGTCAAGGGTAGAAAAGAGAATTAGAAGCAATAAAGTTTGAGTAGAAGACATTGACAAAGAATCCAAACGACAAGCCGACAACATGTGGGGTCTAATAAAGTCTTCCTTCAGGGCTCTATGCTATTCTCCTTTGAAAATCTCCTGACACGTGTCATTTTATAATTTGTTAATCTTTTCTTCAAAATACATTATTTTCTGAAAATTCAAAGATACGAGCAAAAAAGACATTGCTTTTCACGGGTTACACATACAATTGGAATATATTTCACGTCTATTTGCATTTTCACTATTTAAAAGTACGGAAAATAATTGAACAAAAAAATAAATGTTATATGAAAATATCTTTTTTGGGTTGTGCATTGTGATATGAGAGTGACAGCAAGATTAAAAAAAATAATATTTAATGAATATCGTTTTAAGGTATGTAGCTATTTTACTACAGGAATAAAATGAAAAAAAATCTAAAATATATATATTGTTGTTGTGAATACAAAATATAAAACATATTTCCATAAAAAGTAAAATAAACATACTTAGATCTTTTCTAGATTGCAAACTTGCCATATTAGTTCATGAAAATAGTTTTATTAAATAAATTTGTTCGAAAACAAAATCACATGTTATTCGTCTATTACAGTGAAGTACAAGTATAAGTTAGGCACCAAATGGTTCTTTAATACTAGGAGTTGGTTTGACTGGTGTTAGATCACCTTCAGTAGATGTACTTGCGAGCCAAATCATGTGTAATATGTCCATCACCGTCGAGGACGATGTAGTTCAATACCGAATAATACTAGGAGATTATCTGATTGTTGGTGAATACCTTATATAACGACATGTTAAATTAGCCGGAGGTGGGTATATAGATCTTATCCTGGATTACGTACGTGATCCGTCAACATAAATACGATAGGTTTTGTGATAACGTCCCTTTATAGAAAGCGAAACCGATGGCTTACTAAATACTAACTAACATGTGTAAAAGGAAAATTTATCTGGTGTACAACTTTGACAAAAACTAACAAAACCAAAACAAGATCATTTAATAATTGAAACCAACTAAAAGAAATAACGAAACCGATGGCTTACTAACATGTGTAAACGCAAAAATTAAGTACAACTTTGACAAAAACTAACAAAACCAAAACAAGATCATTTACTAATTGAAACCAACCAAAAGAAGTAAACCACTATACACAAATAGAAATAAACAAAGACAACAACCAAATAATGTTTCATCAAAATAGGAAAAACGTAGACTTCTCAACTAATATCAAACACCCTCAATTATCACAACAATAAAGCAAAGAGTATTGTTATAGCCTCTTACAATATCCTTCTACTAATCCTTCATCACACACAAAAATATAGGATATCACTTCCTATATTTTTACTAACTCAAACCTAATTTTCTAATGTAGCTCTTCCGAACAATTACGGCCTATATTTTTTTAAAGTTTTAATCGAGAAACATCTTTTGGCTCATATGATTTTATCTCGGTGTTGTGCAAACGCATAACCATTTTGTAATATTTTGTACTTCGTAATAGTCATAGGTATAATAAATAGTTGGGACCTGGGGTACGTCTATCAATATACTCCGTATAATTTATTTGTTCCGAAGTAAATAAGACCGCTTTAATACGAGTAATAAATTGTTTGTTAGGTAAAGATTCAACGAGAAAAAATTTTAAAATGAGAAGAATGAGAAATGATTATAATAACATATTTGAGATGCATCGACTTGAATTATCACAATTAGTTTCGAAAGTGATTTTGAAATGAAAATAATGCAAAGTAGTACTAGCAACAAATTTGACTTGCAGAGGACGAAAAATACATAGGATTCGTCTAACTTGATGAAATGCATCTAATATATGTATATGCATCTAATTTTTAGCTAGAAAATATATTTTGATGCATCTCAAGATTAGGGATGCATCTCTAATGTATAGTTATAATTATTTTCCATCCTTCTTATTTTAAAAATTCTTCTCATTTGATTCTTACTCATTGTTTATAACCTAATTAAAATATTTTTCATATGGATAAAAGCTATAAAATACCATTATACTTTCAAAAAAGTATCAAGTTGAACCATTTATTTTTTTATTACTTACATAACCAACGAACTTTCAAATTTTAATTCGACTAGAAATATTTCTTTATACCATTAGTCATCATGTTGCAACGTTAGTCCTTTTACTCAACGAACGTTTGCAAAGTTAATCCTTTTATACTAACGACTGTTTTTAATTAACTAAAAATTTGGTTTTTCTTACATTTTCATACGTTTTAATACTTATTCGCCCGGTTTTACACGTTTTGTTCTGTTTTCATACGTTTTCGCCCCGTTTTACACGTATTCGTCCATTTTTACACGTTTTCGCCCTATTTTACATGTTTTCATCCATTTTTACATGTTTTCATATGTTTTTACACGTTTTTGTCCAATTTTACACGTTTTAGTCCGTTTTTATACGTTTTTATCCATTTTTACACATTTTTGTCTGAAAACGTGTAAAACCGGACGAAAACGTGTAAAAACAGACGAAACGTGTAAAAATGGATGAAATGTGTAAAAATGGACGAAAACGTGTAAAAATAGACGAAAACGTGTAAAACCGGGCGAAAACGTGTAAAAATGGACTAATACGTGTAAAACGGGGCGAAAATGTGTGAAAACGGATTAAAACATGTAAAATCGGGCGAATAAGTATTAAAACGTAAGAAAAACTAAATTTTTAGTTAATTAAAAACAATCGTTAGTATAAAAGGACTAACTTTGCAAACGTTCGTTGAGTAAAGGACTATCGTTGCCATATGATAACTAACGGTATAAATAAATGTTTCAAGTCGAATTAAAATTTGAAAGTTCGTTAGTCAAGTAAGTAATAAAAATGTAAATGATTGAACTTGATACTTTTTTGAAAATACGATGATGTTTTATAGCTTTTACCCTTTTCATATTGTCAATCGTTATATTGTATCAACAAAATACACCGTCATGCATCACGTTTCAAACATTTTATCAATAGTTGGAATAATTGTTTCCGTCTTAAATAAACCTTTAACTATTCTTTCTGTCTTATCATAATTGTTAACGGACAAATAACAATCAGTTAAAAAAAATTCATCAATATAATTTAAAACTTTTTGCAGAATAACTACCCTTAACTAATTAATTTAATTTTTTTTAATGTTTTTAATAATAATCTCAAGTGAGAATAAAATAGCAAACTCGAACGAAATTTGCTATTTTTTTTTTCTAAAAGTGGATAATTAATAATAACCCGAAATCAAATTAAGAACAATAAATATGAGACGGAAAGACTATTATTATAGTAGTGTTTTGTTTTTTAAGAGACTCTAAATCTGAATCTGAACCCCACAACTGAATCTGAATGTGAGGAGTAAATGTCTGAATCTGACCACATCTGAATGGGGAAAAAAAAGATTCATGTTTGAACCGCACATTTGCTTGCTCGTACTATTTTTTTTTTTTTTTTTCTTTTCAACAAGAGTCATTAAGACACCCCTCTCAAGTCTATAGATCATTAAGATCTTACTACCTCTGACCGCGTCTGAACGGAAACAAAAAACAAACGGTCTGAACATCTAACATGTTTGACTGCGTCTTAACGATTCATGTTCAGAAACCGTTGAGAGTTTTTTTTTCAAAAAACAAACAAGACTTAAGTGACATACGATACATTTTCCCATACAAAATCGACCATATATTTAGTTTCTAGATGAAAATATAGTTGTGACCTTTTAGTCACAGATAAATATAGGAGACAAGCCGGTAGGTAACAAATATTTAACGGTCAAATTCATAAAAAATAGTGGGCCGTGATAATGACGGCGTTGGTGGCTGTCCGGTGGTGAGGGGCATGACTTTGCCGCCGAGAATGACTTTTCATTATTTTTTCTAAAAGTCATGTTGTACCTAAACCTTCTTCGCTTGTACTTTCCACTTTGCTTACCTCTTGTAACTATCTTTATACACATTTTATTAACAGTTTTTTATTTTTTTACTTTTTTCATTTCATATTTTTTGTCTTTTATTGTCTTTGACTTGTTTTTTAAGTTAACATTACACACTTTTTTCTTCAGCAATTTTACTTTATTAATAGGTTAAGACAATTTTTTATGATTTTTTGTTCCTTATTATTTTTTTTATATTACTTTTACTTGTTATACTTTATATTTTATGATTTGTATTTTATATTTCACAATTTTATAATAATTTTTTTTTTAAAAGATATTACAATCATTTAAAGGTACCAATAACCAATCGGTCCAATCCATTAATGCATATCTCATCTCATGTTTTATTAGCCTATGTGTTTTTTGTCGATACAATTATTTTGAGACGTAGCGAGTAGTATTGAAAGTAAAGTTTTGACGATTATCATCTTTGGATTTAGTGGATAGATCGAACAATATATTCCGTCTATCCAGAGGCTTTCTAAGCTATGAATTTCTTCTAGATGTTATTTACGTTCCTCAAAATGGAGTTATTGGACTTCTAATCCTAAAGACCTAGTTTCTTAGGCTAGTCATAGTGGAGACCCAACCAAGGGTTTGTCTACCCTCTCGAGCCCCCCCCCCCCCCCCCCCCCCCCCCTCCCCCCGGGCACACAGACACCCCTCCCCCCTCCTTTTTTTTTTTTTTTTTTTTTCTTTTTTTGCTTGATTTGGTCGGCCAGACGACCTTATGGTTTGCATATGGTGTTTGTGTGTGTATTTTTTTTAATTAATTTTTGTGGAAATGTTTTTTTTTGTGATTGGGGTCGTCTTAGAAAGAGAAGCTGAAATAACGCAGAGGTTGCAAGGTCATAAAGTCACCTATAAGTTCACTATCACTACAGTTACTTTTGTTCCTTCATGGAGCTTGATTCTAATAAATGTTTCAGCCTTCCAAAAAGATTTAGCTAGATGAGGGTGTTCGAGATTTACTTGACTGTCTTTATATCTACTTGGAGTTTAAGCAGATGGTGCAAAATTTGGAGAGCTTGGGTTGCTAAATTGTTTAATTATCCAAAACCACAAATTGGTTTTTATCCATTTGTTAGTTTTCTTCTTTTCATGATGGTCAAAGTTGCACTTTCTAGCATGGGACCTACCAAAGAGACAAAAAACCAGAAAATCTTACTCGATAATTACCACGAGATACGAGTAGTGTAAACCTCTTTTTTCCATCATTCTATGTTTCCACGCCCCACTTGAGCACTCCGACTTGTCTCACCACTCACTATGCCTACACCATTTTATGTAGTTGCAAATGCCTTACAATTAAATGACACTCAACTGAACTAGAACCAAATTGAACTAAAAAACCGAACTGATGTTTAGTTGTAGACCAAACGCCAAATTGAACACAAGTTCATATATTCAATAATATCAAAACAAAACAGTAAACGTAGAATGATCCATGTTCAAGTTAATGGAAGAAGTCGAGCCTTTTTGGCTCTCATGTACGCGGTCTAACCGATATTTCCATGACTGTTTCTGTACTTTCCTGAAATTTTCTCTAATCGTCTTAATAGTTTAAAATTAGAAAGTATAAAAAAGGTTCTAAATCTGAATCGAACCAAGGACATAACCAAGACCGGTTTTGTGGAAACTAATTGATTGAATTTTTATGTAGACGTCTTCCCAAGACAATAATTCCCAGTCTGTAGTCATATAATGGATTGTCATACTCTCATGTTAGCATGAGATTTTGAGAGTTCAATTATAGTGGTCGCGTGTTTGTTTCCTCTCCAAAATCTTATCTAGGTTTCAATATCAGAGAATCTCTAATTCTCTATCTATCAAGTAAAACGATAATTCTGTTACGCAAAGAAAAAAATATAATCCAATATGGCAAGATGTCTTTCATCTACATCATGTAGGCATCCAACTTATCCAAACCAAATCAACTACTAAAAAACGAATAAGAATTTAGCACAAAATGTCCAGCTCTATCAGATGCTAACAAATAATTTTGTCACGGGTCATAAATTCTTGTGACCTACAACAATATATCACATATAACATAGTCCACGAAGACATCGGACAAAAAATTGGTATAACTTGGAAACAAAATCTTTATTGAAATAAAGCACCTGAACATGAAGACTTGGTTCATTTTAGAATAATGTGTGAAACTTGAAAATGACTAAGTGGCTTGAGGATGTTTAATTTGCAGGAGTATCTGGTTCTTGAGGTCGGGGGCAACCGGTAACGCAGGGTTGGCATTCTTGTGAATTAATCTCGTCTGATAAGCTAATTCTAAAAGTTCTGTTCTTTTCTTCGTTTTCCGGAACGTGTAGAAGAGCTTCCATTATTAAAATTTCCCAGTCTCGTGGGCGGAAAAATGATAGCCAACTTTCTTCTGTTTACAGATTACAAACATCATCGTGAAGTTTAGGTCAAGAGACAAACAACTTTTTATGCATAAATGTATAATAATAAAAAATCTGGAAATGTATGCTCTTTTTTTGCTTCATGCAAGGTTAAGGGTGCATTTAGTTGTAGATTTTTTTTTTTTTTTTTTTTTTTTTTTTTCTTATCTTTTAAAAAAAAAAAAATAGAAAAAGGGAAGGGTTTTTATCCCTAGAAAGGAGCTATAAATTTAGAGAACGCATTTAGATGACAATTTTTAGAAAATTGAAAAATGCAAGGGGGTGTAAAAAGAATGGAAGGAAAAATATAGGAAAGAGTAAAGAGCTCTTTCCTAAATTCGAGTTAAATTTTGAAAAATGAGATTTTCATTCAAAAAAGATTCTTAAAAGGTTCAGTTTTTTCAGTTTCTAATGAAAAAATTCCTTGAAAAATGGAGTTTTTCACCAACTAAACACACCCAATTTTGCTAAAAGTGGCAGTTTTGACAAATTTACTAAAAAAGTGGGTAGAAAAGGAAACCATCAACAGAATATAACTTATGTAATCATAATCGACACACTAATTTGTATAAAACAAATATTTTTATTGGACAACAAGTGTTTTAGGTCTACCTAACTCGTGCCACGAATTTACCTACTTTGACCCGACCCCGTTTACCAAGCTATCTGCCTAATTTGCTACCTCTAGGTTGAATACGGGTTTTGACATCACTGTTTAGATTTCACATAGGAATTATTTTCTTGTAACTAGCAACAAACTATAAGTTGTGAAGAGATTTTTATATGGTAAAGCAAAAAGTGTTCAATAGGCAGTTCTAGACATTTTAAAACAAACTATGCTTTAGAAAGATTAGGCAGATAATTATCTATAAAGCGAACAATCGAAGATGGATATGGGAGTTACAAAGATAAGCGTATTTTACATCTAAAAAAGAATGATGTGATGAAGAGTTGCGTTGAGAGAGAAGATAGCACAATGAAACATTTTACAGAAATATGTATATAATATCGAGTACGAGAACAGGTTGAAATTGCCTATTTTAATTGATAATAACGATATATAGAATATTAGTGTTTTTAACTGGAGGGTCCGAGGGTGTATGTGTCTTTCACATTTTGGGCTAAAGAAGCAAATATAGAAGGGGCGTTGTTTTCTGGATAAGAAAAATATACACATGGTTTTGAAGAGAAAAATATAAGGTTCAAGTGAACTCAAAAGCTAGAAATATGCATATTGTCATTTAAAATTTAGGACAAAACCTAGTTGCCAACAAACTTTAGCTCGGGTCAACCGATGTTTCAACTTTGTTCAGTTGGCTTAAGATGTAATTTTTAAAACTATAGTGAGAACGGATTTAGTGGATTTTCATTTGGGCTTACAACCCAACCGTGGTCTAGTTGCCCAAGTAATTATGTGACCGAAACACGGGTAGAGTAACACAAAGGAGGAGCTAATAGTACATAAAAAAAAACTGATTCAATTTGGTTTATGTTTTATGTTTAACGAATCAACAAATAAGATCAAAAAATATAGCTTATACAGGTCAAAAGTCGCTCCAAAATTAGAATTTTGTTAAGATAATATAAGTTTCGTAATCATACTTGACACACTATAGTTATCTTTTTTAATATTTTAAAATTTTGCACAAAAGTTTTTAGAATCAAGCCATCATCCCTGACCCGTACCAAAAATAGCCTGTTATGACTCGAACCCAATTTGACCTGTTCACCCAACCAGTCCGCAACTCCGACCCGCTCATTTTGCCACCTATAAGTCATTTGACATGGGCCAAAAGCACATTTCTCTTGAAATACTTTTTCCCATTTTTAAAATTGTTTTTCTTTGGTGCGGGTGGAGGAGCAACAACTAATGAGATATTCATCAATTAAGACTTTTACACGTCTGGGAACTCTATAAAAAGCTTATCGAAGTGAGAGTGTTATCATGATGATTTATGTGAACATGGTTGTTAGTTGATACCTGCATTGCGAACAGCCCTTAACTGAAAGATTCCAGAGCCTTGAGGACCAGAAACAGGAAAAGTGCAAGAGACGGAGTGCCTTTTGTGAGTCACTGCAAGTGATGCATTATACCAAGGACCTCTAGCAATCGGCTCCCCAATTGCATCTATAACAGCCTGGCTCTTGCTTGCTTTCTCCAAGGCTTTGCTGAACAGACAAAACCAACAGAATGTTGAGTTTACGCAGGAAAATTGTGCAATCTATAGGCTTAAAAATTTCTGAACTGTAATTACCACACAACAAACGGCCCTCTTCTCTTAAAGATCTTTCAAATAACTATAGAGCACAATGGAATTAGGCGATATATGTTGCCATTCCTGATTCACAGTGACATTTTCCGATATCTTGACTAGCATTACCACAATGATATCAAGCAATATAGTTCAACACCAAGTCAACTTATTCCAATTAACCCAAAAAAACTGTCAAAGTCTTAACATAACTTTCAAGTAAGCAGAAAGGTTTCTCTGTGAGTCTGTAACCAAAGTTTATTGTCATTATGTCATGATTTAAAAAAGGGATCCATTGTGAAGCATGCATTACAGTAGATAACTCTGCACTTATTAGAGTGACAATGCTGTTTGATAGGACTTTCTCATAATCTTATTCTATGTGAGATGGACATCATCCACAGTATGGTTATTTTGGTCATAATACTAAGCAGCAGGTAGCGGATTGCCTTTGTCTTTCAAGTTAAACTATAACTAAGTATTCCGGATAAAATTTGATGAACCCACAGTATCTAGGAATTTCCATATTTACAAAACTTGAATGAACCGGAAACAATAAGTCAATAAATCATACTAGAGTTTAAGCATGTAGCGCTTCTTCTTATAAGAAAAAACCAATGTGGCAATATTTAAGCATTAACATAAACCACTTAACCAGCTAGCAAACTACAAGGGAAACTACACATCTTTTGCATAATGTCGGTAATGCCATTTGCATTCTATGCTAACTCTTAATATAACAGGTCTCCACAGCCGCTAGCATGAATATGCAGATCAAAATGACATAGAAGATTAGAAGTATCTTATCCGAATTTTAATCAATCAAAATAGCACACGTGACTTTAAACATATACAAATCCCCCATATATGTTTACCATATACCATCATAATAGATTGCACACGATGACAACATAATGAAAATATGGCCCGTTCTGGTGCAGTTGATCTTTAACTGTTTTACGAAAAAGTAATAATGGGGTGAACTTATGAGAAAATAAGCATATCAATTTTGTTTTTTATGGGAATCTGTTACATAAATTCAGGCCAGTTGCATATTATTTGTGTCCTACAAGCTATTTTGATAACCTCTTAACGTATCTATACATATTGCATTTTAGTGTAACCATTTTACAGCTGCAACCAGTTTAAAGGGTGTTTCTTTTAGCTTGCTTAGGGAGGAGTTTGATAAGCTCCTTTTTGGTGGCTTAATTTACCAGACACCTTAGCTTATACAGTCTAAAACGGGCAACGGATAAATTTTATCCCTGTTCAGGTTACCCGCAGAGAGCGAGTCTTTAGCTCAGATGAACGCGGCCTAACAAGGGTATCCTGTAACCCTTTCCTAGCCACCCCGCAAGATGTTTACCTAGTGAGGTTTGAACGCGAGACCTCTCATGAGAACATAAGAGTGTATAACAACTATACACCTTAGCTTATATCATCTTTTCTAAAAAGCTAATCCAAACACTCAGCAAGGGCTAATGACATTGAGTATGTCTGGCAGCGACCATTTATGAGCGTTTTGAAGCAACTAGCAACTAGAGTTTAGCGTTTTGTACACAATGCTTGTTTGGCAACAAGCAACTAGCTTTCCTAATTTTTCTAAACGCTCCAAATCAAAATGCTACTTGAGGAGCATTCACTAACAACTAGCATTTACACTTAATAATTACCACCATACAAGTACAACTATGTTACCAAACGCTATATCAAAACAAACAGCTTGCTATCTGCTACTGCTATTGAGACTGCTTCCCCGCAAGTATGTTACATTCAATCAAATTTCCGAATCAATATAAAAAAGATAACTTGTTCGAAAGTGTAAGCAACTCGGGTTAAAAACTAAAGTAAAAAAAGAGTAATTAATTACCTGCTACAGCCATGGTAAATAATGAGATCATCAAGAGCACTCAAAGCAACACCACCAGTCAAACAAATCAACCCACCCGACACTATCCTCCGACCCCATGATTTCGGCACTTTCTCCCCACTACAAACACAAAACCACACTTTTTATAAAATTCCACATCTGGGTTCATTTTTATATAAAGATTTGAAATTTTATAAAAATTTGTACCTTGAAGAAGATGGGGTGCGTTTGAATAAGGAAATAAACCTTCTGCCGATCATTGTGTTTGTTTACGTGAAACAAAACCCTGATTGTGTCAAACGGTCAATTTGGGGTTTTTCAGTTTTTGTTTTAGGGGTTGGACTTTAGGGAGTAACTTTGGCCACGTTTTTATGTGGGGGGTGTTTGTGTAAATTTCTCTTTTTCCGTCGGAAGCTCTACTCGGTAAAAGCTCGAAACAAGTCGACCTTAAACGAGTTCGAGCTTGTTTAAAGCTAATTTAGTAAACACGGTTGATTTATTTATGCATAATCAAAATTTGATTAAGCTCAGCGAGTCTAAACGAGCTTCAAAAATATATATAATATGTACTTATGTATGTATGTTTATGCAAAATGAGCTTAAGCGCACTTTGTTTAACAAAACGTCACACTTAGTTCTTCTAGAATAATTATATAAACGAGATGAGCCCGGGTTTGCTAAATCTATCACGATCCAAACTCAAGCTAATAACAAAAGGCTGGAACCAAAGCCAAACTCAAGCTTTATGAATTTTAAACGAGCCGAGCTTAACCGACTTGGTTCGGTTCATTTATCTACTTACGAGCTTTTATGATTTGGTTTAAATTTTTTAGCTTACCTTTTATGGCTAACAAATTTTTATTTGATTTGAGGTAAACTTGGTATATTGGGTATTTTGATACCTCAAATCATCATTTTGGTATATTGGGTATTTCACTATTTTGTATCATCCTTGGCAATTTACCTTCTGTTTTGTAAAAGAAATATTTTTTAGAAAATATAACATAAACTTGGAATAGAAACTTATCACCATCATTTTACCCTTATATGATATACTAGTGATTGGTACCTTGTCAAAAATAATTCAGCTCTAAATATATAATTGGCTGTATATAGATTAGTCTTTGAGTTTGATTACTTCGCATACTTTATAATGAGGTGAAAATGTTTCCTGTGTTTTACATACGATGGTGTGGCTTTCACTCATCATCAATTAGTTCGACGTTGTTGACAATGCTTGATGACGACGACGCAGTCACTGATAACATTACTGCAGTTGAGGACAGATTTATCTACAAATCAGCTTTGTAACGGTGGTGTTTGTTTATTAAGAGGCTCTGAATCTGATTCGCACATCTGAATATGAATCTGAGACGGAAATGTCTGAATCTAAATATAATAAGACTGTTTGTTTTCCATTTAAAAACGTCTGATTGTTAGATGATGTTTGTTTGTATTAACGACGACTACACTATAATAAACTAGATGTCCAACGAATATATATTTGTATCATACTAATGAACTAAACTTCACAATATTTACAGTATTCATGCACACTTTGAAATTATTTGATACAACTTTATCACCTGTAGTAGATATATTGATGCATAGTCACATACTTATCAATAGTTCAATACACCTGTTACTTCGATCTACACGTAGATACTACAAAATTAAAAACTAATAACCTTTATATACACGACAACCATCAAAAATACACATTCATCTATTATAACTTTTCCTACTTATTGCCCACTGTAAATTGAAGCCAAGCAGTTGACTATTATTCATTGGACTCAATTTGCACAACTTGCTACTATGGAGTATAAGAAAAAAAAAAAAAAAAAAAAGAAAAAAAAACCCAGTTTTTATGACTTCAAATTCATCATCTGTAAAAATCATTTAAAATGTCCATCTTCATCATAAAGAACACCAACTTTTTTCAACATCATACTCCTCATAGAAAATCCAATCTTTGGTATAACTACAAAAGATAACCCAGTTTAGATTATCACCATTGAAGATGTATTCACACCTACAATCCCTACAATCCCTAGTGGGGCTACGGCAGTAAGCCGGCATGGTGGTCGACGACGGCTTGGTGTCTGGAATTGCAATGAGGGTGGCACGAGTTTGAATTAAAGGTGGATTTGGTGTGAAGAAGATTAGGAGATTAGTATGTGGGTTTTTTTTATCATCAACAAGAGGCAATAAAATGTCTTTCAAAATCTGGACCAACTAGATGTTTTATCATCTGACCGTGTCTGAACAATGAAAGAAAAACAAACACGCTTTTTACTCAAAAGCTCTGACCGATTCAGATTTTTGGTCCATTAAGAGCCCAGTAAGACATTTAAAGAAAAAACAAACACCACCGTAGATTCAAAAACCTTCTACAAGAAGCTTCACAAGAGAACCTAGAACCATGTCATTTTTATATCCAAGTAGTTTCTTCATCCAGAAAACCACCACTCCAACTTTAGTTGCAGAATGTGCAATAAGAAGATGCAAAGAGAAACAAAGGTAAAAATATTTTATGCCACAAACAGATTGAAAGGACAAAACTTCTCTATGCATCGAGATGGAAACAAGATTCGCAAAGTTGATACAAAATCATTAGTCAATAATCTGCTTTGAAACCAGAACTATAGTCAACTACCGAGAACATGGTTATGTTCACTTTAGTAGTTACGGGATCCATTGCCCCTTCCATTAGAAACACCGCCATAACTTCCTCGGCCTCTTGCCCCTCCTCTTCCTCCTGCACAAACAACCCAACATTTTTCAACACAAATTCTTTGACCTTTCGAACCACAAGTGGCTTTATGTTTTAAACCAATCAATAGAGGTGATGATTTTGAAAAAATTGTTTAGAAAAATGTCAAAAGACTTTTATGTTGCAGCTAACTGATCAAACAAATTATATCTAAACCCTAGTAAAAAAATTTAACAGGCAAGTGTACTTTAATGCTTATTACCTCATAAATATCATCATTCAAAAGAGCACGATAAATATTTTAATACATTTTAACAATATTTAATAAAATAATTACTAATAAGATTCAAGCAAAAGAAAACATAAAAAGTTGGTGGGTATTCCAGTAACATTAGTTTTTGCAGCTATGATAGTTTTTGTGATTTTGTGGGAAATAATATTGTTAGTTTAAATAGTCAAAAATTGAAATTAAGAGACTTAAAAAATATATAGCAGAAGCAATCTTTTGACAACTATAGCCAAATGATGTCTAATTAAGTGGAACTTACTTCCTCCACGAGTCGCCCCGCTGCTGTTTGCTCTTCTCTCTTCAATGTAAACTTGCCTTCCCGCAAGTTGGATAGGGGATGCCTGAAGATTTTAAGATAACACAAAACTTAGATTCACTTCTCCATGCATATAATCGACATTAGCATTTAATGAAGAGAATACATGGTATGAGTTGAACGTTATTTTAGTAAAAAAAGTGAAACGCAAGAAATGAAATTAGGCTCAAACCTCGATAGCCTTGTGAACACCACTGACGTCTTCAAACTCAACAAAGGCAAAGCAAACACCAACGTCCTGTACATTACACGTTAGATTCTTTGAATATTAAGTTATTAATAGTTAGAAGCTAACGTACAATTTATAGAAAATTACCAGCCGGTTCTTTAAAAACACACCATCTTGCGTAATTTTACCAAAATTCTTGAACTCTTGATATATTTCTTGACTAGTAACAGAAGTAGGCAAGTTCCTGACGTAAACAGACAATAATTCCCCTAAAAATATTGCACACAAGGTAAGTAAGGAATCTTCGCAACTACTCATAAAATAAAAGGTGCACCAAAGGAAATGAAAAGGAAAAGTTAAAAGATATTTACCTTCTTCATTAACTGCACTTTCCCTCATAACAGAAGTAGTTTCAGGCACATACGAAGCAACTGGTTCTGGTGTCTGATGCCACTCTTTTGTAGGTGGAGCACTCTTAACGACAGGTGCTTGGGTAGGAGCTGGTGGCGCAGATTTTCCCAGCTATAATTCACCATTTTCATGGCAAACCAAGAAAGGAAAAAAGAATTTTAGGCCAATAAACCAGTACATAAAATTAGTAAATTAAAGTACAAGGGACACTCGTATAACGGCTTGAAATGGTGGCAATGTCAACTAAGAATAAGTTGACTCAAACGATTTTTATATCTAAGAGTGTTGGGCCGAACAAGTAAAAATAATAGCTAAAAAAAACAAATCATTATATCAATAGGTAATAAGTGGCAAAGAGTATTACTTTAGAAAATAACCTCTTTATAGTAAGTTTTATTCAAAAGATGTAATTTTTATTGCAGTAACATATATTTTAATCATATATGACACTGTATAACCACAAAAACCTCCAAAAGATTAGACAAAAAGAGATTCGAGCCAGCCTAGCCCAGACTGTTTTGAGCGTCCACAAAGTTACTACCAAAGTATTACTTACTATGGAAGCATATGTGAATTTCACAGGTTCGGGAGCAGGCTCTTCCACAGCTTGAATTGGTTCTTGAACATATTCCAATGTGTCATGATGCAACGGCTCTTGATAGTACTCCACTGCGTTCTGATGCAAAGACTCTTGAACATAATCCACATGGTTATTAAAAGTCTGTTTCACTGGGAGTTCTTCCTCATACTCTTCACCATCACCATCTTCCTCTTCTTCTTGCTGCTGATATTGCTGTTGTTCTGAAGTATAGTAATCGCCTTGATATTCATCTTGTAAATGCAATGTATTGAAATTTTCGCGCAGTTTAGCCTCCAAAGAGTCTTCGGGGACTGCAATAATATAAAGGTCAGCCATCACTAAACTATATTTTCTACTTTGGCATGAGTTAGCTCGACTTATAATTTAATGTTTTATAAGTAACAGGTCACCCAAATAAACTTGAACATATAAGCTTGCTTAAAAGAAAACGGGACGATTATTAAATATTATAACATTCGTAATCAAATTTAAACCACAAACGTACTCGTTCTGGCATGTTACGAAAACCACCCAACCTACATAATCTTCTATACTTCTATACTCATATGTTGGACCAAAAACCAAACCAAACTCCGAACCTAAAATTAGATTCAGCCACCCATACTTAAACTCATTCCAACCCCATTTCCTCCAATTCAAAACATTTAAGTTATCCCTCCAAAAACACTTCCCCTCATTCAACTTTTTATAAAATTCTCCACCTTTATTCCATTTAACTAACCCACACACCCACAAACTCACACACACACCCCCGTAGGACCGCCGCTACACCACCACGAGACCTCTACCAAGCTACCGTCAGAAAAGGTAAATACACACTTTCACACACGAAAATCACACATTATTACCGCTGCAACCAGATTTTGTCAAAAACTATACACCGCGCACTCGGCTAGTCATACATATTAACCTTCAGAAGCTATAAAACTTAAAAACTTGTAAAATAAGATGGAACTTTCGAAAACTTGGAGTTTTAAGCAATGGCATGTAGTGAAAAAACAATGAGCTGGTAAGTTAAAAAATGGTAAAAAGACAGATATTAATTTTCTATTTCTACAAAGAGAGTGTATAAAACCTCAGTTAAAAAAAGGATATATTACCATACAATTCCTAACTTTAATCAAAATGATACCTAGATGCTCCTGCGATGTAGAGTTCACTGGTTGATAAACATCTCTATGTCCAGCAGCCAACGAAGCAGGAAGATGATTATTAGCCGGTGCAGGAAAATGATTATTAGCCTCCTCGCTAACAAAGTGAAAGATGTCGTTCATAACAAAGTAACCGGATTCCTGGGGAGCAAGGAAAAACGTTTGAACAAACTTCCGCCAACCACTGAAGAACTTTGATCTGACACTACCAGAAACCACAACAACAATTCCTCCCCTCCATGATTCAATAGAATTTATGGTCTTAATCTCAATCGCACTAAAATGTAAGGACTGAACAAGCCTATCAATTTCCTGCATGAAAACAACAAAAAAATTTCTTCTATTAGCCACTTTATGCTAAAATAAGCAAAAATAAAAAGCTAACAGGAACAATAATTTAAAGCAAAAAACAGATAAAATGGAACAAACAAACACAAATTATAAGGTTGTTGCTCTTTGGGTGTGCGATCTCACACCAACTAAAATCTGATAATCTTATATAAATATCGAAGTTGTATTAACATAATAACATGAATCTTAAATGTGCTTCTGCTGTATGAATTTATAAAAAACTGTTACGATTATCAACGTATGGTAAATACCAATTGTTTAAGAATTTAACAGATAAAGAAGAACCAGATCGTCATTCTGTAAAATTAGAAGTTCGATAAAATGGGAGTTTAAGTCATTTAGATTAGATTAAATATTTCAACTTAAAGATATACTTTTGTTGCAGCTGAAATGTAACTAATTGTCTAGCTCTAACTAATTAGATGATCAGAAGTAGAACATGCTTATCCAAACCTAAAAACTGAATAAGGTTCTTAAGCTCAAAACTGAAAAAGCTCATAAACTCATAATTAAAAATAAAAATAAAATAAAATAAAATAGAGCTTATTAGCTTATCAAATTTTCAACAGGCTCATAAGCCAATCAAATAGATTTTCGACAGGCTCATAAGCCAATCAATGGAGTCAAAAACTACAAGTTAATATTATCAATAACCTTTATGATACATAGTTCTAATCACTTAAAAGTAAAACATCTCAACATTCTATAACCTAAAACCAATCAAATAATTTTATCCGCGCAACATTATAATCTAGTCTTTGCTCAATACAATGAAAACATAACTGATAAATAACAATTAAACTTTTTACATAGTTCTAATCAGTATAACAACTAAAACATCTCGACATTCTGACAACTCACAACCCATCAAATAATTTCCGTTCACAGAACATTATAACCTAGTCTCTACTCAACCTCTCAAAACACGCCTAATTCATACAACCTCTACAAACAAGCATACTTTTAACACAATTGCAATCAGTAAAATAACTAAAACATCTCAACATTCTAACAACTCACAACCAATCAAATAAATTTTATTCGTGCGCACTATAATCTACTTTCCACTCGACCCCTCAAAACAAGCTAATTCAGTCTTTACTCGACCCCTCAAAACACACTAATTCATAGAAACTCCAACAGCAATCATACTGTCAACACAATTATAATCATTAAAACATCTAAAACACTAATCAATTAACTTTTATCCACGCGAAACATTATAATCTAGTTTCTACACAACTCCTAAAAACACGCCTAAAACATCTTGACATTCTGACAACTCACAACCAAATAAAAAAACTTCCAATCGCACGACATAATAATCTAGTTTCTACGCACTAAAACATCTCGAAATTCTAACAACTCGCAACCAAACAACCAAAATTCATCAAATTTTATAAAAAAAAAATTATAAAACCCTCACATAAAGCGCGGACGCATTAACGCTGGACTCGCCGTCAACCCGAACCATAGTACTCAAATCATTATAAAACTGAAAAAGATCCCCTGGCTTTTGCTGAAGCAGCTTATAATACTGCTCAACAAAATACGATCCCACTTGTGAAGCCGTTACGTACGTACTCGCCATTACTGTATCTGACCACAAACCCTAATTTTTTTTTCTGGAAACCCTAATTGAGTGTAACGGAGTGAAACGGAGTGAGGGATATGATGATTGACGGTGTTAATTGAAGGTTTTTGTGATGGATTTGGGGTTTTGTTAACTGTGTGTTTTAGTGTGTGTGTTTTTAGGGGTTTGGAGAAGATGATGAGATGGGTTTTTGTGTTGGGGAATTTGGAAGGGAAGGGTTTTGTGTTTCAATCGGACGGTGGAGAAGCTTTGAGAATTTGTTAGGGGGTGTTTGTTTCCGGCTTATCTAGCTTACGGCTTATTTGGTTTGACATAAGCTTATATAAACCGAAACAAACACCCCCTTACTTAAATCTTTTTGGAAAAGTTTTGGTTGAATTGGATATTGGTTGAATCATGAATCAAAATAAATTGATTTGCGGCTACTTTTTAGGTTAATTTTGAATGGAAGAGATTTGGTGATTCTAAAGTTATAAAATTTGGATGATTTGTTGAATAACGATTTAATATAAATGGTATCTGATTGTATAGTTTCTTTTTGTGGATTTTGAATGGAGGAGATCTGGTACTGGAATTCAGGGACATGATTTGGGGTTAGACACAGTGGTTGTGATATGCACGTGTTATCAGTTTAGGTGGCGTTTTGGCTTAGTGGCTTTGCTGACTTATTCTTGGTTGCCAAGTGGCATTTGTGACTTGTCAAGATCCTCTATTATACATATGGGGAGACAGATAATTGATAGTTGCCTCTTTTTAGCCGATCTAGGCCAATATTAGACTATGTTTATCAACAATCTATCACAACTCAATCTTCATTAAAATATTATTTTCTTATTCCTTCACATATACAACCAATCTCAATTATGTTATCATTTATCAACAACTCAACCTAACATATAATATTACATTTTTATGTTTAATTTAATTACTTAAAGTTTATATAACACTTTCAAATATATCGTAATTACATGTTAATAATTTGCAAACATAAGCTAAGGACTCGAAACAAATAGAACATTCAAATTCTAAGGTATAGAGTTTAAAATATCATTTTTGTAAACGTAAAGTAATGCTTCTAAAAAGATCATCAATAGAATGAAAAATAAATTCAAAACATGATGTATTTCTTTTAAAATATCTACTAGATAACGAAAGAAAATAATAAACGTCTTTCTTGGGTGCACGAGTTACATATGAAAAATGCATAGTAAATAATATCTAGTATTTTTTTAGTCATCCAATAGGCCTATATCCTTAATTCCTCTCCTTCTTCCTCCTTAACCTACAATCTTCTACGTCTTCTATGTTTTCCTATATCTTTGAAAGTAAAACAAAGATGACAAATATGGATAGCCATTCATAGTGTGACATGTGAAGTTGGATCAAAGATATGCAAGTCACAAAACGAAACCAATCGGTATTTCTCTTTCTTTATTTTATGTACTTTTAATATAATATCAATATATAATTGTTTTATACCCCCTCTAATCAGGGGTGGGGCCAAAATATTTATGGGTCAATTCCATATATGCCCAATTTAAATCATATAATGTCATATATACCCAATCTAAACCTTATTTTGTCATATTTACCCGTTTTATTATAAAACTAATTAAAGTTTGATTTACATAAACACGGTAATCAATTTCCTATCTTTACATGATCCTAAAATTCCCATTATACCCTTTGTGTATGTGCTTCTCCACATTTATGTGATTTTCCTCGTAAAACATAAAAGTATAAAACATACCATACAATCAGTAGTAACAAAATCATTTACATTAATACAAACCAATTTGCATCAAAACAAGTAATGTAATTCTTACCTAATTCATCAAATTATTGAGGAAATAAAACTGATCTCGATAACTAAAGAGCAGTTAGTAGCATCAATATCATAAATAGCAGTTATTGATTTGGAAGAACTTTACAAAATTGAGATTGTGGTGATTGGTGTAAGCTACACATAATCATCAACATACATGGTCTTTGTGATTGGATTGAATTGGATGGAGAGAGAGAGAGAGAGAGAGAGAGAGAGAGAGAGAGAGAGAGAGAGGATGTTGGGAACTTTAGAGAGAGAAAGTGAAGTTGTATGATTAATATGAAGAGAAGTTTCAACCCTTCCCACACAAGGGAAGGGGTATTTTACATAAACTTAGGATGCCCCTACATGGGTTGTGGAGTGAGCTGACAGAAGGTAAAGACCTGACCCACTCCACAAATACTACCTTAACTAACTACTTACTTACCAAATATTAATAAGACTACGAGCTACGTAATGCTAATCTATACTCGGGGTGACCGAGTCTTTCACTTGAATATTTATATTCCTAACAATCTCCCCCTAAGGGAGGTCACTCCAGAAAATAATATTTGAATATTAGCATACTATTACATGAATTAATATCCTAGCTCGTAATAAGTGATTCTTCAAGGTCTTTGATCTTTGTTCTTCAAGCAATGTTCATGTGACCGACGTTCCATTGATTAGTGTGGTCTTTGAGCAATCTTTGAGATCATCAGCCACAGTAAATCTCTAAGTTATCCTTTGTAGCATTGCTTTCATGTGTATTTGTAACCATTGGACCGGCATGCTCACACTTTTCCGGATCATGAAACTTTGCATCAGAGTTGTGGAAGCATTGTTGTTGATCTTTCATTTTCATGATATCTTTAATTGTGAATGTGAAGTGTGAGCATGGGGTTATGAATTGACGTCTCATTTGCCATCAGATGTAACCGTCGGGAGATCCTGCTAACAACAGTTAGCAATAAACAAACGAAAGTGTATTTGTTCACTTTCGTTGAATAGGGTTGCAAGAATCACGGTTCCCCGTTGATCAGTATAACTACTGCCTGTGATCAGATAGAATTCCGAAGAATTTTCTTCACAGGGTTTCGCAGCTGTACTAGCCGTTCTCAAACCGAAGCGTCTCAAAGTAGACAACACGGAATGAGTGAACCAGCGAATTAGGATTCACTGATTAATGAGAAATTGATTTTGACAAACAATCGCGTATTGCTAGATAAGGAGCTTTTGCTATACGACGACGATTTTATGAGAAATATCAATTTTTGGTTACAAATACTTTTGTTTGAAAAATTATACGCAGTCGATGTGCTTGAAAACAATTGTTGAGCACATCAAAGGTTTTCCAAATTATATTCATTTCCTGGAACAAGTTTGATTCAAAATGTGAATCGCTCCATCGTTTCTCTCCAATTGTCACAAGTTTGATCCATGAAGGATCTCACATGTTACCTACCAAGAGCTTGTTTGATGTTGGCTCTAGAATGATTTCCATCTTCATTGTGAATACTTTCATATCACTCGGATGTTCTGGCAATTACCACAAGGATAATGCGTAGGACTTTTAATATATTTTCTTACTTTCCACGGTGTATGAAACAGTAAGCATATTGGAAGTGTGTCCTAATGAGATTTGTGGATGTTCTCTTGGCTCTAGACTCAATTGTGCATTTTGATTCCATAATCGGAGACTGGAGAGGTTTCAATATCGACATGGCTCGCAATGAGCGGCCGATAGATTATGCAGGGTTCCCCTTGAGAATGAAACAAGTCTTTTTAAGAGAACTTGAGTGGCTAGGAAGTTTAGTGCAGTGCGTCACTGGGTTCATGACGTCTTGTCTTCAATACCGGTGTTACCTTGGTAACCACCAGTAGCATATGAATTAAACCCGGTTTCTGCCCTAAGGTTGAATATATGGAGGGCTATTTCTTTTCACCCTTTCTCATAATAATTCTTTTTCATTCTTCAACCCCTTCAGTGCTTACCGAGACTTCATTACTAGAACCTTGTTGGGTTTGTTCCAGTACTAGCTCCACCTCAGTCGGCACTTTTCCCTTATCTCTTTTTTCTCCCTTTTAATCATTCCTAAGGACTTCTATTCTGACTAGAGGATTGTCCCTGGGAAGATCTCTCCGGTTCTAGCTAGATCACGGGAACTAATACCTAACCTTACCATCCTTATAACTCCATTGCATTAGATAGAATGGTCGGTCTTTGGTATTCTTCAATAATTGCCATCATAAATCATTCGCTCCCCCTTAATATGTACATCGATATATGAAAGAGTTTAGCACATATGAGGGAGCCTCCACTTGAGTCCAAAAGATCGCATTTGTTTATCAGATTTTATATTTAAATCACAATCTCTCCCCCGATCAAAATTTCAAACCTTTTGAGAGTTGTGATCCCAATTGATTTAAATAAGTTAGAAAATTTGGGAGAAATTGTGGTCAGATTCAATGTATTCTGATAATGGAACGATATATTGCTCCCCCTCAATCAGTGAGGGAGAATGTTAGTGTCAATAATGATGAAAAATTCATCAGTGAGGGAGAATGTTAGTGTCAGTAATGATGAAAAATTCATACCCTGACACATAACATAACAATCACATTTTATTCACTCCTTATTATGTACAAAGTAGCTCGTTTTGATGATATGAAATTTGAAATCACTCTTCCCCTCAATCGATGACTCGTATTCTATTTAAAAATGAATGAAAAAATTTAAATCGTTTGTCATCGATTGAGAGGTAAATTTTATGAAAAATTTCAAGTCTGATTGATTTACAAAATCATGGTACCACCAAGTTTAGTACAAATACTTTCCTGAAGAATCATAGATGGGAAAGTATTTGCGATATAAAGAAGACTTCTCTTCTTATACGAGAAATTATGCACTGAAACGTACATCAAGTCGACGAAACATGGATATAAAGTAATCCATGCCCAGGTGAACATCACCCAGTGAGAGGAACAACAGTCTTTTTGGTGACATGTTTTCCCCATTTTGAAAAGCGGGCTGCCTAAAGTAATAGCAAGCCATTTTGATAGAAAGTTTTTGAGTAACGACTTGTTTTAGAAAAATTTATTATAAAACAAATGTAAAAACTCTCGCTCAAGCATATGAATGTATCCGTGTCATTATTGAATGACATTTCTAGATACATACATAATATCGATTATACGAGAGACATGTCGTGAGAAGAATATTTTTGGAGTTTTTTTTTTATGTTTTGCAAATTTTTATGGTTTTTTTTGTTGTTTTTATAATTTTCTATTTTCTTTTTGGTTTTAAAATATATATACAAAGGATATATGAAGCAAATTCATTACTCCTCATTCTCTTCCTAAAGACGTTTGAGTGATTCTGGCGTAAGACTCTTCATACCAAGACGCGGGAGAATAAATTGAAACCGTTCTCTCGGAAGTGCCTTAGTAAAGATATCTGCTAGCTGAAACACTGTCCTCATGAAGTAAAGTTCTACCACACCTTTCTCAACCAGTTCCCTGATGATGTGATGACGGATATCAATGTGCTTTGATCGGGAGTGCTGGACGTTGTTGCAGCAAAGAGTAATGGCACTTTTGTTATCATAGTACATAGGAATCTTGTGTAAGCAAAGCCATAGTCTGATAATTGAGATTTCATCCACAAGATTTGAGCGCAACATGAAGACATGGCAATGTATTGAACTTCTGTGGAGGATATCGATGTACTCATTTGCCTCTTAGATGACCAGCTTACTAGCTTTTCTCCCATAAATTGAGCACCTCCTGATGTACTTCGACGAGTATCTTGACACCCCGCATGGTCTGCATCTGAATAGGCCGTGAGTGCCATAACAGTGTTCTTAGGATACCAAAGACCCATGTGGATAGTTCCTTGGAGATACCTAAAGACCCTGTTGACTGCTTCCAAGTGCTTTTTGGTAGGATTAGACTGGTACTGATCACACATACATACAACAAATAGAAGATCTGACCTACTAGCAGTGAGGTACATTAGGGATCCAATCATACTTCTATACTTAGTTTGATCAACTGGGATCCTAGAGAGGTCATCATCCAATTTCGATCTTTCAACCATGGGAGTGTCAACAGGATCACTTGCATCAAATCCAAATTTCTTTAATATTTTATTAGCGTATTTGGATTGATTTATGAAGATCCCTCCTGGACTTTGATAGATTTGCAAGCTTATGAAGAAAGACATTTGTCCCATCATTGACATTTGGAACATAGAGCTCATCTCGTTTGAAAATCGATCACATTCCGTAGGATCAGAAGAGGCAAAGATAATGTCATCTACGTAGATCTGCACATGAAGTAGATGTTTGCCCGTTTTCCTAGTAAATAATGTAGGATCAACAACACCCTTGGAGAATTTGTTTGCTAGAAGATGTTGGAATTATGATATCATGACATTCATATATTATAAACCAAACACACCAAGTGAGCATAGCGGAAGCAATTATAGCAAGATCAAATAGTAAACATACCTTTGTGATTCTAGCCCGAACAAGAATCAAATTGCAATCTTCAATCAAGAACCCTAATTAGGGTTTATGGATTACAAGAATTACCCCTTACCTCTTTTGTAATTCAATCCAAGAATCAAACAATAGTGTGTTTGATTCATGTTCTTGTACACACGTACTAATTCAAGAAAAAGTTTATGCAAGTAATTAAACACAAAATTTTGTTTGATCTAAGAAAATCGAAACCCTTATGGGTTTGTTTGATGGATCGACTAGAACAAGAAAGAGGAGAGAAAAACACCAAGATGTGCGTGTACAAGTTATGAGAAAACATGTATCTTGGGTTTGCTTATATACTAATCAATACTTGGAGCACAAGGCACAAAGGAGGTGATTCCCCCTTATGGCCGATCGGATTTGGAGTCCCTTAGGGGATTCCGGAACCTTCTCTTGTTTCCAAAATTTCCTTAGTATTACTTTCCTAATCTTCGTTTAATAGGTCATTAGTCATTTATCATTAAATACTAATTACTATTATTTATTTTGTGTTTATTAATAATTACTTATAACATTTTATAAATAATTATTTCTTTTTCTCTTCATACATATTGTGTGCAATCCCGTGATCTCAAGTTCGATCCTAACACACGACTATTATTATAATGTCTATAAAACCAACAGCTCCCACTTAGACATATCATAATAGTGTGATCACATCGGTTAGCGTCTTGCAACACGCCGATGCCTCTAGTACAACTTGAGTAAGGCTCCAGGAAAACCTTTTAATGATTTCTCATTATTATTATCCCTTTGTTTCTAATACCGTGTTAAATAAGGATATGGATCTAGGTCATTCCTTAATTAACCATTCTGTTTTTCGTTGTTAGAAATTGACAAGATTACCAAATCTTCTGAACCTTTCAGGAAAGACCTTGGGCATGGCCACGCAAACACCTTGACAACCCTACGCGGGGCCCAGCAGTATTAAACTTCAAAAATTAATTTGAAGGAACAAATTCTTTATTGATTACAAGCAAAACACACAAACTTTGTAACACTTCCGAAAACAACCCTTATGACTACCAGTTACGTATAGCGTTAAGTTGTTCCACAAAAATGTACTACATTCATGACCGTTATCTTGTATCTCAAGTCTAAGGATAACTTCTTATGATTTACTTAATGACAAGATCCATAAAGTAACATCATATAGTTGAGATAAGTCCTATATTCAGTATCATCGAATATCGTCTGAAATGGCATGACTACGCATCAATATACTTAAGTATATTATACCAACTTCAGATTTGTCTTAATTTAATAATACTCCCATATTATTAATTGACAACGGACAATTTAGAATAACTCTTATTCATGGATTTAAACATGCAAAAATAGGACAACAATAATTAACAATAGAAATAAACATACCAACATACTTTATTTCATTAACATAATAATTGTTTTACAATATCCTTTATCCAAATACTAATCACAGTTATGCATGAAACTACTAGCTAATTTAAGTCCAATTCCATTGGATAATTCATTAAGCTTCTTTTTCGCCAAAGCCTTAGTGAACAGATCAGCTAAGTTATCATCTGTGTGAACTTTCAGCAGATTTATTTCACCTTCGTTAACCTTTTCATGAACAAAGTGATACTTCTGTAGAAAATGTCTGGTGCCTCTCATGACTCCAGGTTCATTGGCAAATATGATTGCAGCAGAATTGTCACAATACATATTAATAGGTAATTCAATTGAAGGCATAACACCAAGCCCTGAAACGAGTTTCCTAATCCAAACAGCCTCCATAGCAGGTTCTGAAGCAGCAATGTATTCAGCTTCTGTTGCAGACATAGCAATTGTACTCTGCTTCTTGCTCCTCCAGTCTACAGCTCCTACATTTATAACAAAGACATAACCCGTCTGAGACTTCGAATCATCTTTATTACTTTGAAAGGATGCATCGCAGAAACATGTAACACAAAGTTCTGCATCTGGATCTCCACCATATACCAAAAACATATCTTTTGTATTTCTCAAATACTTAAGAATATGCTTAACAACAATCCAATGTTTTTCACCTGGATTCTGTTGAAATTGACTGGTAATATTTTGAGCAAACGCCACATCTGGCCTTGTGCATTTTACCGCATACATAATAGATCCTACAGCCGAAGCATAAGGAACTTTACTCATGCGAACCACCTCAGCAGGTGTTGAAGCACAAAACTCATCACATAAGCCATGTTTTACTTCCATCGGCAAATATCCTTTCTTGGAATTTTGCATATTGAATCTTTTCAATATTTTGTCAATGTAAGCACTTTGACTTAATCCAATTAACCGCCTTGATCTGTCTCTATAGATTTTGATTCCCAGAATGTATGCAGCTTCTCCTAAATCTTTCATAGAAAAGCACTTTCCAAGATATGCCTTAACCTTTTGCAAACTTGGAATGTCTTTTCTCATGATCAATATGTCATCAACATATAAAATTAGGAAAATTACATTATCACTCCCACTAGCTTTGTGATACACACATGGCTCATCAAGATTTTGAGTGAATCCAAACTTTTTGATCTCAGCATCAAATCTCTTGTTCCATTGTCGTGATGCTTGCTTTAATCCATAAATGGACCTTTTAAGCTTGCATACACAATTTGGAAACTCTGGATTTCAAACCCTTCTGGTTGTGCCATATAGATGTCTTCATCTAGATGACCATTCAAGAAATCGGTTTTCACATCCATTTGTCAAATCTCATAGTCATAGTACGCTGCTATAGCTATAAGAATCCTTATTGCTCTTATGTCTGCTACAGGAGAAAACGTCTCCTCGTAATCAATTCCAAAAGTTTGAGTAAAACCTTAGCAACTAGACGAGCCTTATAAGTGTGTGCATTTCCATCCATGTCAGTCTTAATCTTGTAGAGCCACTTACTCCCAACTACCTTGGCACCAGGAGGTAAGTCAACTTCTTCCCAGACTTCATTTGTCATGCATGGATTGTATTTCCCCATCCATAGCAGCTTTCCATTTAACCCTTTCAGGACTATTAATGGCAGCTCTATACCTAGTAGGTTCATTAAGATCCCCTAGTAAATGCTCATCAACCTCTACATTAAGACATAGACGGTCAGGAGCTTTCACAGATCTTGAAGTTCTGCGAATGGGAACTACTTCAACTTTCGGTGGAGGACCCAGACTTTCCGGTTCTACAGGAAGTGTGCTAGTGTTTTCTGAAGGTAATGCATTATTTAGATCATCTTCTAGATCATATACTCTCCCACTGATTTCTTGAGTTACAAAATCACTTTCAAGAAAATCACCATATCTAGCAACAAACACTTTGTTCTCAGGTGGGTAGTAAAAGTAGTAACCCATTGTTTCCTTTGGGTATCCTATAAAAATGCACTTTACAGATCTTTGTTGGAGTTTATCTTGTGAGTCACGTTTAACATACGCCTCACAACCCCAGACCTTTAAATAAGACAAGTTCGGAGCTTTTCCTTTCCACATCTCATATGGAGTGTTATCAACCTTCTTGGTGGGAACCATATTCAAAATACGAACAACTGATTCAAGAGCATAATCCCAAAAGGACAAAGGAAGATTAGTAAGATTATACATTGATCGAACCATGTCCAACAATGTACGATTCCTTCTCTCAGATACACCATTTTGTTGTGGAGTATATGGAGATGTGAGATTCTGGACAATTCCATTCTCAGTTAAGAAATCTTTAAAATCTTGACTAAGCTATTCACCACCTCGATCAGAACGAAGAGCTTTAATCTTCTTTCCCAATTGCAATTCTACTTCTGCTTTGAAAACTTTAAATGTTTCAAACACCTCATGTTTATGCTTAAGTAAATAAACATAACCATAACGGTTGAAATCATCTGTAAAAGTTAGGAAGTAAACAGCACCTCTCCTTGACACATGTCTAAGTGGTCCACATACATCCGTATGTATCAAACCAAGTAGATCTGAAGCTCTTTCCATATTATTATGAAAAGGTTTCTTTGTCATCTTCCCAGAAATACAAGACTCACACTTATCAAATGACTCATCATTGATATTATTCAAAAGCCCTTCTTTTTGCAGCTTTTGCATGCGAGTCTTGCCTATATGGGCAAGTCTACAGTGCCAAAGGTAAGACGAATTCAAGTCATACTTCATTCTCTTACTTATGTGGTACATCGAATTATTATTATTGTTGTTGGTCATACAATTATTCATATCAATTTCAAACACACCATTCACAGCAACATCATTAAAATAAAATACACCATTTAAAGAAACAGAAATTTTATTGCCATCAATAGTATGAGTACAACCAAGATCCAACAAACATGAAAAGGAAACAACACCTCTAATTATAGAAGGTGCATAATGACAATTGTTTAAAACAAGTACTAAACCCGAAGGTAAAACTAAATTAAACATTCCTATGGCTTCAACTGCTGCTTGTGCTCCATTTCCCACATGCAGAAACTGCTTCCCATAAGCTAGTCTCCTTTCCTATCTAAACCCTTGTAGTGTATTACACATATTAATACCACATCCAGTATCATATACCCAGGAACTTAATTTATGAGATAAAGTAAATAATTCAATGACAAATAAGTTACCTGAAGTGCTGGCGCCCATGTGCCCAGTCTTCTTAACCTTATTGTTGCGCAAGTCATCGAGATAAATAGGACAATTCCTCTTCCAGTGGCCCATCACCTTGCAGTAATGGCATCCTTGATCCTTCTTTGGATTATTCTTCACAGGAGGGTTCTTCTTAGGTTGAGGTGGTTGATAAGCCATAACCTGCTTATTCTTATCAGCCTTCTTCTTTCCTTTACCCTTCTTCTTGTTCGCATTTGGCTTGTTAATTCTACCCCATTGAATAGCAAGTACTTGGGACGTAGGAGCCTTTGGTGTTAACCCTTTCTCATAATCAATGAGCAGTGCGTGCAATTCACTTACTGTCTTCCCCACGCAATGCATATTGAAGTTCCTAACAAAACCATTAAAATCCTTGTTAAGGGATCTATTGATTAAGTTCACAGCCATATCATTGTCATAGGGTTTCTTAAGTGTTTGTAGTTGATCCATGAAACTTTTCATCTTCAACACATGAGCACTCACAGGTTCACCATCACCCTGCTTACAACCATGTAGAGCCTCCATCAAATCGTAAATCTCTACATTTGATGGTTTCTCATATAGTTTCTTGAGTTCATCAATCATGTTCATGGGGAAATACTCTTCAAACTGCCTTTGAAGAGGTGTGGACATCGCCCCTAACATCATTGCAGCCACATCAATATGTTCCTTACAATCAAGATTCCATTTAGCCTTAGCAGCTTCAGTAGCTGCCTCGCCTTCAGGTTCAGCAGGACAAGGCGTTTTCAAGATTTCAAGTTGACCAGTCACTCGCAGGACAATCCCAAGTGAACGATACCAATCATTGAAATTCTCTGAGCCAGTCAATTTTTCTCGTTCAAAATAAGTTTTGAATACATAACGAAAGTTGGTGTTATCAGTTTGAGCCATTTCTACAGATAAAGAAAGTTCAAAACATTAGTATTTTTGATAATACAATTTTTCAAGAAAATTAAAATACCCAAGGAAATCATATCCATAGAATAATCTTGAAAATTAGGATCCTCCATAAACATAGTTCCATCACATCAATTGATCTGGTAGTAATGAAAGTATAATATGAGGTAACTTGTCGTACAAGTAATTGGCATAACATTTGTCCAATTCCTAGATATATGGGATTTACAATCACAAAACATTTGTATTGTAAGCATGTTTAATCCCCATCTTAATGCCTTGAGTCCAAGATCTCACTTACTACTCAATTTAAGTCGTCTAACTTAAAAACTGTAAACTCACAAATCCATCACATCAGTTGATCTGCTAGCAACGAATTTATGAAATTTACCTCTCCATTGCAATCTCGCCAAGTTCTCACATGACGTAAATTACAACTTCAAGTGTTCTTAATTAGCTGGCATTCGACTTAATTTTATAAGGGTATTAATATTTTGATGTGATCAAAATAATGTATGAAGAAGCATGCATACAACTTCATAACATTGGTTTTACAAAACTTTTTTATTACTAATTTGCTAAGAATAAAATAACAAAGTTTTGATTGAGGTATCGGGTTCACCAATTAAAGAATTACTATCAATTATCGTCCACTATGTCGTACTTTTGCATAAGCCCGAAGGCTTAGTGTTTCGGATAATCATTGTGGAATTGTGGTTAATTCACCCTTAAGATGACAATGTACGTAATATAGTGATATAGGTAAATCTAGGGTCGGCAACCAAGCAGTTGTAGAGAACCGGTAGGTGCATGAGCTTTAAAAACCCCTCTCTACAAGTACGTTGGATGGCAACCTTCGGTCCGCCTTTCGCACACTATGTACAAAAACATCAATCAATCAATCCTTTGAAATTTATTCTTAAAAACCAAAACAATTTCCCCATTATTTAGTCCGTATTATTTTTCTATTCAGAAAATTACCCTTTTCGTTTATAAACATGTCTAACACAATTTGTAACACCCCCATTTTTCAGTTACGCAGCGGAATCATAAGTTGGGGTATTACTCCTGGTATCACAGTCACAACCATAGAAAACGACTCGAAAGAGAAGTTTTTAAATAAAACGGTTATCATTCATTATTTAAATCAGAGTTTACATATAGAGGTCCCAGCGGGAGTTCTGAAATACATATAAAAGTTTATTTGTTGAATGATAACATAAATGGACACTCTTTTTATAAGAAAGCCCATTGCCACTCCGTGCCAAGTTATGCATCAGTTACCTGAGATAAAACATGCTAAAAATGTCAACACAAAGGTTGAGTGAATCCACAGTGTTTATAAACCAGTAGTAGGTTGAACACAAGTTAAATAGTTGTAAAACAATAGTATTGCAGCACAGCATATTGCCCTAAGTCTCATGACACGCAAACCTTAACAGTGGGACATCATAGTAATGAACTATAATGTAAGTTACTAACATTATAATAATAATGCAAGTAATAATGCCCTCGAGTAGGAGCTTGCCAACTTCCTATTTAGTTTTCAAATATAATGCATTTGGTCACTTATCCAGTAACACAAATGGGGCGTCAACTGCCAATAGATCTATTCACTATATTCGCGTTCACTCGTAAGTGATTAATGGCTCATGATATGAGGGTCTTTTAGTGGCAACAAAGCTAACATAGGCAATACCAGATCAGGATAGCATACAGAAAAATACTTGTGTTCGGTTTGTAGCATGTATCTCCCCACAAGTTTTGAAAAAAACGTATAAAGTAGTGGGACTATGAACTCACCTTGGTGATAAAGTAATCTGGATGGAAAACAAATGATGTTTATCGAATAAACTGCTCCGACACGTAACCTAGGGAATGATGTCAAGTATTTGTGAGTTTAAGTATTCGTATTGTGAAAGGATTAAATGTTCGAGTGAGACAACATGAAGTCTCTTCAAAAATTAGTTGATGGTTAAGATTTATTTATGTTTTGTTAATTGATACCGACATGTCTCATAAAGGTTTTATATTAATTCCCGAGTTATCTCAGTATTATAATTATATTCTCGTAATAAAATAAAATATTACACTTTTTACCCTGAAGTTTTAGATATTGACAACATTTACCCCTGAACTATCATTAAATGACAATTCATACCCCCAAGTTTTATATATTTACAACTTATACCCTTCAAGTTTTATAAAATTACAATTTATATCCTTCAAGTTTTATAAAATTACAATTTATATCCTTCAAGTTTGGTGAAATGACAGTTTACCCCCTTCAACTATAGTGAAATGACAATTTCTACCCTGAACTTTCCAATATAACACTTTCTACCATTTGACCTTAAGTTTATTTCATTTTAAGTCCGACTCATAAAAATAGTTTAGAGTTTTGACATAAAATACCCTTCATGCAAAAATAACCTTTCGCCCGAAGTCCTTTTTAAACGAAAACGCACTTTTAGCTTAGGAAAAAGACACGACTTTCTACGAATCTTATACATATGTTAAAATAAGTTTACAAATATGTTTTACGTAGCTTATCGGCTTATATTTCCAGCTTATTAGTTCAAAATAATTAAAAAGACATGTTTATATATTACTCGACAAGGCCAAACTCAAGGGTGAATAAAGGCGAGGTGTTGAAATGTTTTTACTACGTTTTTAATCTTTTCAATAGTTTGTCACATGGTCTATCTATAGGTTCAAACTAGAGGTCGTGATTTGTTATAGTTAAGTCACAATAAATCTCTGAAGTTGGGCGTTTGAATCTATTTTTAGTAAGTTAAACCAAGTCTTTTAGTTATTTTTAGCAAGTAATAGGCCAAAAGTATGGCTCGATAAAAACGAGGCCTTTTAATGAAAATGAAAAGTGTTTGTTCCAGGTTAATCTATGCCATGAGGTCTCTATTTCCACCAAGTTTCGTAATTTATCAAGCTCGTTTACTAGTCGAAATAATTAGACAAAACGGGTCGGTTGGGGCTGTTTTTATATATAACTTAAACAGAAAACAGGTCCTAGTGCCCAGCCCTTGTGGTACGTTTTTAGGACCCCGTGCTCCTGAGTTTTTGAAGAAAACGTCGTTCCGGACAACTTTCGTGCTTTAAGTTTTTGACGAAACGGAGCAGAAATGCCTCGTTCCGCGTGATTTACTTTGCTGTAACAGAAACTTTTTATAGTTTTTATTCAACTTCAATTTGCTATAACTTTTGACTCGTTTAATCATTTTTGATGATTCAAATTGCTACGTTCTTTAAAAAATATTCTCTTCAACAATATGTGAGTGTCCTATAGTCTAGTGTTCTTAAAATATCAACAAGAAAAACAATAGAGGGTGTTTGTTTGCTCGACCAAAACAGAAAAAAAAAGAAAAAGAAAAGAAGAAAAGAAATGTTTGTGTTGGCTTAATATTTGATTCAAGCTTGTTAAAATGAAGTATTATTATGAGCTAAAGAGATTAGATAGGCTAGGACTTACAGAAATTGATGGTGGAAAGGTTCGACTATATTGAGCTTCAACAAGAACCAAAGCTTCCCAAGCTTCAAGCTCCTATCCCACTTGTTCCTATCTCTTCTAAGGCACTTCTAAGATCAGTAGGTGTATGAGTGAGTGAGTGGTTTGCTGTTTTGAGTGAGGGACGAGGCAAGAAGGGGTGAAATGCTTGGCTATTTATAGAGGTGGATGGCTAGGGTTTCATTAATGATCCATGGCCACTTGGTAAGTGTTGTGAGGGCTTAAGGGGACACAAGATCTGATTTTTCAAAGATTGTTGGCCATGAAATCCCTTGATCGATCTAGATTCATGGAATGGAGGTGTGTAGAAGCTTAGGGCACATGGGGAGCTTTACAATTTTGACCATGGTTTGAAAATGAAGGAAGACAAGTGTAGGGGAAGGGTTAAGTGGCTTCTAAGGGAAGCTTGCTAACATGGAATGGTATAGTTAGTTCGTAGTTCCAATCGAACCACTTAGTTAGGGTAAAATCGATTTATGCTTTAGGTAGTTGTACACAAGCTCTAGGGTATTGTACTTAGGCTAGGAAGTATAGTTACCTTTGGTTAGGGTTTAGTTTAAGAGAAGTGTGGTTAGAATCAAACTAGGGTTTGTTTAGGTTTAGATTTAGGTTTACATAAGTTTTAGGTCTTTTTAGTTAAGTTAAAGGATGTAATTATAGAATTTTAGGTTTTCATGCATGAGACACTTGTACACTAGGTTTAGAGACTTGTACATTTTAGTTTAAATATTGTAAAAATATTAAGTTCAAGTTTTGGTGCATAATGACCTTGTTTTATGTGCTTTAGAGTAGGTACACTGAGGTTTATAATGAGTTTAAGTCATTATTATACTCCTATGCATTACTAACTTGTACATAGGCTTGAAAAACTTGTACCCTTATGTTTTGAATAAAACATGTTACTAATAGTTAGGGTTTGTGATTTTCTCACATGAAATCATAGATTTATGAAGTTAGAGTTTATATCGGGAGTTGAAGTGAAATTAGGGTTTTCGTGCTTTGATATCTTGTGCATTGTACTATAGAGTATTATACTTTGGAGTCTCATGGTTTTGATACTTAATATTAGTATTATATTAGTTTTAGGGTTTAACGGAAACCCCAATGGGTAAAAAACGTTTAATGTGAGAGTACGTTAACGAATTAACGTAAAGTGGCAAGTGTGTTGTATACTTGACATGTAAGGATGTTTATGTGAAATAAACATAAGTTGGTGTGAGCAGTTTATCACGGATGTGAGTTACGTCACATTAGTTGGTTGTAGTGATAAGATAAACTGATAATGTTTAATCTTAAAGAAAAAAAAAATTATACGTGGAAAATGGATAAGTGTTCTCTCGTTAGAATATTAATACAAGTGGAAATTTACCGATGGTTACATAATTAATAAACAAAAACAAGTAATGTACAATAAAAAATAAAACAACTAAATAAACAAATATACATAATCATAACAATTAAATATGTATAAAACATGTAGTCACATGCAAATCTTATTCAATAGTCCTATTAATAATCAAATCTAGGTATATAACGTATTAATTCAATTAAGGCTTTCTTCTTCTAGGAAAAGGAGCATAGCGGAATTATGATATCATGACATTCATATATTATAAACCAAACACATCAAGTGAACATAGCGGAAGCAATTATAACAAGATCAAATAACATGTAATTAATTAATCAATAATTAAATAGTAAACATACCTTTGTGATTCTAGCCCGAACAAGAATCAAATTGCAATCTTCAATCAAGAACCCTAATTAGGGTTTATCTGTCGATTACAAGAATTACCCCTTACCTCTTTTGTAATTCAATCCAAGAATCAAACAATAGTGTGTTTGATTCACGTTCTTGTACACACGTACTAATTCAAGAAAAAGTTTATGCAAGTAATTAAACACAAAATTTTGTTTGATCTAAGAAAATCGAAACCCTTATGGGTTTGTTTGATGGATCGACTAGAACAAGAAAGAGGAGAGAAAAACACCAAGATGTGTGTGTACAAGTTATGAGAAAACATGTATCTTGGGTTTGCTTATATACTAATCAATACTTGGAGCACAAGGCACAAAGGAGGTGATTCCCCCCTATGGCCGATCGGATTTGGAGTCCCTTAGGGGATTCCGGAACCTTCTCTTGTTTCCAAAATTTCCTTAGTATTACTTTCCTAATCTTCGTTTAATAGGTCATTAGTCATTTATCATTAAATACTAATTACTATTATTTATTTTGTGTTTATTAATAATTACTTATAACATTTTATAAATAATTATTTCTTTTTCTCTTCATACGTATTGTGTGTAATCCCGTGATCTCAAGTTCGATCCTAACACACGACTATTATTATAATGTCTATAAAACCAACAGAAGAATCTTACACAAAGTGTCATACCACGCCCTAGGTTCCTGTTTTAGGCCATAGAGAGCCTTCTTCAAGCGATAGATGTGATTAGGACGTTCTGGGTCCACAAATCCTTTTGGCTAACTTACATAGACCATCTCCTTCAAATCACCATTCAAGAATACCGTCTTAACGTCCATTTGTTAGACAATCATGTTCTGACTGGCAGCATTAGCAAGAAAGATTTTTATGGCTTTAATTCGAGCAACTGGTGCAAATGATTCTTCAAAGTCTATGCCTTCTTCTTGTCGATATCCCTTAGCAACTAGTCGTGCCTTGTTTTTCATAACGTCACCATGCTCATCAAGCTTCACTTTGAAGATCCACTTAAGAGCGATAATCATTGCATAATCTAGAGGATGCACTAATTCCCATACTTCAAGCCGATCAAATTCATGAATTTCTTCTTGCATTGCAGTAAACCAGCAGTCTTTAGACAACGCACCTTGGAAATCTTTGGGTTCGGCTTTGGATAGTACTGAATTAAAGAAGCACCACAATGCATTAGTAGCAAGTTGCTTACGTGTGGATATCGGTCGAGAAGGATTCCCAATGATGGTGCCAATAGGATGATCGTTGGTTGAATCATGAATCATGATCAAAATAAATTGATTTGGGGCTATTTTTTAGGTAAATTTGAATCATGGGTTGAAATAATATATGATTTGGTGATTTTAAAGTTATGAATCTGGATGATTTGTTGAATAACGATTCAACAAAAATGGTATTTGATCGAGTAGTCTTTTTTTGGTGGATTTTGAATGAAAGAGATCTCGTACTGGAATTCAGTGATATGATTTGGGGTTAAACACAGTGGTTGTGATATGCACTTGTTATCAGCTTAGGTGGCGTTTTCACGTATTTTTTTGGCTTGGTGGCTTTGCTGACTCATTCTTGGTTGACAAGTGGCATTTGTGACTTGTCAAAATTCTCGATTAAATATTTGGAGAGATAGATAATTGACAATTGCCTCTTTTTAGCCAATTTAATCCTATATTAGACTATGTTTATCAACAATCTATCACAACCCAATCTCCTATTTAAATATCATTTTCTTATTTCTCCACCTATACAACCAAATATAAATTTTGTTATCATTTATCATCAACCCAACCTAACATAGCTGTGTTTGGAGGAGGCTTATTGGAGGCTTATAGGAGCTTGGGCTTTTAAAATAAGTTGGCTAATAAAATAAGTTTTTTTTTGTCATGGGGCTTATGGAAGGGCTTGTATAATAAGTTGGCTAAAAACTTTAGTCGCATAAAAAGGGATAAAAACTTTAGCCCGGGCTTGTGAAGAATAAATTACTTATTTACCCATAAAAACATCTAACATATACAAAAACTCATTTAATTATGTCATTTTTAGTAATTTTGCAATAATAAGCCACAGCTCCAGCCCACTTGCCAAACAAGTTTATAAAAATACAAATTTTAATTTCGGATTATAATATAAGCCCCAGCCCCAGCTCTAGCCCCAACCCCAGCCTATTTCACCAAACATACCCATAATCTTATTTTTTTTATCTTTAATTTAATTCCTTAAAGTTTCATATAATTCACTTTCAAATATATGTTAATTAGATGTTAATAATTTGCAAACATAAGCTAAGGACTTGAAACAAGTAGAACATTTTGTTTATGTGTTATAGAGTTTAAAATATCATTTTTGTAAATGTAAAGTAATGCTTCTAAAAAGATCATCAATAGACTGAAAAATAAATTCAAAACATGATGTATATTTATTTCTTTTAAAATATCTACTAGATAATGAAAGAAAATAATCAATCTCTTTCTTGTGGTGCGTGAGTTATATTGGAAAATGTATAGTAAATAACAAGGTTGCAAAAATCGCTAGGCGGTAGCGTGGCTGCCTGGTACCGTCTAGCGATTAATCGGTTAAGCGGAGATTAACCGGATTAGATTTTTTATATATAAAATTAAAAAAAATGAAACTATATGACCGATTTGGCCAATCTAGCCGTTTTTTTTTTCTTCAATTTGGCCGATTTTTCCCAGATTTGGCCGATTTTTATCCGTAACCGAGTTGGCCGATTTATGTTCAATTTGGCCGATTTTTATCCGATTAATCGGTATGTTGACCGATTTTTTACCAAACCAATTAATAAAGTCGATTAGTGAAAATCGTGGCGGCTAATCCCCGCCTAGCGATTAATCGGCCGCCAAAGCCGATTTTTGCAACACTGGTAAATAATAACTAGTAACTTTTTAGTCATCCTATAGGCTTAATTCCTTCTCCTTCTTCTTCCTTAACCTGCAATCTTCTATGTCTTCTATGTTTTCTTATATCTTTGACAGTAAAACAGAGATGACAAATATGAATAGCCATTCATAGTGTGACATGTGTCAAGTTGGATCAAAGATATGCAACTCACAAAATGAAACCTATCAGGTGTGTCTCTTTCTTTCTTTTATGTACTTTTAAAATAATATTAATAATTTTTTGTTTTATACCCCTCCAATCGGTTGGAGGGTACAACTGATAAACATAGCCTTATTGTGCATCTTGCCATTTTAAAATGGCATATAATAGTTGTTCGATACTAAAAATAAAAGTTTGAATTTACCATGTTATCCTTAATAAAAAAAATGGAGTATTAAGTATTAACCATTGCACATACTTTAAAGAGTAAACTGCAAAAAAATGTCTATAAACTTTGCGATTTTTGCGAGAAATATCCTCATTTTTAAAAAATTGAGAGAAATGTCCCTAAAGTTTTGGTTTTTTGCGACTTATGCCCTTGAACCGTTACTGTAGTTGCAAATTCCCCATTCTTGCTAACGCTCGTTAGTTTTTCATGTTAGTGGCCATGTGAAATTGCTATTTTACCCTCCTTTTCTTCAATAATTTCTATTCCACTCGCTTGTTACCTTTCCCGCAAAACTAAAACTCTTTCTTATCCTCCCACTCGCTAATTCAAAACACACACACTTTTCACCATCTTCTACAACCCATTCAAAATTACATATTCATCATCTTCTCCGCACACCCTCTTGAGCAAGCACCACCGATTCACCATCTTCTCTACACATCCGCACCAGATATGTTAATTATCATCTTTAAATTTATAACACTAACCCTAAAAACCACCGATTCATCATCTTCGTACCTGTTGTTAAGGGTAAGTATTTTTTTTTAAACTCATATAACCATAATCTTTATGATTTGATTTCACATTTAATGTAATCTTTATATTATGATATGCTTTATTCATGAGCTAATCCAATCCGAACAAGAACAACAGTTACATATATTATAAGTTGCTTTTGTTTGTTTATTTATGGGTTTGTTTGGTGTAATGGTTTACTTTTAGCTCATAGGGTTTGGGGTTTATGCTATTGAAATGAAGTAATGGATTTTAGTCACCCTGAGCGTACGTCCCGTACAAATCTATACGATTTTTTAAGCTTAATTCATGGAATGATCATATATGTATCTTAGGATGTAGGTCTATGTACATCTAAGCTGTGTAAAATGGACTAGTTTAAGCTTCAAAGATCTGTAAAACCATGTTAAATTCATTTGTGAGACAAATTCATGCCTAGTTAAAACTTAAAGGTGCATCCAATTTGTAACGCTCGACTCGAGACTGATTTTTTTTATTATAACTATAAAGTCAATACGCCGCGTACACTACATAGTATGCATCTGAAGACTGAATTAACATAAACCAAACATATATTTACTCCATAAAAACTGTACATAACACGTACTAATCATTTGGACCCGTACAAAAGGCAAAATGGGTCATTATGGGTTGGAATGGCTTTATGTCAAACACCCTTTACACGACACATAACCACGTTACTTGTCATAGACTACTAAAATGACACTAGACTAATTATAACTGTTTTAACACTAACTTTAGACTTTAAAAGGCACATGGGGCATTACAAGAAAGGTCAAAGTACTTGAATGAGTCGCTTGTCACCTATAATCGAGCGTAGCCGTTAATCTCCCAAAATGCACTCCTACTTGCTATCTACAAGCCCCATCGCCCATCTTCATTTACCTACATAAGACATGATCTGAGAACGGTAAGTCCTTGTGACTTAGTGAGTGAATGGAATAATTAAGAAATAATACTTGCAAATTCTAACATAAGCATAATAGTCTACAACATGATTAAATGGCACGACTTATAGTCATATGACTACTTATACATGGCATAAACATAAGTTTGATTCTGAATTTCTTATATATAACATGATATCTAAGCACGTGCTTCTTGATTAGACGAATACATACTCGCCCTACTATGCTTAAGAACTTCCCTAACCATCGAGTACTCTTCTTGGGGTTCTAATTTGTCATCGTGCTTTTCTAACTGGGGTCATCAACTAAGGATGCTTGTTTGTATCTACTTGATACGCTAATTCTATACTTGAGTCATCCACTAAGGATGTAAATACTAATATAAGCACGGGTCATCCACAAAGGATGCTACTAAGGAAGTTCTACATCTTACATTTCTTAGGCACGCTTGATAAGGCGAAAAGTGTACCGCTTTTAAGGGGTCATTTAAGCCCGAATTCGTGATTATTTGATCAATTACTGCCCTAAATCGTTCCTTTTGTCATTTTAGGTACTTTTGAGAAGAAATTTGGAAAAGGAAGCATTTTGGATGTTTTTGGAGCATAAAAGTGAAGAAAACGGCTAAGTCTCAAAATCTTTGCTGGGAACAGTACCTAACGACATCAAGACTTCACACATGACGGTGTCAAGCTTAGAAAAAGAGGTGGAAGTGGAAAATACACATGACGGCCCAGAACATTTTTAGTGCAATTGACCTGACGGCGTCACCAAGGCCGTCAGGGTCAAAATGTATGTGATAAGCCCGAATTCGTGATTATCATAATTACTTGACCATTTAAGTCATACTACTTGACTAGCAAAGTCAATTAATTTTCCCACACCTTTGCGTTGTACTCATTTTTAGTACACGAAACCCCTAGCACACCCCTCCGAGCCTATCTTTTCGTTTCTAACTTTAAGCATCTTACTTAAAGGAAGAATTTGTTTACAATCCACCCAAATGTGCAACCAAATCGCCTTAGCCTTCCTTGTATGCACTCATCTTTAGTGCATTATTGTTACGTGTTTAAACCCTTAGTTAATTATCTAATTGATTACATGGTTGCTAAGTCGAGTCATATCTTGTACATATTGTTTTGGGACGATTAGGACTCATGGGTAAAGTACTAGTAATATGGAGTAATGGGGAAGACATCAATTTATTACCCGCGTATGTGCGTTAATATTTAAAAAGTACTCCAAGTGTTTTGATTATCTTGATTCGAGTCATTAGAGTAGTTTATTGTAAAGTATGTAAAAATTCAAGTGTAAGGGGAATGCAAATTCCCTATGATGTATTATTTTGGATAGTTGGGTAAGAGTGTATGCAAAAAAAAAAAAAAAAAAAAAAAAAAACATACGAACTACCACCCCTTTCATTATATGTTTGTTTTATGTTTTTGTTATTTTTGATTTAATAGCTTAAGTCGAGTCGAGTCGAGTCTTGGCTTAGCAACGCCATATTGTACATGTAATTAACCAAGATGATTAACTCGCCACCAGTAAATATTGCCTTTATCCAACAAAACCGTGTTTTCCATATCCTTACACCTAACGTTATAACCCTTTAAAAGACCTCTTTGATAGTTTATCCTAGGTTCTTACGCCAAGTGGTGGAGGTTTGATCCTTTCCCAAGCCTATGGTAATCTATTTGCTATGACAGGTAGTAAGAAATGTTTTCCATTTCCATATTTTGATATATACTTTATTACACCCGAAAGATGTGAGTATCTAAACACTATTTGTGAGGTGCTAGTGTATAACCTCCGTGCTTGTTTTTAGTTTTTAGTGGAACGATTATTTGTTGTAATTACTTTTATATTAGTGTTAAATGACCCATACCTTGTATTTTGATTAGAATAAAAGCGCATTTGCTTGAGGACAAGCAAATCTCAAGTGTAAGGGTATTTTATAAGGCGAAAAGTGTACCACTTTGAAGGGGTCATTTAAGCCCGAATTCGTGATTATTTGATCAATTACTGCCCTAAATCGTTCCTTTTGTCATTTTAGGTACTTTTGAGAAGAAATCTGGAAAAGGAAGCATTTTGGAGCATAAAAGTGAAGAAAACGGCAAAGTCTCAAAATCCTTGCTGGGAACAGTACCTGACGACATCAAGACTTCACACATGACGGCGTCAAGCTTGGCAAAAGAGGTGGAAGTGGAAAATACACATGACGTCCCAAACATTGTTAGTACAATTGACCTGACGGCGTCATGAAGGCCGTCAGGGTCAAAATGTATGTGACGGCCCAGAGCATAATTCCTTCTTGACGGCATCAAGATTGGATCTAGGCAATACGATCCTTAATTTGGCGGCGAGTTGACGGCGTCAGAAACTACAACGTGACGCCGTCAGGATATATTATCTATATATATGGAAAAGGAAGTATTTTGGAGTATAAAAGTGAAGAAAACGGCAAAGCTACAAAATCCTTGCTGGGAACAGTACCTGACGACATCAAGACTTCACACATGACGGCGTCAAGCTTGGCAAAAGAGGTGGAAGTGGAAAATACACATGACGACCCAGAACATTTTTAGTGCGATTGACCTGACGGCGTCACGAAGGCCGTCAGGGTCAAAATGTATGTGACAGCCCAAAGCATAATTCCTTCTTGACGGCGTCAAGATTGGATCTAGGCAATACGATCCTTAATTTGGCGGCGAGTTGACGGCGTCAGAAACTACAACGTGACGCCGTTAGGATGTATTATCTATATATATTTTTCCAATTTTTCATTGTAAAGTGTGGAACATTAGGAGAACTTTGGAGAGCTTAAACCCTAGACGAATTTTTTGTAAAAATAAGGGTTTCAACCCTTGTTCCATCCATGCTTAATTGAAGATAAGTTTTCCAATAATCATACGATATGTCCATGTGTTTTGTGATTCTATCTTATGCTTGTCTTTCTTTTTAACATGTTAGGCTAGGTTTTTATTGTGTTTGCTTAGATGTAGTGAAACCTAGATGTTGATTATTGGTTGATGGTTTGTTTATAATTGTTGTGGATGATTGTATTCGATGTTAGGCTTAAGAAAACTGGCAGACTTCCAATTGGTAACTTGCTTGAACGTCTTAAGAAACATGATCGGATTTGTACTACGATTTTTGGTTGTATTTAATGCATAAGTGAATTCTAGTGATTCCATGTTAGGAGCTTTTAGTCGGCTCGACATAGGAGTGAAGTAGGAGCTTATAGAGTTGGGGAATATTGTACACGGCCCTACGACTAGTATTAAGGAATATAACTCGTCATCAATGCAATTGTAAAAAGCTAATCAACCGGTAAAAGATATCTAGGGAGTAATGAAATCTAAGTAAACACATCTTTTCTCATTATTGTTTCCACCACATTAGTTTATTTTCATTTCTTTTTATTTTACTTTGATTGCGTCTTTAGTTAATTGGGTTAGTTGACTAGCAACTAATTCCGCCCACTCCTTCAAAACCCGAGATTTTACTTGTTTTTATAAAATATAAAAATACAAAAAGAATCATCCTTCACCTCTAGACCTGGTTTAGTAGGCTTTCTAATCCTAGTGAACACTATTCCTGAGTTGAACGATCAATCCCCCGGTACTTGTCACTATACTATACTACAACGATCAGGTACACTGCCTGGCGGGGATTGCAAGCTTCTCAAGATCCCTTGAGAAGTAAAACCTGTTGCGAGGGCGCAATCCCGGGTATCAACGCTAAACTTGTCAATGATGCTTCTTGTGAGCATACTATTCATGATTTGTTCCGACTATCTCCGAAACCTTGCACAAGTTCTAACATCATGTTTAATCTATTAACATGAAGCTAATACACCATTACTCACCTCTAGGTCTTGTTTAGCTTTCCGTAAGCTTCTCACGAGTACCTACTCACATGATAACCATTCTAGTGCTATTAGAACTTTCTAACACATTTATCTAACATGTATTGAGTCTAAACAACTTAAACATGATCACCTAAGGTGCTATTTCATCATTTAAGACACTTTTACAAAAACACTTTTAGTGCATAATTTTCTGGGTTGCTGCTGTATTTTGCACTTTATACCCACTTCAACTCAAAATTAGACCATGAGACCACTTGGGTTGGAAATTATACTAATAGGGCTAAAAGTAGGCTTTTGCGGCATGTCAATACGATAAACGGTATATTTTATACGCCCACAAACTTCAATTCAGCAAGCTGATCTAAACTTGTAACGTGTACAAAATGACCCAAAACTCATAACAAGCTATTCCAATAATTACCAAACTTATTTTACAGCTTATATAACATGTCAAGATCATTTTTCATCAGGACCATAAGCTATTTTATTAGTTTAAGCCCTTAATAAGCTTGTTTCAAACACTCCTTAATTGACATAAATAAACATAACATCACAACCATAACATGTATTCTTACTAGTCTTTAAGCCATGTTTTTAACACATGATTCTTGCTATAAACACATCATATCAAGCTTATAATATCACAATTTATCATAACCCATATCTAGGTTTACATGAAATCACCAATTTACATGGTAAGTCCTAATTTCACAACATAAATCACAATTCTTGAAAGCTATAAAAAGGTAAACTAACCTTGGATTGATGATGGAATACTAACTAAGATTACTTGAACCTTCTAGGTTAACACCAAAATCACCAAAGAAACTTTCCTCAAATCTCTCCTGTGAACTTTGATAATGATATGACTAACTAGTTCCTTTCCCTCCTAAAAGCCTTGGAATGCCACGTTTCACAACAACACATACATACGTGTTTTATTATGGCTATAACCTGAGGTTAATTCATCATAAGGAAATCTATGTAAAACTTATCAAGTAAGTTTCTCAGTTTTGCAAGGTTAGCCCCTGTTGTTAAGTCTCTTGCACCGTTAATCCTTTTAGGTAACTATTTTGCATTCCATGTCCTTATCTCCATAAAATACTATCATTTGGTCCCCTCTAATTTCTAATATTAATATAAAAGTCTATTTCTAAAACTTATAAAATGTCGGGTGTTACAACTCTCCCATACTGGAATTTTTCGTTACCTCACGAACACATTTGGAAACTATCCTGCTTAATTTCTACCTATTCAATAAATCTTCCTTACTGCACTTATTCTAACACTAGAACTAATTTTATTTCTAATAAATCTAAATCTTATCTAGCATAACTATAAACATATACTTAAAGTACCTGAACCTTGGCCGGTTTCATTCTTGACTTCTTCTGCTGGCATCATATATGCTCGACCCTGGGCTCTTACATCACTCGACCCTCTTCTTTCTGCATTCTTGATTTGTCTAATTTTGAGTTGAAGTGGGTATAAAGTGTAAAATACAACAGCAACCAAGAAAATTCTGCAGTAAAAGTGTTTTTTTCTAAAAGTGTCTTAAATGGTGAAATAGCACATTAGGTGATCATGTTTAAGTTGTTTAGAGTCAATACATGTTAGATAAATGTGTTAGCAAGTTCTAATAGCACTGGAATGGTTATCATGTGAGTAGGTACTCGCGGGAAGCTTACGGAACGCTAAACAAGACCAAGAGGTGATGAACTAAAATAACTAAATTTTATTGTCATCATTTATCTTATTTATTTGACTTGTTTTATTATATTATTCATGAGAATCGATACTTAATCATTTACTTTAGTAATTCTTAGGTAAAAACAAGCAATTGGTGAAACTTAACGATTTTGGACGAAATATGGAGCAAAACTAGCAAGATGTCAAAAGTCTACTAGAACCCAGAAGATGCGCCGTATCTCTCTCGACAGATACGCCACAATATCATACTTAGATGAATTCGAAAACCATTTCCTGACTTTGAAGAATGCACCGCATGCAATTCTAGCATGCGCCACATATGAAACTTTGGTCAACGAAGAAGGTCAAGCTTGTTCTACTCCAGATATGCCGCATCATATTTCTGACATACGACGTATCACTATAAAGACTTCACTAGATGTAATCCAAGACACTAATGGAAATGTGCCGCATACAAGAACTAAGTTATGCCGCATTTGAAGACGGTGTACGAATATTTCAGAATATATTAATCTTGGACCCCACGCAAAGTTAAGTTAATGCGCCGCATCTCGCTATTCTATGCGCTGTATCTTACCCTCAGACAGAAAGTATAAATACCCCAAGGACAGACGAATTTTGTGTGCAAGATACCAAGAGCAAAACCCTAAGAGACGAATTCGTTCAAAGAAGCTTCACAAGACGCACACACCAAACAAAGATCTTAGAGTTGTAAGAAGGTCCTGCGTGTATTTAATTCATTAAGTAGTTTTATTTTATTGTAATAGTAAGCTTTAATTCATCAGGATAGATGGGTTTGTGATATGTGACTACGGAACATCGTACACTCCCCTTAATATTGCTTTCCCATTAATTAAAGTTTATATGTTGATGTCTTTGGTGATTTATATTAGTGCTTTGATAACCTCTGTGTCTAGCTGAGCCCGTGGACTACCATATCTGCCCCTCGCCTATTTATTCTAGCGTCTCTAGAAAAGTAGGATAGACATAAGTGATCATTAAGGGTTTACTCGCCGATATACTCGATCCAACGAGAAAGACCATATTTAATGCACTTCATATAAAACTAGTAATAAAATAAGTGACAGGCTACTTAATTATCAGGACAAGTCTTCTTATAGTCTCTATTATCTATATGCGTACGTGTTGCTATTTGCTGTTTCATTCTCATTAATTTACTATTTAATAAAACCAAATCTGTGCTAGTCTCTCAGACTAAAACCCCCTTGCGTTAGATTAGATTGTAAAACTAACTTAGAATATTAAAATACTGATAGACAAATTAGGTTTTCGTTCCACTCTTAGTGATCAACACTCTGCTTACCATCTAGGCTACATTGATCGGGTACACTGCCCGTTAGTGTTCTTTATAGGTTAAGTCGGCTAAATATAAATTTAAAACTTGATAAGGAATAAACACCTATACAACGACAACATCAAGTTTTTGGCGCCGCTTTCGGGGAGTGAATTGTTAAAACTTGTTTATCTATTGATATTTTAATTAGGTTTTCTAACTTTTTTGTTTTTTATGTTTTTTAGATTTTATTTTTACTAACCTTTTGTTTGTTTGTTTGCATTCATTGTATATTTTGCATATCTTCTGTTTTTTGTGTGTGTTTGTTTGTTTTGTGTGTTTTTATTTGATTTCTGCATTAATTGCTGTCGTTGTATTATGCTGATCCAAACGATACAGCGCATTTGTTTTTTCAGATGCGGCGTATGGCATTTTAAAATTTTTTTTAAATACAGTGCATTTAATTATTTGAGTACGGCGCATCTACTTTTTAGATACGACGTATTTTGTTTTTAATCAAAAAATTTTTAAACCCTAACGAAAATACGACGCATCTGTTTTACAGATACGCTGTATTTAAACCTTTTATTAAAAACAGTTTTCGAATTAATTAAAACGGAAGTGACGCATCAATTTTTGTCGATACGGCGCATCTATCTGAATCAAAAATCTTTTATTTTTAAACGTAACGAAGATACGACGCAATAGTTTTTGCTAATACGGCGCATCTTGTTTTTTTATAAATATAATTGATTTATTGATTATTTAAAACATACGACGCATTTAATTTATTAATTGCGGCGTATTGATTTTCTTAATAAAAGTCTGATTTATTTTTAGCGATTAAGATACGGCGCATCCTATTATTAGGATACGGCGCATTGTCTGCAGATATCAAGAACTTTTACTTTTCATATTCCGTGTTCGTTGTTAATTTTCTGATATTCTACTTTATTGAACATACCCTACTGATGCTTTTTTGGTGACTTTCAGGAAGTGCATGACCAGAAGTTCGACTAAGAACTTAGCTAAACAATTCAAAGAACCTGAACGAGCTTTCCATTCGCTTAAGAAGCTTTTCAACACAAAAAGCATTGATCTTTCAAGTTCATCTGAGCTTGATTATTTTTCTGAATAGGAAGAAGAAGGAATAACAGAAACAATGACGGAACCAACAATAGAGGAGTACATGAACAAAACTCGAGCCGACTTTAGCTCAGGAATTTCTAGGCCTAAACTGGATGATGGGGCCAAATTTGAAGTAAAGGGTCGATTTCTCAAAGTATTGCCGTCCAACACCTTCAACGGGTCAAATCATGAGAATGATGATGAACATGTTGAAAGAATCCTTGACATTGCAAAATATTACCGGACAAAGCATACAACCTTTAATCAGTTTATGCTTCGAACTTTTCCTACTACACTTACAAGATCCGCAAAGTGCTGGTTAAACATGAAGCCTCCCAATTATATTAATAGCTGGATGGATCTTCAAACAAAATTCTTGGAAAAATTTAGTACAGATTTCTCCCGATGGATGAATTCTAAGTTTCGTTACCCAGGAAATATGTCCTCATCACTGAAAAATGAAGTTTGGATTTATTGGAGAGGTGAGAAGAAGAATGAAGATTCCGAAGATGAAGCAGCAGAATTATTTGGGATTGACACAGATCTCTTCAATTATGAAACGCCTTTATGCAAGGAATTCAATGAATTTAATTATTTATTGAAAATTGATACTGATGTGCTAACTGGAGATTTACCAGGGTTCAAAACGTACGAGGAATTCAAAAATACCTGGTATTATGAGTGGAATGATCAAATACCATGGGTTACTGATAAACCTTGGGAATTCAGACATATTAATCACACTTGTAAACCTATACGTTTCAAAGAAGGATTTAGTGAATGGCCAAGTTGTGATTGGAAATACGACGGAGCATGTAATGGAGGAAGCATAATAAGGAGCATCAAATACTACTTTCTGGGAGTGGGTGCACAATGAATTCAACGATTACACGAAACTTGATAGGAGATTGCAATGGGAATTAAAAAGGAAATGGGACGAAATCCAAGATTACTATCAATCCATTAATGGTGAAACTATTGTTATCCCCACGTTAAAGCTCAAGAAAATCTCGATGAATCCCGGAAGGAAGATGAGCTCGATGACTATTTGAATAAGGATGATTACTCTAAAGTTGTTAATAACGAGGAAGAAGAATTCACTAAAAGGAAGTGTCAACTACTTGGGATCGCCTACCGCAGTCCGCCTACTATGATCCTTGAAAAAAATGAAGTCATAAAATACTCTTTAGGAACATATGAAGAATACGCGGCAATCAAGGCTATTAAGTGCGACCAATTAACTCGATCCGAAGAAAATGTTTCACAACTTTATGGGAACATCTTTCGCATGAAAGACGAAGGATGGGACGTCACAAGAACAAAATAAGAGTTGAACGTGAGTCTAACTTGAAGACTCTGGAATAAAGAAAAGTGCTCACCATGAGACAACCCGGATTTATCCTTTACTGTTTTTCAGTGTCAAGTCTGTCAGATCTACAGTAGATGCGGCGTATCAACTGAACAGATCATATCTTTTATTTTATGAATTTTATTTTATTTCAAACTTTAAACATTATGTCAGTTTATTTAATGCTGTGCATCCCTGGTTAAGGATGCGACGCATCCAATTTTCTGATTCGTACTTATTCCAGGCTCGATATGGCGCATCTCATCCTATAGATGCGGCGTATCGACTGACCTGATGATTTCCAGAGTTTTAATTTTAATTTTTAGGTTTTATTTTCGCTAACTACTAATGAATTACGTGCAAGTTGTTACTTTCTTAATACAGGTGTGTTATTTAAACGAGGGTATATATATATATATATATATATATATATATATATATATATATATATATATATATATATATATATATATATATATATATATATATATATATATATATATATATTTCTGTACTTTCTGTGGAGACGTCATTCATGGAGGCTTGAACGCTTTCTCGCCCACAAGAAAGTAAATTTTGCTTACAAACGCATAATGGAGGATCATACCGAGCAAATCTCAGGGGAGTTTCCCGTTCTAATTCTTTTTATTTCCTTGTTTTTAATATTTATTAGGAACAACGAGGTCATTGTTCAACTTAAGTGGGGGGATGGAGAATTAGAATGCTTACTTGTCCTAAAATTTTAAAATTATGCTTAATCTTTACTTAATATATCAAAATGAAATTTTTTTTAGCATATTTTTGTTTAATCTAAGTTACATAACCGCACACATAACTTTATTTGCTAAAATATTTTTTGTGCGTGTGACTAGTAAACTTTAGAACTTGGCTCGCATACTATTTGAATCCACCATAATAAGCGCAATTGCAATAGGAATGACTTTTCTAATGCGGTAAAATTTTAGGATTACACCAAATAGCCTAAATATGTTATGTTTATTAGCTAACTACACTGGTTAGTTAACCCCCATGTAAAACCCTTTGTTAATCTCATTTTTAGAGTAAGATACCTTTAGAAAACCCTCAGAACCATTCCTTTCGTTTCATACACCTTTGTTAGTTGTTTTGTTACACATTAAACCTTAGCCTGCCCAATAGATTAATATACGTGGTTAGTTGCTTTAAGGCAAAGTGTGTTTCCTTGCGTTGCATGTGTTCGTGTGCGTTAATTCATTATATTTGGTTAGGTCGGAAAATTGCACAATGCAATGGAGTAAAAGTACATATTGTATAATTTTTGTGTCGTGTTATTTTTCGTGTGTTTACTACTTTCACTATTACCGTTATATCTGAAGTTATGAAAAGTATGGAAAAAAATATCCAGAATTATCGTTATAAGTAATGTGGTGAAATTTTACACATTGTAGTATATGTTGATGTAAAAAAAAAAAAAAAAAAAAAAAAAATCGAAAAATGAAAAGTAAAAGGAAGTTGGAAGTTTATTAAACCAACTATTGTAAAGTTTTGTACTAAGTGGTTGATATCGCCACTATTTGTTGTTGTATTATATTTATGGATTGATTGGGAGTTGGACGTTATGGGAACGCCAACTAAGGTTTATTCTTTGATTAAGAGTTTATTGAGTATTGATGAGTGTGTAAATACTCATCATTTTTACCATTTCTGAGCTGCCAAAACATCAAAAAACACTCAATAATGAATCAAAATAGTGAAAATATCCCAGGAAAGTGTTTTACATGTCTCAAATGCAAAAATACCAAAAACAGATGAAAAACGCACAAAGTTTGCATAATTGGCAGTTTCAGTCCCCCAACTTTCAAAAGTTGTCAAATCTAGTCCCTGGTCATTCTAAAAACTTGAAAAAGTCACCAAAGGTCCTTTTAAATCATAAAGTTACAAAATTAGTCCTTTGGTGCAAAGTTTTACAAAATGTCAAGTTTAGTCCCTGAAGTTTGGAAAATTGTCAAAAATAGTCCCTGGGATATTAAAACTTTGAGAAAAACAAATTTTGTCCTTGCACTAATCTCTTATGGCAGATTTGGTCGCTGGGTAAAAAGTTTGGTGAAATTACAAGGCAGGTCCCTGAAGTTTGGTGAATTGGCAGATTTAGTCCCTGGGGTTTTTAAAAAGTGAAAAATTCAAAATATAGCCTCATACTATTCATCATTGGCATATTACACCCTTTAAATCAAATTGGAAACATGCCAAAACCCAACCCCCAACTTTCCCGAAATTACAAAAATGGTCCTTGTGAAAATAAGCTAAACCGGATCCAAAATAAACTAATAAACCAAATCCAATCCAAACACCTTATCCAACTTGGGCCCAAAACTCACCCAGTCCAACACCTTAGCCCACCCATTCCCTAAAACCGTTCCAAATAATACCCAGGTCAAACCTGGGTTTGACCAAACCATCTCCTTCCCTCCCACCACAAAACCAGAATACCAGGGTAGTATTCCCCCCCCCCCCCTTGCACCACTTGAGCCTGCACCACACCCTTATCCTCTCCCCTCACACTTCCCCAAACACCTATCACTTCCACCCCCTAGGGTCTGTGACAGACCAAATTGATCAAAGTGCTCCTTTCCCGCCAAAATTATAAAGTGAGCAAAAGTGAACCAAATTGCAACCAAGTTGGTGGGAAAGACCTAATGGGACCCACAAGCTCAAGAAGGTGTATAAAATGGAAGAGAGAAGCAGTGGAAGAGACCAATTGAGTGTAGTGGTAGTTTTAGGTAATCGTAGGTAACTTAAATTAGCAATTTCAATTGTAATTTCCAGTTTTCAAAGTTTGTACTTCACATTTCCCGTGTATTTAGACTTTCAATAATCTCAATTTCAAGTTTTAATTACCTGTCTCAGTTATGCAATTTACTCTTATTTCAACAAATCTCAAAAAAGGCACAAGTGTTGTTTTTGTTGATTGTTATTGGACTCTAAAGCTTCTTTAAGCTCTGACAAAGTCTAAATAAGCCTTTAGATACATTACATTTCATTCCAAGTTAAGAAAATAAAAAATGCCAAAAATAGCTTATAAATAGGTGAAAAATAAAAAATCAATGTAACAAGAAGAAGGAAGCAAGAGCAAGGCTGAAATTGGAATTTCTATTGGTTTAGAACCTCTGGGAGGTATTAGGATGGTTAATGGATAACTTGGTTCATTATTTTCAGTCTGGACTCATTTGTAAGTTATTTCATAATTTCTTTGTATTTCACTGTATACTAGTTCATAGTGTTGCTTATTGCTATCTTTGTGCTTCATTGGTGTTATAAGATTAAATTATAGTCTAATATTGTATACTAGTTAATTAAAATCAATACTTGCTTAAGTTAATTTAATCCACTGTTAGAATTAGTGTAGAAGTAACTATTGGCTTTTGTTGCTATTGTTGTTAGTTATGTGTTCATTTAAGTTTATTACATGAGATTGTAACCTCTGAAATCAGTTTCCATAGTCAAATCTTGAAATTCCTTTGAAAATCGCAAAATCCTATTGTAAAAGGAGTGTTTGGATCATGACTGTATCTTGTGTCTGAGTAGTTATTTAGTGGGTGTTTTGGTTTTGAGGTATTGCATCAGTCATAGTAGAATAGCAGAACCATCAAAATTCAAGTTTCTTGTGACCAATAGTCAAAATCACCATTATCCAACCTTGGCTGTCCACTGTTGGAGTTTCTTGGACCCAAATCATCATCATAAGCTTGAAACTTGTTATAGTAGCTTAATTTAATCTTAATTAGGGTTTACAAACATCATTTAATCATCCAAGCTCAGCCAAAGTTCATTAAAGTCAAAAGTTAGTTTTTATTCAAAAGTCAACTTTTGCTCATCTCAGATTTTTACAAGATTTCAAAGATTTGTTTTGATTTATGTGTTGGGATTGAGCCTTTGAGCTTTTGAGGTTTTGATCTTTACCAGCTGATCTTAAGGATCCCATCACCCTCTTATTTTTAGGATTTTTCTTGTGGGCCCCACAAAGCCACAAAGTGACTTGCAGGGCACACAGCTGCCCTGTGCAGCAGTTACACCACCCCAAACCACCCACTTTGGTGGTGGTTTGTGGTCACCACAGTGGGCCCCACACCCTAGACTTTGGTTTTTCCAACCCCCCTCCTACCTGGCTACCCCATTTGACCATTAGTTTGACCCCTAGGACAGTGGACCCCACCTCGAATAAGGCCTAAAGATTGTCCCAATTCTGTGTTCAGTTTTAAATTGCAAAGTACTTATTTGATTGTGTTCAGCTTATTGGAGCTTATTTCTTGCTATTATCTGTTTGTTTAAGCTTGTTGAACTTATTTGTATCTGTTTTCAGCAAAGTGGGACCCACACAAGCTCATTTGAGCTCCTTTTCCTTGTTAGTCAACCAAAGTCAAACTGTTAAGACAAAAGGGGTGTGCATAGCTTATTTTTAAGTTTTAAAATAGTTGTTTTCACAAAAAGTCTTTGTTTTTATATGTAAAACAAGTTTATAAAAGAAAAATCCAAAAAAAATTAGTTTTAAAATAAGTGTTAGTTTCTATTTAATTCAATTTAACTTTAATTTTCATTTTTAGATTTTAATTAAGTAACTAGTGTTTTTATATTTTTATTAATTATCTTATTTAGTAAAGTAATTTAGGTAAAATTTTCAGATTTTTATATTACCATTTAGTATTAATTAGATTTAATTTTAGTTTTCTTTATTATTAATTAATATTAAGTAATAAATATCATATTTAGTTTTCATAAGGTTACACTTAGTTTTTATATTTTTCCTAGCTTTAATATAGTACATTAGACTTTTAGAAAATATATTTTCAAATTCTACTATTAATTTTATATTTTTCTTATTTTAATTGTTTTAAGTAATATTAAGTTAATTAAAAGGTAAATAATTAGTAGTTTAATCTTAAAACTTAATTTCTAGAGTTTTTATAATTTTTTAGGATTCCTGTGATGGTTAAGTAATTTTATAAATTTTCTTGTAATTTTCTAAGTTACTTTAGTATTAATATTAATTAAAAGTAGTTTAATTAGTTAAATTAAGTTAAATAGTTTTTAATTAATAACAAAACCACAAAAAGACAAAAATATTTATTTTTATTTTTTTTATACTTTCTTCAAGTTCTAATTTAGGTTTAGAAAATATTTTTGTTAATTTTTAGTTTAATTTAAATCATTTGTCATTTTTAGTTTATTTAAATTAGATTTTAATTTAGATTTTAAATAGTTTAATTAATTAAATAATATTTAAATAGTATTTTAATCATTTCCATAATTTCATTTTCATTTTTAATTTTCAATTTTGAAAAAGTGTCAAAAGCACCCCCTGTAGTTTGATAAATACCAAAAACCCACTTTTTCAGTCCGATTGCGTAAACCTGAATTGTGAATACGTGCATATATCTGTTATCTGATTTTTGTGAATATTATATCTGTGTACAAATACCATCATAACAGTAGCAATTTCAACTCCACATCATCTGGCTACTGTCCTCAGTGCCACTTTCTCAAAAACGATTTCAAACGACACCATTTCAATCTCGCTGGGACTTTAACGACCCGGGAAAACACTACACTATCACCGGAGTATTGATTCTAGGCTGTCTTTGACTTGTTGACCTTGGTCAATAATAATCTGATGGTTCGGGCTCAATCAAGTATAACTTGTGTCTACCTAAAGCGTGAGTTACAAGTGTCAAAAGCGTGAGTTATTCAATGATACGAGTCTTATTCATGGGATGGTTGGGAAAGTGATTAACCACACTAGGATTTAATCTATCTGTTTGTTTATTTTTATTTTAAACCCGTTTTTATATCCTAAATGTTATCCCTACCCTACCGTATTGTTGTATTTGTTGTTAGCTTTCGAGCATCCGGATATAATGATGGCCAAGTAAGAATATTAAATGTGTAAATAAGGTAGTGACCATCCAAGTATTAGATTAATTGACTAACGCGCCAGCGATCTAGTTTATGAACTAGTGACCATCCGTTAGTTGAAAGGTCGAGGACTTGTGCTAGCGACCTACTAAGTTTATGCAGGAGATGTTTGAATGAAGCTAGGTTTAACCCTTAAACCTCACAAACCCTTTTTACCGCTTTAGACATTTTATTCCTTAGCTTTAGTGGAGGAGATGTGTATGATTGCCAAGATTATGATAGAATATTCATCACAACTAAACAATGAGACGATTAGATCGTTCTTAAATTAAAATTTTACATTTGTTTCTAAATCGTTAAGTGTTTGGTTGTGTGATTATCATAAAACGAATACATGCTTAATGATAAAAATAAATCCTAATACCTTTTAGGATACAGTTTCATAATTTATAATCTAGAGTTTAATTCGGAACAAGTAAAGTTCAAGTGGGGGGATATTTGATGAACTCAAATAACTACATTTTATTGTCATCATTTATCTTATTTATTTGATTTGTTTTATTATATTATTCATGAGAATCGATATTTAATCATTTACTTTAGTAATTCTCAGGTAAAAACAAGCAATTGGTGAAACTTAACGATTTTGGACGAAATATGGAGCAAAACTAGCAAGATGTCAAAAGTCTACTGGAACCCAGAAGATGCACCGTATCTCTTTCAACAGATACGCCGCAATATCATACTTAAATAAATTCGAAGACCATTGCCTGACTTTGAAGAATGCGCCGCATGCAATTCTAGCATGCACCGCATATGAAACTTTGGTCAACGAAGAGGGTCAAGCTTGTTCTACTCCAGATACGCCGCATCATATTTCTGACATACGGCGTATCACTATCAAGACTTCACCAGATGTAATCCAAGACACTAATGGACATGTGCCGCATACAAGAACTAAGTTACGTTGCATTTGAAGACGGTGTACGAATATTCCAGAATATATTAATCTTAGACCCCACGCGAAGTTAAGTTAATGCGCCACATGTCGCTATTCTATGCGCCGCATCTTACCCTCAGACAGAAAGTATAAATACCCCAAGGACAGAGGAATTTTGTGTGCAAGATACCAAGAGCAAAACCTAAGAGACGAATTCAGTCAAAGAAGCTTCACAAGACACACACCAAACAAATATCTTAGAGCTGTAAGAAGGTCCTGCATGTATTTAATTCATTAAGTAGTTTTATTTTATTGTAATAGTAAGCTTTAATTCATCAGGATAGATGGGCTTGTGATATGTGACTACGGAACATCGTACACTCCCCTTAATATTGCTTTCCCATTAATTAAAGTTTATATGTTGATGTCTTTGGTGACTTATATTAGTGCTTTGATAACCTCTGTGTCTAGCTGAGCCCGTGGACTGCCATATCTGCCCCTCGCCTATTTATTCTAGCGTCTCTAGAAAGTAGATAGGCATAAGTGATCATTAAGGGTTTACTCGCCGATACTCGATCCAACGAGAAAGACCAGATTTAATACACTTCATATAAAACTAGTAGTAAAATAAGTGACAAGCTACTTAATTATCAGGACAGGTCTTCTTATAGTCTCTATTATCTATCTGTGTACGTGTTGCTATTTGTTGTTTCGTTCTCATTAATTTACTATTTAATAAAATCAAATCTGTGCTAGTCTCTGAGACTAAAACCCCCTTGCGTTAGATTAGATTGTAAAACTAACTTAGAATATTAAAATACTGATAGACAAATTAGGTTTTCGTTCCACTCTTAGTGATCGACACTCTGCTTACCATCTAGGCTACATTGATCGGGTACACTACCCGTTAGTGTTGTTTATAGGTTAAGTCAGCTAAATATAAATTTAAAACTTGATAAGGAATAAACACCTATACAACGACAACATCACACGTGCTTAGATATCATGTTATATATAAGAAATTCAGAATCAAACTTATGTTTATGCCATGTATAAGTAGTCATACGACTATAAGTCGTGCAATTTAATCATGTTATAGACTATTATGCTTATATTAGAATTTGCAAGTATTATTTCTTAATTATTCTGTTCACTCACTAAGTCACAAGGACTTACCGTTCTCAGATCAGGTCTTATGTAGGTAAATGAAGATAGGCGATGGGGCTTGTAGATAGCAAGTAGGAGTGCATTTTGGGAGATTAACGGCTACGCTCGATTATAGGTGACGAGCGACTCATTCAAGCACTTTGATCTTTCTTGTAATGCCCTATGTGTCTTTTAAAGTCTAAAGTTAGTGTTACAACAGTTATAATCAGTCTAGTGTCATTTTAGTAGTCTATGACAAGTAACGTGGTTATGTGTCGTGTAAAGGGGTGTTTGGCATAAAGCCATTCCAACCCATAATGACCCATTTTGGCTTTTATACGGGTCCAAATGATTAGTACGTGTTATGTATAGTTTTTATGGAGTAAATATATGTTTGGTTTATGTTAATTCAGTCTTCAGATGCATACTATGTAGTGTATGTGGCGTATTGACTTTATAGTTATAATAAAAAAATCAGTCTCGAGTCGGGCGTTACACAATTATCATTATGTAGTTTAAAAATGAGAACATTATAATTCTAGATATTAACGTTATGGTAATAGAGAAACAGGAGTAGTAGATGATCTTTTTGCTGATATGGACTTATTGGAAAGTAAATTACACTTCTGATGCGTGGTTTTGCAACCTTGCAAAAGGTTTTACCTCTCAAGGGATCTTGAGAAGCTTGCAATCCCCACCAGGCAGTGTACCTGACCGTTGTAGTATAGTATAGTGGCAAGCACCGGGGGATTGATCGTTCAACTCAAAGAATAGTGTTCGCTAGGGTTAAAACTCAATTAAACTAGATCTAGAGGTGAGAGATGATTCTTTTTGTGTTTTTATATTTTATGGAAAGCAAGTAAAAATCTCGGGTTTTGGAAGAATGGGTGGAATTAGTTGCTAGTTAACTAACCCAAATAACTACAAATGCGAATAAAATAAAATGACACTAAGTAAATGTGGAGAAAAACAACAATAAGAGAAAATGTGTTTACTTAGATTTCACTAATCCCTGGTTATCTTTTACTAGTTGATTAGTTTGTTACAATTGCATGGATAACGGGTTATATTCCTTAATACCATTCGTAGGGCCGTGTACGATCTTCCCTAACTCTATAAGCTTTTGCCTCTTCCTATGTCGAGCCGACTACTAGCTCCTAACATGGCCTCCTTATCAGTTACTTATGCATTAAATATAACCAATTAATCGTAGTACACATCCGATCATGTTTCTTAAGACGTTCAAGCATGTTACCAATTGGAAGTCTGCCAGTTTTCTTAAGCCTAACATCGAAATCATTCATCCACAACAATTATAAACAAACAACCAACCAATAATCAATAACTAAGTTTCATTACATCTAAGCACACACAAAGAAAACCTAGCCTAGCATGTTAAAGTAAAGACAAGCATAAGATGGAATCAAACAACACATAGACATATTGAATGATTATTGGAAAACTTATCTTCAATTAAACATGGATGAAACAAGGGTTTGGAACCCTTAAAAGTAAGGTAAAAATCGTGTTAGGGTTTCTCCAAAGTTCTCATCCCTTAACAAATGAAAACTAGAAAACTATATATAGATTTTTGAGTCTCATGGCGTCACGTGTAAATCCTGACTCCGTCAACTCGCCGCCATAAAAACTCTCGTATTGCCTAGATATCTGACGCCGTCATGTGTAACTTGTCTCTTGGCCGTCTCTTGTATTTTGTACGTGACAGCCTTGGTGACGTCGTCACGTGTAAATCCTCCAAAAACATTCTGGCGTGTCACGTGTAACTTGATTATCCACCTCTTTGTCAATGCGTGACGGCGTCACATGTAAATCCTGACGCCATCAGGTACCAAATTCAGCATGATTGGGAGACTTTGTCGTTTTCTTCACTTTTTCGCTCCAAAAACGTCCAAAATGCTTCCTTTTCCAGATTTTTTCTCAAAAGTACCTAAAATGACAAAAGGAATGATTTAGGGCAATATTTGATTAAATAATATCGACTTTAGGCTTAAATGACCCCCTAAAAGCGGTACACTTTTTGTCTCATCAACTTCTCATTAAGAAACCTCCCAAAGGCAAAAGCTACACTCACTACGCTAAATAGCATACTACTTGATGCAGTTCAGGAATTGACCTCAAGTGTCAAAGTTTTTGTTTTCAGACTCAAATAATGTGGTGAAGGTGCATATCCAAACTAAAAAAGATGTGAGTGGGGTGGGGGGGGGGATTGACAACACTGACCGTTTACTTGAGGAAAATTTGACAACAGTTTGACGCACAGTCGGGTAACTAGGAAACGTTTTAGAACGTATTCCCTGAGAACTATAAAATTCTCTTCTACTTAGTGTCCAGTTTTTCTCTAGTTAATCGTTCACGTTAATGTACTTGCTTGTTCTGTCAGTAGCGAAATTCTGATCAGCTTGATGTTTGTTAGCATCTTTGTAGTAATTAGATTGATTAATGATCTTGTATGTGCCTTTTCCAAATGGACTGATATATATTGTATGTTTTTGTACTTTCTGTTGGCAGCCTGATAATGTCTACTCACAACCGTGACTCCAATTTCATGATGAGTGTGTGCATGCTTTACGCCTTTACATGGATACATTTCTATTACTATTTACTCTTACCCCTGTTTGATTGTCAAACAAACAAGTTTGGTTTTGGTCTTGTCGAGCTATTCTTTTCTGTATGAGGTTGGATATATTTCTCTAATATTGATTTGTATTCATGAGCTGTATTGCTAGTCATGAGATGGAGTTATGTTTTCGTGAAAAGACAAATGTACTTTAGTTTATTTCAGGCCTTTTTGTTAAGTTATCTGTTTCATAAAAATGCAAGTTTGACATGATTGAATATGGTAATTTGGTATATCATTCATCGTGGATAATAGTTTTTAAATTGAAAATTAAAAAGTATATTGGTATTTCCCATTGCATGCAGCATTAGACAGTTGCCTACTGCTTGAAAATGTAACATTTTACCATAGATCTGGTTATAATTTACCTCTAACGCAAATAGAAGTTCAAATTTATGGCTTAAAGAGAACATGTCTGTGGAAAACTAGAAGGGGGTTGAATAGTTTACCGTTTAAAATCTTTTTAACTTGTTTAATTATCTTTTGAAACTTTCTGTTTAATCAAAGATATATACACAAACACAATATATAACATGCAAGTATAAAGAAAGAAACGATCAAACCACAACACGAGTATTTATCGTGGTTCGGCTACAAGGACTCTTTTTCCTTGCCCTACGTCCACGCCCCGAGTATCCAACTCGAGAGTTTCTTTCACTAGTCAACAAGCTCCTTTTACCAGCGGAGAAAACCTTACGCGTCGCTTATACACGTTTACCGACACTAAGCTAGATGTCGAGTTCTTTTACAAGGGTACAACCACTCCCTTTAGTTCTTTTACAAGGGTACAACAACTCCCGTCACACTTTGTATTTTGAGGACTAAAATACTAACCGATCACTACTGAAAATACACAATCAAATGAAGTGTAAACTACAAAAGTCTACATAATGCTAAGCTAACAAGTCTTGCAACGTTGTGTTGAATACTTGTAACTTTTTATGAACTCATGAACTTCTTTGTTACAAAAAGAAACTTCACATATGAAATGAGATGTTAAAGGTGTAACACCCCCAAATTTGGGATACGCAGCGGAATTAAAGCTGGGTGTTACTCGACGGCACAACAATTATAATAATAGGAAAACAATCTCTGATTGAGTTGTTTTAGAAATTTTATTATTCAAATATCAGAGTTTACAAAATGAGGTCCCAGTAGTTTTACAATTTGTTAAATACTCTATCAAAGAATAATAAAATTTTAGCCTTCCCTTCGTATCCATGCTCTTCCATGCCATCCTTGTTTGTTATGGACCTGAGATAAACATGCTAAAATGTCAACACAACGGTTGAGTGAATTCACAGCGTTTATAAATAATAATTTGAACACAAGTTAGATATAAAACAAAGTATTGAAATGTAATATATTGCTCTAAGCCTCATAAGCGCAAACGTTAACAATAAGCATCATAGTAAAGAGTTATGATGTAGATTACTGACATAATTAAATGAAAGTAATAATGCCCTCCGGTAGGAGTTTATCGTTTTCCTATGTAAAAGAGGGTCTTTATCACAAATGGAAACAATGACAACTTAGGCAATATCAATCAAGATAGCATACAGAAAAATACTTGTGTTCGGTTTTGTAGCATGTATCTCCCCACAAGTTTGAAAAACGTATTAAAAATAGTGGGACTATGAACTCACCTTGGATGATACGGTAGAATGAATGGGAAACAACTTAAATAAAACGTCTCCGATACGAAACCTGAGTTGATTATGTCAAGTTTCAGTATTCGTATTTACGTATATGTGAGTTTAATATTTGTTATCGTAAAGGTTTTGTTAACAATTATTACTTTAGTTATTATAACATGAAGTCTCTTCAAAAGTTATTGGTATTAAGATTTTACCATTTTTCTTATTTATGGTTTGTTATTCGATATTGATATATAAGTTTTTATAACAAGTCCTGAATCGTTATAACGTTAAATATATTTCTTATATAAGTTTTATAAAAACTTGTTCCTATCGTATAACTATTACATGCGTTTTATAAAATAACTCGAATCCTTTAATGTGTTAAAACATATTCCCGAATCACTATATAATAAAAATATATTATTAGATTTTTTTAATAAAAATATTACACTTTTTACCCTTATAGTTTCAAAAATGACACTTTATACCCTCAACTATTGTATGTTGACAAAAACAGCCCTTGTACTAATACATTTATAAAAATTACATGCAAAACTTACGCTTTAATTTTCAAGAAATAATTATAATAGTACCTTTGGTATAGATTTCAAGATAAAACGAGTTCAATTTTTAGACAAATCCTTACAAGGTTTTTACAACGTCCTTGATCTTTTCAAAAGTTGGCCAGGTGTTCTATCCAACGGTTCAGACTAGAGGTCATGAGCTCTTATGGTTTGCTTGTAATAGTTTTCTAAAGTTGGGTCTCTAAAACTATATTTTTAACGTTAAATACTAAGTATTTATTCCAGTTTTAGTGGACGACGGTCCAGAATTAGCACTCAATATAATCAAGGTTACTTAATCATTTTCCTACGTTCTTGATCCTGCTTAATCTATGCTAGGTGGTCTTCATTTTGCCCCTGAGTTTAGGTTCTTAGGCGATCGATTGATAGGTGAAATAAATGGCCAAAGTTGTGTACCTGGAGCAGGTCCTTGATTTGGGAAAGAATACAAAAACGAATTGGGTTTCTATTTTAAAGCCTATGAACTGATTTGTTGAGTATCCTAGCATGTTTATATATGTTCCTAAATTATCTATCATCAATATTAGGATCCTAGTTTAGTATATATGTCGAAAACATTTTATTTAAGGGTTTTGTTTGGTCTAATGACTCGTGAGAATAAAAATATGACATGTACATCTTATGGCATGGTCTTGGGGGCGAATTGAAGTGTGCTAGGTGGTGTTTAAAAATGTCTTTTTGCCGGGCTTAATACATTTAATTTGTGGTAGAAAAATAAGGCGAAAAATGAGTGTTTGGGATAGTTTCATGTTAGAAAAAAAACAGAAAAATACGAGTTCAAAACTTTGTAAAACTTATGGGTTCATTATTATGGCTCATGTACAATATTATGTAGCTCATTTAAGTGGCTTCCTAATGAATTTTAAAGCTTATATCAAGTTATTCCAAAAAGGGTTGTTGGTTCTGGTTCTCGACACAACAAAAAGAAAAAAAATACATATAGCTTTGAAACAAAGATTAAGTGTTCCATTCCTTTGCCCTTTAAACATGTTTACTAACTTATTTAAATGCTTTTACTATAAGTGTTAAAGTTATAAAGTAAACTACAAGTTTATCTAGGGTGTTTGTTTGCTCGTTATATCAGAAAGCAAACAGAAATATGGTTCCAACCTTTATAGTTTCAGGAACTTGTTATTGTGGCTCCTAAAGATGTTGTCTAGTTTATTTAAATGGGTTCCTAAGGTATTTCTATAGTTCATAGCAAGGGTCGAAAAGTTTTGAAATAAAATAAGTTACATAGTGGCTGTTGGTTTTGCTCGTTAACATCAGGAAACAAAAGAAGTTTGCTTTTTTTTATTTATTATTATTTTTTTTTTATTTTTTTTTTATCTTAGCTACTGATTAGTACTTGTTTATTGTTATTTATGAGTGCTAGGTAAGGATGGAAAGAGTTTAGAAAGCTTGGTACTTACAATACTAAGGGTAATCAGTTTGGAAGTGAAATCGACTAGGAGGGCTCAAGGGGTGCAAGACTTCTTCAAGGCTTCTAGGCTTCACTCTAATGCTTCTCCTTCTTGTGGCCTTAGGATCAGAGGGTAAAAGAGTATAATTGTGGTGTAAGTTATTGAAGAGGGAATACAAGGAAAGGTGTGTTTGGTCGTTATTTATAGGGGATGGACGAAGGGCTTCTAAAGGGGGCTAAGTCACATGGTTGGGAGAAGGGAGACAAGGTGATGTGTTCCCTTGTAGTTGGTAAAATGAGTTTGGTAAAGTTTGTGTTATTAGAATGGTATTACGTATGGAAAAATGAAGTTACCATGTGCATGGCTTGAGATATTTTACCTATGTGTTGAAAATATAGTAGACCTGGTGATGTGTTGCTTGAAGTTTGTAAGATCCAGGTGTGTTTGTAAGATGGTTCGAATGGTGTATCTTTTTAGATCCACAAACTGGCTTGACACATTTGACTAAAGTTGAAGATCTGGAAGGTTTGATGGTGTGGCTCAATATGAGCCAAGAAGTGTTTAGTGAGGCTTTATAGAAAGCTAGCCTAATGAAGGTGTAGGTTATGCAGCTGTGGTGTCGATGCTAGAAAAGAGAAGGGAAATTTATTGGGTTTGTAGTCTTGGATACATATAGAAAGGAAAGTTATTTGAAGTGTGGAATTTGTGTGTGTATGTACGTAGGGAGTTTGAGAAGCTTTTATAAACTAATTTGCATGGGACATAGTGATGTGTAGAATTGTTAGTTACTTATATCAAGTGGTTTTAGAATGAAACACATAGAGCTAATGGGACATAACGATGTGTAAGTATTCTTAATCACTTATATTTGAATGGATTAGGTAGGAGCACATCTATTAGCAACTCTTTTTATATATAAGGCTTGAATTTATAGCATGTTGCTTCATGTTTTTAGTTTTTACTTGCATGACACATATGATATTTTGAATTTGTCATGTTGGTTGAGTAGGAGACATATATATTTAAGGGAAAACGTGTGGTGGTATTAGGACACAAAGAGTGAATCAATTGCACACTACACTTTTCTTTCTTGTGTGATTAATAAGTATACACGTTATTATATAAGCATATGGCTCATGCATGCACAATATGATTCTCAAGTGGCATAATTAATTTTCATGCAATTTAAATGACGTGTTGTATACCAGATTGACTTGAATTGTTTACATGTTTTTATTCCAAGAATTTTCTAACGTGTGTATGCATTTGGTTGACATGCTTCATATGTGAAAGATATTATTGATTTAAGTTTTGTAGGATTGTAGTTTTGATCCTGGTAATTATTATCGTTAAGTCCTTAATTCACGGAATTTAGAAACAGGTGACATAAAAATATAGAGTTTATAAAAATGTTAAAAATTATCAACATACTTAATTTTAATATTTAAAATGAATCGTGGTTTATCGGAGTGTTTAAATGTTATTTAAACTAAAAATTTATAGTGATAATAAATAGAAATTAATTGTTAATTTAATAACCGAAAAAGTTTCGTTAAAACTCTAAATGGCTAAAGTTTAGTTTGAACGTTTGTCACAATTCGCCATTTCAGGTCATTTCAGGTCATTTCGGGAACTTTGGAAAAACACTATTCATAAATCACTATTCATCAAAACACTATTCATCGTTTTACTATTCATCATTTTCGAGGTCAGTTTGATATTCTGAGAAACATTTGGGAAATTTACAATTCACTAAACACTATTCATTTCCGGAAAAGTTTTCAATATTCACTTGCATTACTCATTTCATCGTAAATTTAGTTTACGGGTATTCAAATTCGCGTAACCGGATTGGTTTAGGTGCGAATTCATTTCATTAGTGCTAAGGACACTGCATACGGACTGGAGATAGTCTGCATATCATCATAACAGCATTTTCATGTTATACCACTCTCAGGATTTTCAAATTTCTATATTCAGTACATTTAACGTTTTTACGTATAAGTATTTATAGTAAACGTTAACACCCGGTTTATACACGACGAATATATCTAAATATTCCCACAATGGTCCCGACATATTTTTATATCCATTTTAACATCATAAAAGTTATAACATTCAGTTACCCAGTATTTTGGAAATTTATTTTATTTATAACGTACGCTTATGAATATAACGAAGGTTTTCGTGAAAACTAAACAATAATCACCCGATCACTCAGTAAATGTACCCAACATATTTTTAATATGTTTTTAACATTATTATAACGTTATTATAATCCCGGTTAACTTCGTGAACGTTTATTGCTATTAAACCCGGTACCCCGATTTTAACGAATAACACGTAATAACACTTAACGCTACACCAGATTTCTAATTAAATACCAAGTACCCCTACCCCCCCCCCCCCCCCCCCCTTCTACCCTTTGAAAACCGGCCACATGAAACCCCTTTAACCTTATGCATTAAATTTCCTAAGTATTAAACTAATAAACCTTAAAAACCTTACATTAACCAAAAACCAAAATCATAAACCACACTTTTTAGATAAGAAAGATTTTCATCTCATTTTCTTCTTCCTCTCTTGCAAACCCACGACCAAACCACCATCCATAGATCAAGTGATCATTTTTCAAAAGTTATAACACTAAACTTGTTCCTTTTACTTGCCTAATCAAGAATCAATCAAGAAAAACACAAGAAATCCAAGCATAATCATCATCTAATCATCTCATTTTATCAAGTAAGTTATCAACTTTATTTTTACATGAAACATCTTATATTTACTTGTATTTCATGATTTCCATGCTAAAAACCATGTACAACTAGCTATACCACCATTTATTTTGTCAAAAATGGAACATACAAACCCTAACTTTTTATTTATGAATCCCCTTGCTATAATAACTTGGTTAGGAGTCCATGGCACCCTAAGAAGGTGTATGGTAGGATTAGATTAGCTATGTGGTGATTACAAGAGGTTTGGTGATGGTAGAAATTAGTTATAAACCTTGAAAACTTGATTTGGAGCATGTTTTAGACATGCTGTCCCATTTTGTGAAAACCTGGAAAATCAGTAAACACCAAGGGAACTTTGGCAAAATTTTTAGAAAATACTTTCAAAAACGAAACCGTAGGCGAAAGAACGGATTAAAAAGAGTTAATAACGAAGAAGTTATGATTTTTGCAAGATTGTTGACGAAAAGTATTTTCTGGAAAAATGTTTGCTGTTGGACGTTTTTCATTGGACAAAAAGAGGCTTTAGACGTAACCCGGAGGAGCCGAGCTTTCCAAAATATATTACTACATACTAAGATGTAACCGTGGACATAAAGAACAAGTAAAACGGACAAGTAACGACAAAGATATTCACGTTTGAATATCGGCTAAACCCATTTTTATTTGACAGCTTTTAATAAAAATGGACACTAAAACTACGAAGTACTTTTATAAGCTAGAAATAATATTAAGTACCAAGCTTTATAACTAATGTAGTATTAGTTATTACAAGAATGTTTTCATCATTTCAAGGCGATATTACAATGATTACAACCCGAGGATTTCAACGCTAACATGGAAACATACGATATATATATATATATATATAAGTATATATATTACAACTAGCTTATTATATTTTCTAATAGCAATATTTTTTCCAAATTCTTGGATTATATATTTTTGATAACACCAGTGTCTTTCCAAAGAGTAAGAGTGGTATAGGAACATGAGCATGGACATTCATAACATCATTTCACGATCTAAATTAGATCGTTCATCTTTCATATTAGGTTGCGGCAGTTAACCGATCATTGTTGTTCACTTCATTTCATTTCAAGTATCATCACTTAAGGTGAGTCATAGCCCCTACTCTTTTAATTGTTCTATCAACTCTTTGGGGGAGATACATGCTACTACTTGCTTACTTGTACGGATTCACATAACATTATACTTGATTACATTATACTTGATTCCATTATTCTTGATTACATACATACATGATTGATACATGCACACATACTTACTATTATACTTTGGGATATGGCCCCAGATTAAGTTGCTGGGCACAACCATGGATACATACATACAGACTTCCAATGGCCCCAGATTAAGTTGCTGGGCACAACCATGGATACATACATACAGACTTCCAATGGCCCCAGATTAAGTCGCTGGACACAACCATTGAGACATACATACAAACATGAGGTCTTCGGATATGAAGTGTAGACTCACTACTAATTGCTTAACTGTTGTTATGAACTTATACATATCTTAATCATATTATATTGTAGCAGTGGGTTGTAAACACACAGGTTACAAGTCTCTTATGGCGGGACTTGCAACTGAGTGGATTTACGATGCCTTTGCTGTGTGAACATTCTTTATAGGCTTTTCATCTGTACTAAGACAAACTCTATGAACTCACCAACCTTTGTGTTGACACTTTAAGCATGTTTATCTCAGGTTAGAAAGGCGATAGCAGGTGTGTGGAGCTGAGAGTCTTAGGGCATGCTTTTGGAGACTTTCACTTTTATCGTTTACCATTCGATACACTTTAAAAACTTATGTATTATTCTGCTTTGGGATCTTTGTTTTGTAAACTATGACTTTTATCTATTCGAATGGTAACTTTTCAAAAACGTCTCATTTAGAGTTCGTTTTCTATATCTTGTACTTTGTGCCCTGAAGTAGCATCCCTATGACACAGTCTTCCGCTGCGGTATTTTGGGGGTGTTACAACGTTTAATAATTATATATTAACGAAAAATTGTAACGTGGTAAATATAAATTGAAAACTTTGGTACTTGACATATAAAAATATTTATTCAAAACAAAACTAAGTGAATGAGTTTATTTAGAATATGAGTTACGTTATGATAATGTTTAAATAATAAAAGAAAAAAATTATACGTGAAAAATGGTTAAGTATTAATTTAATTTAAGTGGAAATTTACCGGTGGTTACAGTCTCACCCCCTTAACGGAATCCCGTCCCGGGATTCAATCTATGTTAGATGTTGAAGCGATGAGGAAGAAATGAAGTTTCACTTATGAAAACTTTATAAGTTAGAATTTATTGTTTTACATGTGAAAACATTATTCTGATAGTCATATACTCTTAAGAAAATTTTATTTTAAATGAAGATTGTTATTTATAAGATTTATCATGTTTCAGTAATCATCATGGTTTCTGATTACTTGTTTTGTAAAAATCAAATTTTTGACGTCGAAAACCGTCTTTTAATAAGGAAAATTTCGGATGAGAACTTGATGAATGTAAAGAAAATTTTTAAACTTTTGTAGATGACGAATCCGTTTGTTCCTTAGTAAAAGTTTTAAATTTTCAAATGTTATGAACAGTAACTCCTAACGGCTAGTGAACAGTAATTTCCAAAGGTCGTGAACAGTGACCCAATGGTCGTGAATAGTGTTCCAACGGTTAGTTTTTATCTTATAAATACCCCATTTCAATCCTCATTCTTTCATATTAATCTCTTTACCTATATTTCTTACAAAATGCCGCATCCTATTACTATTGTCGCACTTATGTATACTGTTCCCGCTGCTATTTACTTTGCCTATGTCCCAGAGGAAGACTACGAATTCTTGGCTGTGGTCTTAGTGGTTCTCGTACCCTTAGTGATCCTAGCTATCGGAGTGGATAAAATATGGGGGTAGGAATGTCGAAATAAATTTTATTTGTATTTTCTTGTAATCGTTTATGAATTTGTAATAAGACTTATTTGTTTCTATGCGTATGACTATTTCCTTTATTACCGCGTTTATAATTCGTTTATGTTTTCCGTACAGAGTATTCAAGATTTTACATCCAGTCGTGATTCTTGCTCTCGTAGGCGTAGTGTTGTTCCTTATTAGCCTAGTGGATCAACCTATTGGCGATTATATTATTTACTTAGTGATTTTTGTAACCTTAGCCCTACCGATGCTAATTATTTCGTTATGTATTAATATTCATGGATTCTAATTAAAATTTTACGTTATTTATATTTTATGAATTTTAGTGATTCTCGGATTTATACTCATGTTATTTCAGTTATAAATAAGCCCACTTATTTATAATTCATTATTTACATCGCGAGGCGTCCCAAAACAATGTAAACAAAGAAATATAAACTTATGGTTCGGTGATTCATAATTTCTTTATTTAAATAAAAAGGCGTCCCAATTCATTTAAATAAAGACATTGCAAATCATCCTACTTAAGAATTTCTGACTTAACATTCGTAACCAATCGATGAATTAAGTATTCTGGGAGTACGGAGAGAGTATTTACACTCATTTTTGGATATGAGAGTAAGATAATCAAGGTGAGTCGACATAGTTTTTAAAATAGCGGAGAGTATATTTTTAACGTAAACAGAGTAAGAATTTTGTAAACCACAATGTCTAAAGAAGATTTCGTAAATTTTGAAAATATTGAAGTAGATAGATGCTCAGGGAAATAGGATTAAAACGTAATACCTTAGAATAGGCATCTGCAGATATGTTTATTTGTATAAAGTGATCAGAAGTATATCATATATATGCATATACTAGTTTACTAAAGTTTTTGAGTAACATAATTACCTAGAAGTCACATAATCATCTGGAGGCTGGAAGGCACGGACAACGAAAGGCTATAAAACATTTTTGTGAAAAAGTGGTTATAGTTCGGATCTCAATTAGACCCGTTTCTCTATAACTATAGCTCTGATACCAATCTGTAACACCCCTAAATTTGGGATACGCAGCGGAATTACAGCTGGGTGTTACTCGACGGCACAACAGTTATAACAATAGGAAAACAATCTCTAATTGAGTTGTTTTAGAAATTTTATTATTCAAATATCAGAGTTTACAAAATGAGGTCCCAGTAGTTTTACAATTTGTTAAATACTCTATCAAAGAATAATAAAATTTTAGCCTTCCTTTCGTATCCATGCTCTTCCATGCCATCCTTGTTTGTTATGGACCTGAGATAAACATGCTAAAATGTCAACACAACGGTTGAGTGAATTCACAACGTTTATAAATAATAATTTGAACACAAGTTAGATATAAAACAAAGTATTGAAATGTAATATATTGCTCTAAGCCTCATAAGCGCAAACGTTAACAATAAGCATCATAGTAAAGAGTTATGATGTAGATTACTGACATAATTAAATGAAAGTGATAATGCCCTCCGGTAGGAGTTTATCGTTTTCCTATGTAAACGAGGGTCTTTATCACAAATGGAAACAATGACAACTTAGGCAATATCAATCAGGATAGCATACAGAAAAATACTTGTGTTCGGTTTTGTAGCATGTATCTCCCCACAAGTTTAAAAAACGTATTAAAAATTAGGGGTGGCAATTCGGGTTGGCGGGTCAGAAGACCCCAACCTGAACCTGACCCATTTAAATCATCGGGTCAGCTATGTCAACCCTAACCTGTTTACATGTAACCCGAACCTGACCCATTTAACCCGTATATATACTTAGGTTGACAGGTTAAATAGGTTACATGGGTTGAATATGTTAAACGGATTTCGAATTGACCTATTTAATCCGTTTTATATATAAAAGTTAGCACATTACACGAGTTAAATAGGTTAAACGGGTTAGTGGGTCCACTCGTTTAACCCATTTAACCCGTATAATTAAATATAAATAATTTTTAATTAAGAAAAAAAAAACTTAAACGGGTTGGTGGGTCGACCCGTTTATTTTATTCGCAACCCGAACCTGACCTGTTTAATAAACGGGTTAGATATGTCGACCCAAACCTGACCCACAATCTATTTAGCTCTACCCGAACCTGTTAATTTTCACGTCGGTTTCAGGTCGGGTTTCGTGTCGGGTCAGAAATTGCCACCCCTATTAAAAATAGTGGGACTATGAACTCACCTTGGATGATACGGTAGAATGGATGGGAAACAACCTAAATAAAACGTCTCCGATACAAAACCTGAGTTGATTATGTCAAGTTTCAGTATTCGTATTTACGTATATGTGAGTTTAATATTTGTTATCGTAAAGGTTTTGTTAACAATTATTACTTTAGTTATTATAACATGAAGTCTCTTCAAAAGTTATTGGTATTAAGATTTTACCATTTTTCTTATTTATGGTTTGTTATTCGATATTGATATATAAGTTTTTATAACAAGTCATGAATCGTTATAACGTTAAATATATTTCTTATATAAGTTTTATAAAAGCTTGTTCCTATCGTATAACTATTACACGCGTTTTATAAAATAACTCGAATCCTTTAATGTGTTAAAACATATTCCCGAATCACTATATAACAAAAATATATTATTAGATTTTTTATTTATAAAAATATTACACTTTTTACCCTTATAGTTTCAAAAATGACACTTTATACCCACAACTATTGTTTGTTGACAAAAACAGCCCTTGTACTAATACATTTATAAAAATTACATGCAAAACTTATGCTTTACTTTTCAAGAAATAATTATAATAGTACCTTTGGTATAGATTTCAAGATAAAACGAGTTCAATTTTTAGACAAATCCTTACAAGGTTTTTACAATGTTCTTGATCTTTTCAAAAGTTGGCCAGGTGGTCTATCCAACGGTTCAGACTAGAGGTCATGAGCTCTTATGGTTTGCTCGTAATAGTTTTCTAAAGCTGGGTCTTTAAAACTATATTTTTAACGTTAAATACTAAGTATTTATTCCAGGTTTTAGTGGACGACGGTCCAGAATTAGGACTCAATATAATCAAGGTTACTTAATCATTTTCCTACGTTCTTGATCCTGCTTAATCTATGCTAGGTGGTCTTCATTTTGCCCCTGAGTTTAGGTTCTTAGGCGATCATTTGATAGGTGAAATAAATGGCCAAAGTTGAGTACCTGGAGCAAGTCCTTGATTTGGACAGAATACAAAAACGAATTGGGTTTCTATTTTAAAGCCTATGAACTGATTTGTTGAGTATTCTAGCATGTTTATATATGTTCCTAAATTATCTATCATCAATATTAGGATCCTAGTTTAGTATATATGTCAAAAACATTTTATTTAAGGGTTTTGTTTGGTCTAATGACTCGCGAGAATAAAAATATGGCATGTACATCTTATGGCCTGGTCTTGGGGGCGAATTGAAGTGTGCTAGGTGGTGTTTAAAAATGTCTTTTGGCTGGGCTTAATACATTTAATTTGTGGTAGAAAAAAAAGGCGAAAAATGAGTGTTTGGGACAGTTTCATGTTAGAAAAAAAACAGAAAAATACGAGTTCGAAACTTTGTAAAACTTATGGGTTCATTATTATGGCTCATGTACAATATTATGTAGCTCATTTAAGTGGCTTCCTAATGAATTTTAAAGCTTATATCAAGTTATTCCAAAAAGGGTTGTTGGTTCTGGTTCTCGACACAACAGAAAGATAAAAAATACATATAGCTTTGAAACAAGATTAAGTGTTCCATTCCTTTGTCCTTTAAACATGTTTACTAACTTATTTAAATGCTTTTACTATAAGTGTTAAAGTTATAAAGTAAACTGCAAGTTTATCTAGGGTGTTTGTTTGCTCGTTATATCAGAAAGCAAACAGAAATATGGTTCCAACCTTTATAGTTTCAGGAACTTGTTATTGTGGCTCCTAAAGATGTTGTCTAGTTTATTTAAATGGGTTCCTAAGATATTTCTATAGTTCATAGCAAGGGTCGAAAAGTTTTGAAATAAAATAAGTTACATATTGGCTGTTGGTTTTGCTCGTTAACATCAGGAAACAAAAGAAGTTTGCTTTTTCTTTTTTTTTTTTTTTTTTTTTTTTTTTTTTTTTTTATCTTAGCTACTGATTAGTACTTGTTTATTGTTATTTATGAGTGCTAGGTAAGGATGGAAAGAGTTTAGAAAGCTTGGTACTTACAATACAAAGGGTAATCAGTTTGGAAGTGAAATCGACTAGGAGGGCTCAAGGGGTGCAAGACTTCTTCAAGGCTTCTAGGCTTCACTCTAATGCTTCTCCTTCTTGTGGCCTTAGGATCAGAGGGTAAAAGAGTATAATTGTGGTGTAAGTTATTGAAGAGGGAATACAAGGAAAGGTGTGTTTAGTCGTTATTTATAGGGGATGGACGAAGGGCTTCTAAAGGGGGCAAGGTCACATGGTTGGGAGAAGGGAGACAAGGTGATGTGTTCCCTTGGAGTTGGTAAAATGAGTTGGTAAAGTTTGTGTTATTAGAATGGTATTACGTATGGAAAAATGAAGTTACCATGTGCATGGCTTGAGATATTTTACCTATGTGTTGAAAATATAGTAGACCTGGTGATGTGTTGCTTGAAGTTTGTAAGATCCAGGTGTGTTTGTAAGATGGTTCGAATGGTGTATCTTTTTAGATCCACAAATTTGCTTGACACATTTGACTAAAGTTGAAGATCTGGAAGGTTTGATGGCGTGGCTCAATATGAGCCTAGAAGTGTTTAGTGAGGCTTTATAGAAAGCTAGCTTAATGAAGGTGTAGGTTGCGCAGCTGTGGTGTCGATGCTAGAAAAGAGAAGGGAAATTTATTGGGTTTATAGTCTTTGATACATTCAGAAAGGAAAGTTATTTGAAGTGTCGAATTTGTGTGTGCATGTACGTAGGGAGTTTGAGAAGCTTTTATAAACTAATTTGCATGGGACATAGTGATGTGTAGAATTGTTAGTTACTTATATCAAGTGGTTTTAGAATGAAACACATAGAGCTAATGGGACATAACGATGTGTAAGTATTCTTAATCACTTATATTTGAATGGATTAGGTAGGAGCACATCTGTTAGCAACTCTTTTTATATATAAGGCTTGAATTTATAGCATGTTGCTTCATGTTTTTAGTTTTTACTTGCATGACACATATGATATTTTGAATTTGTCATGTTGGTTGAGTAGGAGACATATATATTTAAGGGAAAACGTGTGGTGGTATTAGGACACAGAGTGAATGAATTGCACACTACACTTTTCTTTCTTGTGTGATTAATAAGTATACACGTTATTATATAAGCATATGGCTCATGCATGCACAATATGATTCTCAAGTGGCATAATTAATTTTCATGCAATTTAAATGACGTGTTGTATACCAGAGTGACTTGAATTGTTTACATGTTTTTATTCCAAGAATTTTCTAACGTGTGTATGCATTTGGTTGACATGCTTCATATGTGAAAGATATTATTGTTTTAAGTTTTGTAGGATTGTAGTTTTGATCCTGGTAATTATTATCGTTAAGTCCTTAATTCACGGAATTTAGAAACAGGTGACATAAAAATATAGAGTTTATAAAAATGTTAAAAATTATCAGCATACTTAATTTTTATATTTAAAATGAATCGTGGTTTATCGGAGTGTTTAAATGTTATTTAAACTAAAAATTTATAGTGATAATAAATAGAAATTAATTGCTAATTTAATAACCAAAAAAGTTTCGTTAAAACTCTAAATGGCTAAAGTTTAGTTTGAACGTTTAATAATTATATATTAACGAAAAATTGTAACGTGGTAAATATAAATTGAAAACTTTGGTACTTGAAATATAAAAATATTTATTCAAAACAAAACCAAGTGAATGAGTTTATTTAGAATATGAGTTACGTTATGTTAATGTTTAAAAAAAAAAAAAAAAAAAAAAAAAAAAAAAAAAAAAATAGACGTGAAAAATGGTTAAGTATTAATTTAATTTAAGTGGAAATTTACCGATGGTTACAAAAGGGTTAGATAAAAGAATGAATGAATGTGTGTGAAAATATTATGTAGAGTGACACGCCAAAATTCAAACATGTGGCTTGGTATTTATAGCAAAACCTTCTGCAGGTCTGGCGGATACGGCGGAACCCTCAGATGGGTTCCGCCCGTGTACCCCCAGGGTTCCGCCAGGCTTGCAGTTGGTTTTGCAATAAATCATACAAACCAAACAAGGTCACATCTCATAAAAACTAGTCAAACACAAACTTGTGCAAGAAGACTTATGGTTAGTCAAACACACTATCTTTCTATAAATGTATATTGAAAAACTTACCATAAATGTGATGTGACATTTCTATTTTAAGAAATAAAAAGTGTTGTGTTTTATGTGAAATGTAAAATGTAGCAAATGTCTAATTATGCAAGTCTTAAAACTAAGATTATGATTTACTTAGAAACTAAAGTTTACATTTTATCGTTAACAAAACTTAGCAAAGATCGTAAAATATAAATAACGTTTTTAGGCGATATTTGTATTAACAATCTCCCCCTTTTTGTTGATGACAAAACATAAACTTTGTTTTTAAGTAACTCACAACATTTTAGTGTTTAAGACTTAAAAAAATTATATTAAACTTGTTTTACTTAAGTGATGAAAATCATTTTAAGTTTAAAGGTTTAATATATGTTTCTCCCCCTTTTTGTCGAAACAAAAAGTAGAGTAGTGAAGCGGAATAATGCACATGCTCCCCCTTGGTCGATACTCCCCCTAAAAAGAGTGCCAAGATGGGAAACATGAATTTTGATCCTACAAAAAAAATGGTTAGTTGGTGATATATATAATCAAGCTTGTAGTTACCACACATAATGCAACCACAATGACAACTAAAAAACGATCAACCAACAATGCAAGTAAGTAAGTAATCAAAGATATCATTTCAAGTAAAATTTGACTTGTAAAAGTCAAAGACAAGAAATGAAAATGATCCTCCTACTTTAAAAAAAATGAAAAATAACCAAGAAATAAAAGAAAAATCAAATCCTACTTTCCTAAATGGGGAAAAAGGCCTCCAAATGTTGTCTAGGATTTGTTTGGGCAGGAAAGAGCATCCAAACGTTCTATGACGTGTTGGAATGCAAAACGAGTTTCGTATTGAAATTGGTGAAGCAACAATTTGATGCTTTCACCCATTTTCAACATTTGCTCACAATGTGAGCAAACATGGGGATGAGTGGGTGGAAATGGGCTGGTTTTGGGTTCTTGGTTTGAGGATGGGTTGGTTTTTGGTTCTTGGGTGGAGGATGGGTTTGGTATAGAGTCAAGCAAGGTGGTTTGAAATTCCATTGCTTGATGGAGGTGATTCTCGACCATGCTTTGAATTTCCTCATAGGAAGGAAAGAAAGACTCAAATGTTTGGGCTTGAGAATGTGGTGGAGTTGGGTGATCAAGGTTTTCAAAGTTTGGCTCTCCATAAAGAGGACCATGGATGTCATGGTAGATAGGGTGAAACAACAATGGTTTGGGTTGGTGGTACTCTTGTTGTGGTAGTTGGTTGTGGTTAATGTTTAAATAAAAAACCAAGTGAATGAGTTTATTTAGAATATGAGTTACGTTATGTTAATGTTTAAATAAAAAAAAAAATAGACGTGAAAAATGGTTAAGTATTAATTTAATTTAAGTGGAAATTTACCGGTGGTTACAAAAGGGTTAGATAAAAGAATGAATGAATGTGTGTGAAAATATGATGTAGAGTGATAAGCTAAAATTCAAACATGTGGCTTGGTATTTTAGCAAAACCTTCTGCAGGTCTGGCGGATACGGCGGAACCCTCAGATGGGTTCCGCCAGGCTTGCAGTTGGTTTTGCAATAAATCATACAAACCAAACAAGGTCACATCTCATAAAAACTAGTCAAACACAAACTTGTGCAAGAAGACTTATGGTTAGTCAAACACACTATCTTTCCATAAATGTATATTGACAAACTTACCATAAATGTGATGTGACATTTCTATTTTAAGAAATTAAAAGTGTTGTGTTTTATGTGAAATGTAAAATGTAGAAAATGTGTAATTATGCAAGTCTTAAAACTAAGATTATGATTTACTTATAAACTAAAGTTTACATTTTGTCGTTAACAAAACTTAGCAAAGATCGTAAAATATAAATAACGTTTTTAGGCGATATTTGTATTAACAATGTCAATTAGAATTAGAAGTGATACGAAGTGTCTTTAATTGCTTGCTATTTAAATCGCTTGATTCATAAAAGGGCAAATAAACCTTGTGGAACTACCCATTTTGCCACCTCTAATTCTACCCATTTTTGTTTCTTAAACAGGTGAACTTCCTTTTGTTGCGTTGGTTGTTGGGTGTGAAGACAAAAGGAACAGAAAGACAAGGAAAAGTGTCTAAGCTCTCAAAAGCATAAATTATGATGCTCAACATAGGATCAATGTCTACTGGAACTCGTGTTTTGGCAGTTAAGAACGATTTGGAAAAACTGCAGCTGACATCACCCGTGTGTACAAGCAAAGGAGAGATGTTGCACTGAGCAAGAGAGTGGAGAAATGTTAGGTGCCACACAGGAGCGACAAAAAAGGTAAGTTCAAGTTGATGTTAATGTGGAGAATATGGCGTGTAAGAAACTCCAAAACTCATGGACTAGGTGATCTCGAGTAGAATAAAGTGAAAGAATATGCTCATGTGACGTGGCAAGACTTTTCCTGAGCAAATCAAGCTACTGAAGCAACTACGAATCCCCATAATGCACCCTCAGGAGCGTGGCCTGCTCCAACATACGGAGTGATAAAGATTAATGGTGATGTCGGTACATTTAAACAATGGTAGCAGGCCCTGGTTTGTCATAGACGCCAAAGCGGGTCAGTATTGGCAGCGGGCTTTAAGAATGTCATATAATCAATCATGTATAATGCATCATTAGATACCAACAATTCGTTGTTCATGTTCATAAACAGTATGAAAACATTGCCATTTTTCGCAGCAAGAATATGAAACCAGCTTAACCAAGTCAAACAATATACTATTTAAATGCAAAGTGAGTTCCAAAAGTATGATCGCCCATAAAAGGAATCCTAGAATCCCAATCGTTTTTCTAGGCTTAGAAAAGACTGGATGCTAAGATGGACTCAATTATACTACATCATACCATAAAAGGTTTTATACAAATAAATTTCCAACTGAGTTATTATAAACTTAACTGAATCATTACAGCAAGTCCGCAACTGCTCAAGAAAGTCAACTTTGAAAATAAAACAAGAGTACATCTAAAAACACACTTGAAAAAAGAGAACATTCAAGTTCAAAATTCAACAGATGAACATCATAACAACAAATAAAGATACAAGATTCAGAAATAATATGGATTCTAAATAACAAAATAGTGTTCCCTCGTATTCAGAATGGTCAAAAACCTTTGAAAGCACAACGAGTATGATCCGAGCATAACCCATGTAGTTAATGAGGGGGCCAGAATCTTGTAAACCAGAAAGAGCTGAACAACTCTGACTCTTGTAAACTAGAAAGAAATGAACAATTCTGACTCTTGTAAACCATAAAAAACTTAACAGCTTAACCCAGTCCCGCAACAGGTGTTCGTGGCTACAAACAGCAAGGTCACAACGAGCAGATATACTATCCTTGAAGTCAGCTAGTCATGTCTACACATGGAGGATCTAAATGATCATTTATATTTAGCGATATCCTTGTATAAATGACCATTTATAGCCTCATGTAGTCATGTCCAAATTTCCCCAAATTATCAAGTCACTCTTCAAGATGATCACTCACTAATAGCCTCATTCAATCATCAACCATTCTTATCTATTCTCTTTTATATTATTTTTCAAATTTTCTTGTCACTGTTCAACACAATAAACCTTTAGGGGAGAGTAATTCAATCAACACCCCTATCTTCTAACTTCTATGCAACTATTTCGATTTTTTCTCATGACTTTGTAAAGACAAATCAACCATCAAGACCCTCTCTATCATCACATCACTTTTATTTTCTTTTTTATTTTTCTTTCTTTTGTACTTTCCCCTTATCCTATCACTTACATAATATTTTTTAAAACAAGTCAACAATCAAGACCCTCGTTTAATCGTCATTTTTTTTTAATCTTTTCACTTCCATATGATTTTCCGGTTTTATGTCACTCAATAAACCATCAGAACGTCAGAAGCCCTTAAAAACGTCAAATGATAACCTCATTTAACTACCTTTAACTATCCCATTAAATACAAAGACGTTAAAGATCATCATATAACTTCACCCATAACAAACTCATCACATCAACCATCATTAACTAGCCATAAACATCGCCATTCACATGTGAAGTATTATTTGTATTTATTTTTTTAGCCAAAGCACATGTGAATTGCCTATGGAGGGCTCATGCCTAACGATCGTCAACTTCTATTCGCTTCCTGCTAAGATTGCAACTACAGTAACGGTTCAAGGGCATAACTAGCAAAAAACCAAAATGTTACGGACAATTCTCGCAATTTTTAAAAAAATGAGGACATTTTCTCGCAAAAATCCCAAAGTTTAGGAATATTTTTTGCAGTTTACTCTACTTTAAAACACAAGGACCATAAATGAAAAAAAATAATAAAAAGTATTGAACCAGAAATTAAATTTGGTTACCATTCATTTAGGCTAGATGCTTTATATAATAGTGTCATGTACGCATTATGATTAAACTAAATGGATGGTGGAATTAGTCGAAAAACTTGAACTCTAATTGAATTTTTCTCATATCATATATTATGTTATTATGTTAGTATTTAAAGAATAAAATATGTCTATCCAAATTTTGGTTAGTTCTTCATCTTTCAAATATTGCAAATTGTGGCTACCACCAAAAGGTCGGTTGAGTAATGGTTACGTTCTGTTCTCGAGTCTAAATTTTAAAGAATGGAAAGGGATGAGATGAGAAGGTCAAAGTAAGGGATGACAATGTGAAAAATGTGATTATCGCAATTTGTATTTTTGAGTTTGTATTTTTAAGTAACGAGAAAAGGAAGAGAAGCTAACAAAATTACCAATATGCCCTAAAAATTATATATTGAATTTGGTCTTTGATTTGTTTGACCCATTTCATTATTATCCGTTTGATCAAAATGTTGTATAACCAAAACAAGTTGAGGCTAATGAAATTCATCATCCTTCCTGTTCCATAGAACTGATTATAGTATTATTTAATTATTTATATGGTATTAATATTATAACAAAATTACCAAAGATCTGATGCCTCGATATGGGATCATTTAATTATTTTGGTCATATTAATTATTAGGTTTGTTGATGTTTAAAAAAAAAAAAAAAAAAAATTAGGTTTGTAACATTACTTGTAATATATAGTTATTATGTGGTAAGCATATGTTGACAATTCATATTGATGGTTTTTTGTTGACAAAAACGAAGTACTCAAAAAAAACGAAAACAAAACGAAGTACTAAAAAAAACGAAAATAAAACGAAGTACTCAACAACACGAAAATAAAAAGGATGATATAATTGTAATTTAGCACAAAACTCACTTCCCTTCCTAATCCTCAATTTTGGGAGGAACAAATCTAAAAAAAAAAAAAAACTTTAACTTTCCCCCTCACCCTTTCCCATCCCTTACCTTTCCATCTAAAAAAACTCAAAAACACCAATATTTGTAATTTCCCTTCCCATCCTTTACCTATCTATCTTAAAAAAAGCTCGAGAACAGAGCGTAAGGTCAAAGAGGGTCGGAGGAGGTCATCCTTGTTGCGGCTTATTCGGTCAGCGAAGCTCGGAAGGGAATTCGATCGAGAGCTCGACCGAGGTCACTTGTTGGTTTAACTCTCATGTGATGCCAAAAATGTGTATTTTAATTAATTAAAAAAGAAATGTTTGTGGGGTATTTTTTTTTTAGTGTGGGTCGTTTTGGTGCTTAAAAGGTCTGTTGTAGGTAGTATGAGAAAGAAAAATATGTGGCTAGAAAATGATGGTTGTTATTAGGTAGCCTGAAGCTTGTTTCATGTCAATTTTTTTTAGAGCAGTTGTTTGTGAAATGATAACTCATGGTTAGTATGTTCAATACCTTTTATGGTTAGTGCTTTAATTGATACTCAATTTGAAGTTATTGAATTAAATTATATTGTTGATGGTGTCGAAAAAGTACAATTGGTTCAGGTTTCGATGATCACCAATAGCAAATAGGGAACGAGGCTGGTTTGAGGGAGTATCACACCTCAACAGGGTACTCTATAAGATCACCTTGTAACACTTAAATTTCATATTTTTTATGAGTTTTAAAAGGAGTGTGATTGTTGTGTGGGGAATTTTTTAAGGCTTTTGTAATGTGAGAACCGCTGGATTTGGGAAAATGGGATACAGTGTAGAAATTTTGAAAAGTTCTTAGAACTTTTATTCTGGACACACTGTAGAAAGTTTTTCAAAATAGTCGATAATAGATATCATCAAATGATATGGCCTTGTGTCATTTACTTATGCTAATAGATGCTCGACGCCTTACACGAAACTTTACGTTTGTAAAATTTACAGCTAAGCATTGTATAGATAACACAAACAATAAGGTTTGCAAGCTCAAGTGAAATCGTATAGAAAGCAGATTGTGTTTGACCAGAGATGTAATCGTGCTCAAGTGTCTGGATTTATCATACCGATTAAACATCTATCGAGTAAGAAAGTTAATCAAATGTAATCTCCATATTATAACTCATAAAATAGATATTATACAAAATATTAGATTCATTAAGAACCCCTAAGTCAATGGCTGTTAAGATTATTGTACAATATTTGATGATTGTCTTGCAGGTAACCAGAACAATTTTTTAGCCAGGTTAACCTGGGTATGAAGTTCTGTCAACTCAAGGTTTTTGTTTCATGTTGGGACGGTTTTGTGTATTAAAAGTTGGGCTCGTGCCACGAACCCGTATGCGTACACTCTCTACACCAACACGAGCCACATTAACTCTTCCTGAAGGACGTGTATTTTGAGTAGAACCTCGTTTGAGAGCCTTTTTGTTCATCTCTCCAATCAAATGGTCATTATCTGTGAGGTACATGAACATATAGTTATCCTAAACACTTTAGGAAAATGCCTCTTTTGCAATACGCCAAACAGTAACGCGAAAAATTGCCACGCATCTAATGACTTGTTTGTGTCTGAACAACTACTGGGCAGAAAACCCATCATTAGAACTCTGAAAGTAGCATTGCAACATGTTTAATGGGTCAAAACAGGTATGGGTTGAAACAAGTAACTTTTTGTATTGGTTGGGTACTTGGGTAAACCCAAAACACATTTTGTCCAATGTTCTATAAATATTATTTGCTTTAAATATGCTTAGAAAAACTATTTATTACAATTAACTTTTTTTGAACAATACTGTACCATTACTATAAAAAAAATATATATAAAAAAAAAAAAAAAAAAAAAAATACCCTTGACGGCTTTTGACCCATTATACGTGCTTCAGTTTTAGCTAAACCTATTTTGCTGTATACCCATTTGACCCGTTTGAGGTATAACTTCACGCAGATCGACCCATTCAAAAGTAAATGAGTCAAAAGTCAAAACTGTCACCTCTGGTAAATACAAAACCAGATGCTTTTGTATAGCCCGAGCAATGGTCATACCTGGACTAGATAATACTGCACGAGGGCGTTGAACTACATGTTCGACATCCTTAATCTTATGATCCTTGATCTGTCCTGACCCTGCATTTATATACAAAAAAAGAGTAATTGCTTTTGAATTAAACGACGTCAATCCATGAAAACATTGTTAGAAATTCTATTCATATACGGGATTACAACCTTTCTCCAGGGGCGTAACTGCCATTTTCAAACTTGACATGCAAATTCGTCTCACTTTTGTATGGTCATCAGGGACTACAGTTTCTTTCTCTGCTGCAAACTGAATAAGGTAACGGAGACCTGGTATTATAGCACGAGTTAAATTTAACAGTTAATGAAACATAATAAATACAGTAACACTGAGAAAATAAATGCAACTTAATAAATATCAAGCATACCAAGCGTTTCAACAGGAGAGTATAGATCTCCATCACGATCTTGGATTCGAGCCTTGACCATCATCCTAGAATATACTTTAAGAAAATGCAAATTTGTTTTCTTTAAATATAATTTTTTATACTTTCTATAGAATTAAAACAATACAAACACGTTCACAAGAACTTACTTGATGGATGAGCTTGTAGTTTCCTTCAAAGTTCAAAGAAGTGAAAAGATGGATTTGTTGTTTTTGCAGGCAAGATATAAAGGAAAGTGAAGAACTGAAGATGGAGGCAATCAATTAAAATTCAAAGCAATGTTGGTATAATCTAAGTTTATTGTTCATTGCTTTGCTTAAAAGCTAAGAGGAACTGATTCCCCATGCATGCATGTGTCTATATGACAACTTGACTTGAGGTCAAAGGCATGAAAAACAAACTGAATTTCTTTATATATCAGATCAGTTGGAATAGCATGGAGAATTATTGAGAAGCTTACAAATTTATAGTATGGATAACCTATTTCAGCATTAAGGTCAAAGATATGAAATTGATTGACTTGCTAGTTGCTATACCACTGATGTTCAATATCACATACGTGTTATTTTGTTTCCCGATAATGCCTTAAAACTATCAACAATCCTGATTAGCCATAGCTTACTTGTACAAAACCTGACATCCTATTTGCAGTTGACTTTGCGAATCTGCACCTATCACATCATAATACGATTCAAAGGAGCAATGACACTACAAAATGGTGAATCTTGCTGACGTTTTTTACCTCTGCAATTTTCATGCAAAAACCCATGAGTGGGATAGTTATTGACAATCTAAGATTCTAGTGTGTTGACCTTACAAGTCAAAGTGTACAGTGACAAATGAGTATAACCGTGTCTATAGACTAATAAAAGGATTAGATGATGAATCAACCAATCATTTACACTTCTGCCTATTTACTTATGAGCTGAATCTATAGTTTTACACTGTTAGTTCTAAAAGTAAACACATATAAACAAGAATCAGATCACACTATTCGAATTATTCAGGCAAATATTTCATTAAACACAAAGGAAAGCATAAATATTCTTGTACCTCACCCATACCTCATATAATTATGTCCAAACACTACATAGAAACAGCTGTGATACCTGTCACAAAAGCTAATGAAAGCGGTTCCAAATAAAACGTAAACGGCAGAACTGTAACAATCACGTGAACATTAATAAGGCAGCCATTTAACGAGTTAAATGACTTAGTATTAGTATTATATGCAATCAACAATTGTAACCATTTTCTTTTTATACAACATTTTCAACTTGTTACCAATTAATGCTATTTTACCATTTAATGGATAACTACCAACTTTTATAGAAATAGTATGTGTTCTGTTCTATTAAAGGTAATAATGAAGTTGAATGCAAAGGGGAAAATGGTGTAGGTTTCTTGTTGGATGATTGACAATGAACCCAAAAAAGTTGCCACTTTTTTCTTCTCTTTTATAATTAGCTTTACATTTCTTTTCTCACTGTCTTTTCCAAGGCTTGAAAATAGCCCAAAACTTTAAATGATGATAAGTAAGTCGTATAACCGAAGTCACTTTGGGTGGGACACACATATTTTTTCAAGAAAATAGATATGCTCATTGAATATATAGAACAAAACTTACATAAAAAATGAAATATATATATAAAGAAAATTTAAACAACAACAAATACAAAAAGTAAGTGTCTTTGTCCTTGTCTTTACATCCTCCACCTAGAAAGCTCCAAAAATAATTCACCATTATCTTCTACTTTATCAATAACCTACATATTTCAGCAAACCAAACTCTTTTAGATGTATTTGTTTGTTTAAAGTTCCTAAATTAGTTATCATAGAAACAAATTAATGTATATTCATATATTTTGTCCATTAGCGGTCGTTTATGATATGTCGATAAAACATGTTTAGTCATTATGTTCTAAACTACTTATATGGCACTGCTTAGATGATTACTTTTAGGCAGTATAGATATATAAACCACCAAAAGTATGCACTAAATGTCAAATAGACAATCAAATGAACTTCTACCTAAGAAAAAATCTTTATTTTTTAATGCTATGTGAAAACAAATATATTAGTGGCAAATCTGGCAAGAGGAATTATCAAGATTTCTTTAATCCTCCATGATTGTGTTCGGTGGTGTTTTGGATTCTTTATTACAAATGTTTCTTTGCTTATTATATTTTAAATATAATTTGTGTTAAGAAACTTTAGCCTAAATGATTTTCATTTTGAGACCATCTTCAAAACAGTTGATCAAATGTATCATTCTAGTAAAACGCAATACTCAGATAATCAAAATATTAGTATTAATTGACAAACCTGAATAATAAGAGTGTTTCTCCTTTTTCTTTTTGAAAGCTGATTTCAAAACCAGCAAAAAAGCAATTGTGAGAAACAATCCTGCAAACCCGCCGATAATAATAGCTACCATCTTCTGTGTATTGTGTCCCCCACCACCACCACCACCCGTCTCTGTATCACCTGTTTGTATCCCACCACCACCACCCGTCCCTGTCAACAAACCAAACCACATCGAATCAGTTACCATTAAGTCAAATTTCATGAAAAAGCATAAAATTCCAAAACCATGAATCAAGATCATAGATCCCACTTTTGATTCTTAATGCATCAGGTGATTATTGATAGGATACGCATAATTGAAATTGCTTTGTACCCCACATACGAGATACAAAAGTTATAACGGTGTACATAACCACAATATTCATAGAGGTACATAGATCAAGTTTATTTGTGTAAAAAGTTTAATTTACTTTAACTAAACAGCATCATTTTGATAGTAAAAAGATTGGTTTACCAGATGACACAAAGTTTGAGTCCAATTCACAGTATGGTGTTAGGCCAAATCAATTTCTAACTGGAACTCTGCCCATACTGCACGCCTACATATATTCTCAAATTTCAGTACCAGGACCGTCCAGTTCGTATCACTGCACACCGCTAAACGTATGTAATTGCTCAAAGTTACGGAATTGGTCTTTGACCGATACTAGTTGCAAATATTTACAAAACGTTCATAAGCAGCAACAATGATACTAATTAGGATATTCTCTAGATATAATGTTTTCTGTCATATTTGGTTCCTATAGTTTTTACTTTCCGTCCCTCCAACACCAAACTAATCCTGCTTTTGGTCTCTAAAGGGTAAAGTGTGACTGACCAAATGCGCAAACAGCAGTGAATCTAGCAACCATATCCGTAATATTGAGCAAACGATCGTTTATGTAATTCACTCGACTAGCTATACCAAAATATGAACACAATTGCGCTTTTCCTTTTTACCACTTAATAGTACAATTGCACTAAAAATGTCAAAAGTAGTAGTCAAGTAGCTTACGGAAACAAATCAAACATATGCACTCAATCATTTCTACAACCAAAACCGAATCAAAACCAATTTAACAAACTCCGTCAAAGAACAATTACCTGATCCCGGAACACCATTCGGATAATAAGTATAACTAACATAACACTTCTCAAGATAAATCTGCCCGGACAACGAACTCCCACACGCACTCCTCACACTCTCCACGCCACTTTTCACACAACTCACACAATCCCCACTCCCTAAATCCCCTTCACATTGCCCCAACACATAAACCGACTCATACGCATTCGCGTAAAACCCTTTCCCCCCTCCCACTCCTTTCACCACCTCCCCTAAAGCCGATTCCAGCCTGGAATCAAATCCGCTCCCGCTCGCCTTCCCCGACCCGCATGTTTTAAACAAAACATCTGTCGGGGAAGTGGGCGGGAACCCAACAACTTTATACAACATGGAACACCCCACTAGCTGCACACGTGCGGCAATAGTGTCCCCACCACATTCTTTTTGTATAACATCTGGGATTCTTTTTACACACGTGTTGCAGTCATTATTACTTAAGTCACCACGACATTGGTAGAAACCAGTTACTGAGGTTGTCAGCTGGGTGTTGCCAGAAGATGTGTTGTAGTAGTTGGTTGCTGAGGATTGTGATATTAAGGTGGTGTAAAGCTGTTTAAGGTTGAGCTGTGAGATGCCAGATGGGTCTTGGAATTTTTGGTTGGCACAGCCTTTGTAGACCAAGGATGTTAAGTCTGTTGTTGTGGCTGATGAGACATATGTGATGAGGAGATGGAGATTTAGGACTAGGAAATATTGTGTTTTGGGTTTTGATGGAGCCATGTGAGAAGATGTGATGAGATGATGAGAATGAGAGTGGAGGTGTGATTTGTGGGTTTTTGTTTTGTTTTGTGACATTCATGTTCACATTTGAATTGTTTTGATTGATACTAATAAAGTATTGAACAGTGTGTTGGTGTGGCATTTAGTTGCACATTCTAAAGTATGGGATTAAATAAAAGTGTTGATTATAGTCTTAGGAGGTGTATTTGTAGTTGTGTATTTTAGAATGTTGATTTTTCTAAGTTGTTTGTTTAAGGGCCCGTTTGGTTTTAGGGTGTGGAATGGATATACATTTGATTTGACATTAATAAGTGGTTTGGTTCGAGTTTTTGGACACAAAACAGTATTTGAAACCTTTAGTGAAAGGTTTTCATAAAAGACGTATGGATCCCATGGTTTTCTGACACATTATTTGGTTTTTCTGAGATTTGTCACAAAAGTCAACACAAGGTTTTATTTTTAAGTGTTTGATACTGCTAAATCGTCTTGTGCCTCTCTTAATGAATGTTTAATACTCCGTAATATAACAAATGGGCCCGTTTTATAATATAATAATATTAAATAAAAACCAATTCCCAATTATATTTTACAAAACAAACAACATTAATACTATCTATCAATTTACTTTTCTTTCAATCTATACCAAATCCAAATTCTATTCTAACCCCATAATCATACCAAACGGGCCCTAAAATAATACTCCTTCTTAGGGTTGAGCATCGCAGAACTCAAAACCGTTTGGACCGAGAAAGCTGATAGACCATACCAAAAACCAACTAAAATGAAAAATTAGCGGTCCGGTCTCGATCTCAACTTTTTTCTTATTTCGGTCTCGGTCCGATCTTACGTACAAACCGACCAATAATGCCTTCTTGAACCGGACCAGTCCTCGGTCTGTAGTTTTGGTCTAATTCGGTCTCGGTCCGGTCCGGTCTTAGACCGATGCTCAGCTGATGAGGCGAAAAATGATCCGTTTTTAGGGGGTCATTTAAGCCCGAATCCGAACTTATTTGATCAAATATTGCCCTAAATCGTTCCTTTTGTGATTTTAGGTACTTGGAGAGTGAATTCTGGAAAAGAAGCTATTTTGGACGTTTTTGGAGCATAAAAGTGAAGAAAACGGCTAAGTACCAATTTTCCATGCTGTGAACAGTTCCTGACGGCGTCATGGGTCCCAACCTGACGGCGTCAGATGCATCTACAACAATTTTTACCGAAAGTTTGTGACGGCGTCAAGAGGAAGAGGGTGACGGCGTCAGCGATCATGGAATTATTTACCGAGAGTTTGTGACGGCGTCATACACAGGGCGTCAAGAGTTAATTGTATGACGGCCTAAGGGTGACGGCGTCAAATGTAGATCAAGAGCGTCCGATGAACTTTTTGGCGGCGGTCTGACGGCGTCACAAGTTTGTTCGTGACGCCGTCATATCGAATTTCCTATATATACTTTTCTAGTTTTTCAGTTTTGAGGAGAGAAGTTTTGGTGAAACCCTAAAGACGATTTTGGTGCCTCTTTTACAGGTTTTTCAAGGGTTCCAAACCCTTGAGACCTTGCATTGTAATTGAGATAAGTATACTCTTAATTCAATCAATATGTCTATGTGTTGGTTGTTTATCTTTTGTTCTTATCTTAATTCTACTATGCTAGACTAGATCTCTCTTGTGTTTGCTTAGATCTAATGAAACCTAGATGTTGATTATGTGTTGATTACTTGTCTATTCTTGTTTTGAATGAATGATTTATATGTTAGGCTTAAGAAAACTGGCAGATCTCCAAATGGTAACATGCTTGAACGTCTTAAGAAACATGAACCGAGGCGTACTAGGTCTTTATTGGTTGTATTTAATGCATGAGCCACTGTTTACAATCCCTATAGTTGTGCTGGGTCATGGTGTAGGAGGAGATAAGAGCTCATAGAGTTGGGGAGTTATGTATGCCACTCCACGAATGGTATTAAGGAATACAACCCGTCATTCATACAAGTGTAACAAGTAATTAACATGTAAAAGATATCTAGGGAGTAATGAAGTCTAAGTAAACACAATTTCTCCAATTACTGCTCACAACCTTAGTTTAATTAGTTTAATTTCATTTTTATTATTTTATTTTGATTGCATCTTAGCTTTGGGTTAGTTGATTAGCAACTAATTCCGCCCACTCCTTCAAAACCCGAGATTTTACTTGCTTTCACTAAAACATAAAAACACAAAAATAATCATCTTTCATCTTTAGAACTATTAATTAGGTCTTCTAATCCTAGCGACACTATTCCTAAGCTGAACGATCAATCCCCCAGTACCGGCCACTATACTATACTACAACGATCAGGTACACTGCCTGGTGGGGGTTGTAAGCCTCGCGAGATCCCTCGAGAGGTAAAGCAAGGTGCGATTCCCACGCATCAAGTTTTTGGCGCCGCAGCCCGGGGAATAGTTATTGTCTAGGTTAGTTTATCTTTTTATTAGGTCTACTTGCTAGATTCCTTTCTAGTAAGATTTTTATTTTTATTTTTAGGTCTTCTTTAGTCTATCTTATTTCTTCGTGTCTTTGTTCGTAACCTTTACCATCCGACATAATGGAAGGTGGTAACATCTTTGAACCCATCATCCCACCACAACAAAACGCACCATTAGAACCCCTTAGACCCCGAACCTTAGGAGAATATTCCCAACCTAGCCACCAAGGCTACCGAAACACCATTGAGCTCACCGGAGCCAATGTGACCCCCTTGCGATCCGACACCATCCGGTTGGTGCAAAGCGGATGTGCATTCCATGGACTTCGTTCCGAAGATCCAAACCAACACCTGAAGGACTTCCTCAAAATCGTAGATTCCATAGACCTAGGTGTTGAAACTAGAGAGACTACCCGTTTACGCCTATTCCCATTCTCTCTACGAGATCAAATTAGTCAATGGCTTGAACGCTTACCCGCGGGATTCATCACCACATGGGACAATCTCGCCAACCGCTTCCTCACCCAATTCTTTCCGCCGGAAAAAACTGCAATGCTTAGAAGGGACATTTTGATGTTTGAGCAACAGCGGGGTGAACCCTTCTACGAGGCTTGGGCCCGTTTTAAGGACCTCCTCCGCAAGATCCCTCATCATGGCATAAACCTTTGGTTATTAGTTCAAATTTTCTACGACCATGTTGACTATCACACTAAGCGTACCATCGACAGAGCCGCGGGAGGCAAATTGCGTGATAAGAATGCCGAGGAGTCATGGGCAATTATAGAAGAGCTCGCTGCCGATAATAATGAGATTTGGGAATTTAAACATACGGTAGAAGCGGCCATCAATGCAGTTTCGGCATCTGGAGGAACCACCGAAATCCCTGATGAACTCTTATGCAAACTTGAGGCAAAAGTTGACTATTTTGAGGAAAGGCAAAGGAGACCCTTAAGTCCTAGACAAGCTACTGTCAATTCTGTCTCAAGATCAACTTCGGCACCATTATCTGAATCACCTTCTAGAGAACATATCGAAACTTTTCAGAGATACACCCCACCTTGCTCTCCTCCCAAGGAACTTAGCTTGGAATTTGAGGCTAGGATGAGAGAATATATGGCGACTCATTCTGATCGGCTTGCTAGATTCGAAGAAGCAGTTTATAAGCAAAAAGAGGAGATGCAGGAGAAAATGAATGAGATGTTGGGTCTATTGGAGGAGTATGCCAATCAGAAAACCCCCGAACGAATACTGCTAAGGAAAGAAAGCACCACTCCCACCACCCAATTTGTTAACTCCATCACCATTGTCCATAAAGATAACGAGGAGGTGAAAACTCCTGCTAAACAGACCTTAGAAAAACCGCCGGAGTCCCAACCTTTGAGTTACTACCTGAAACACGACATAAACAAAAACACCATAACAAATTGGATTAAGAATGATAGGTGTAACCAATCCTCCGAACAGATTCCTGAAAAAGAGAAAGAAGAGGAAGATGAGTATGATACGCTTATTGGAGGATCAGTGGTCGAGAGGTTACTGGTACAGAAAGTGGCCACCAAGCAGGTAGCATTTGGGAATTTTGAATTACCAACAAGCATCGGGGACTTGAAACATCTTAGTGCTTTCGCCGACCAAGGATCGGAAGTAAATCTTATGCCCCTGACTATCTACATCCAACTGACGTCGAAGATGCCAATACCCACTCGTGTTAGGTTATCTCTTGTTGGGCACTCGTACATATACCCCCTAGGAATAGCAGAAGATGTATTAGTCAATGTTGCAGGATTCATGTACCCCGTCGATTTTATGATCATTGATGATAAAGGGGATGGATGCATGCCAATAATCCTTGGGGCACCATTCCTCACCACCGCTAGGGCTGTCATTAAGTATGAAGATAGGAAGATTGAGCTTAAATCTGGGAAAAGAAAGATTAGCTTCCACATGACTCCGCGAAGTGGGCATGAGAATTTGAGTTGGAGAATGATTAAAAACAACATTGGCACGACGCCCATTCGTGTTCAGAATAAAATTCTTGCATGGGAGGCAAGAATCAAAAGCTATAAGAAAGCTAAGGATGAAAGAAGAAAAAGCAGTGAGGTTCCGATTGAACTCAAACACACTCAACACGAAAGCACTCGTACACCGTTTGAGGAGGGGAACTTAGTACTCTTGAGACACTTAGAAACAACAATACTGTCACACCCCCAATTTACCTGACTTGCAGCGGAATGGAATACATGGGGGTGTCTGTCATAGCACCACAGTTACAGTTACATTGAACGACCTAAAGTGTCGTTTGGAAAATACTGCATTTGATCATTGAAATAATCCAGAGTTTACAAAATGAGGTCCCCAAAATGTGTTGCATGTTTATGAAAACAAGTCATACTAGATCAAACGTTTACATAAGTGCATGAAATAATGATGAGACGCGTCGACTCCGCGACTCCATGAAGGTCCAAATGCATGTCACATGAGCTACCTTAATAACCTGAAATACATTGCTAAAACGTCAACACGAATGTTGGTGAATTCCATAGGTTTATAAAATGTAATGATGTACGGCCACCACAAGTAAAAGTGCAAGATAAAAATCTCATGAAAATTGTACAATAGACCTTAAGCTCATGACACCGAAGCTATGACTGATGAAACTATGCCCCTCCTGAATGTTCTGCCGAAACACTCAAATGTAAAAGACATGACATGCATCCGCTTACTGTTGGTAATCACTACCACGGATGGAGGCGTCACCCTCGATAGATCTATCCACTCACTCTCGCTTACCGGTAAATTAACGGTTCATGATGTTACAGGGGACTTATCACATGGCAAGGTAACTTAAGCTATGTACATGTGTTTGAATACTTGGGCTCGTACTAAAATGATTGATGCAATGTATTCCCCCCGTGGGATTTGAAAACAATCAAAAATGTTGAATTGAAAACGGGGCTATGAAAACTCACCTTAACTGATGAAACTGTGATGAAATGAAATGAACACCAATGAACAATTAGCTGCCGCAACCTAATATGATGGTACCATGAACATGTAATGAGCTGAAAAACAAGGCGCGCACACTAGCCGCAACCTAATATGAATGATGAACGATCTACTTTAGATCATGAAATGATGTTATGAATGTCCATGCACATGTTTCCTATACCACTCTACTCTTTGAAAAACACTTGTTGTTATCAAAAGTATATATTCCAAGACTTAGGAAAAATATGGCTATTAGAAAAATAAACTAGTTGCAATATATATACTTATATATATATATATATATATATATATATATATATATATATATATATATATATATATATATATATATATATATATCGTATGTACCAATGTTTGTGTTGAAATCCTCGGTTTGAAATCCTTGAAATAACGCCTTGTGGTGATGAAAATATACTTGTGTTCACTAATACGTCATTAGTTATGAATTTAGGTACTTGGTTAATATTTCTAGAAAATCTAGAATTTAGTACGTAGTGTTATTATTATTATTTCTAAAAGCTGCCAATTATAGAGGATTTTTGCCGATATGGAAATGTGAATATCTTTGTCGTTATAAGCCCATTTTACTTGTTCTTTAAATCCACGGTTACGTCTTAACATGTAGTAATATATTTTGGAAAGCTTGACCCCTCCGGGTTACGTCTAAAGTCTCTTTTTGTCTGACGAAAAACGTCCATCAGCATGTATTTTTCCGGAAAATACTTTTCGTCAACAATCTTGCAAAAATCATAACTTCTTCGTTATAAACTCTTTTTAATCCGTTCTTTCGCCTACGGATTCGTTTTTGAAAGTATTTTATAAAAATTTTGCCAAAGTTTCCTTGGTGTTTACTGATTTTCCAGAAATTAACAAAATGGGACAGCATGTTTATAAACTTGTTAGAAATCCATTTCCAAGGTTCAAAACTAGTTTTTACTTCAACCAAATCTCTTGCAAACACCACAAATCTATACTAATCCTACCATACACCTTCTTAGGGTGCCATGGGTTCCTAATGACTAGTAATCAAGTTAATTTAACAAAGGAACACCTAAATCACAATCTAGGGTTTGTATGTTCAAAAAGTCTTCAAAAATAAAGTGGTATAACTAGTTTGTGCATGAAATTAAGCATGAATACTATGAGATATAAGTGTTAATTAGATGAAAACATGAAAATAAATTTGAATACTCACTTTGAAATAATAGGTGATTAGATGATGAGAAATCTTGGATTACTTGTGTTTTTGTGTTATGATTCTTGATTAGGATGATGAAATGAACAACTTTGATGCTTTGTACTTTGAAAAATAATGGATTTTGGTTATGGATCATATATGGGTCGTGGGTTTTGGGTTTTGGGGTGAAAGAGATGAGAAAAATGAGTTTATGATTCTATGAATGTGTATGTTTATGTAAAAAGGTGTTTATGGGGTTTTTGGTAAATATTAGGATAGTTATATTGTATAATACTTGTACATAAATACATGAGGTTAAAATGAAATCACATGGTGTCTAGGGGAGGGCATGTGGCCGGTTTTTAATGTGAAAAAGAGATGCAAAGTCGGTTTTGATCACTTAGAAGATATAGTGTATTATTAGTTGTAGTTTAGTGTAAGTATTTGTTATAATCGGGTACCGGGTTTGCTAGAAATAAATGTTAACAAAGTTGACCGGGACTTAATAAAGTCATAAAAATGTTAAAAATATGTTGGGTACAGTTACTGAGTGTTCGGGTGATTATTGTTTAGTTTTCACGAAAACCGTCGTTATATTCATAAGCTTACGTTATAAATAAAATAAATTTCCAAAATACTGGGTAACTGAATGTTATAACTTTTATGATGATAAAATAGATATAAAAATATGTCGGGACCATTGTGGGAATATTTAGATATATTCGTCGCGTATAAACCGTGTGTTAACGTTTATTTATAAATAATTATAAGGAAAACGTTAAATGTATCAAATATATAAATTTGAAAATCCTAAGAGCGGTATAACATGTAAATGACCTACTGATGATATGCAGACTGTCTCTAGTCCGTATGCAGTGTCCTTACTGATAATGCATGAATTCGCACCTGAACCAATACGGTTACGCGAATTTGAATACCCGTAAACTAAATTTACGATGAAATGTGTAATGTACGTGAATGATGAAATCTTTTCCCGCAATGAATAGTGTTCAGTGAATAGTAAAATTTCTGAATGCTTCTCGAAATGTCAAACTGACACCAAAAATGATGAATAGTAAACTGATGAATAGTGTTTTTATGAATAGTGTTTGATGAATAGTGTTTTTCCAAAGTTCGGGAAATGACCTGAAATGGTGAGTTGTGACATCCTTCCCCTCTAAAAGGAACTTCGTCCCGAAGTTCAGTTTATGGTGGTTTCTGAAAACATATATGTGAAAAGGTGATGATATTCGAGAATTCCAGCGAACTCTAACGATAGGAATTCAACTCTGATTCAACTGTTTGACCACACGGTCCATGGTTTCTGTTGGTTCTCTTACAAGGTCTGAGATTGTCATTTGGGATGGATCCCTTCCAATGGAATCATGAGTGACTCATCTGAAAGTTATTTATGGGGATCTGAAAATGTGAAATATGTTCGTGTAATCCTGTTGTTCTCTGGAAATGTTCAAATCTAACGGCCACTAGGCCTACCCTGTCTGAAATATAAATGGTCCAGTGTATATTGGTGTAACTTTCCAAGTTTTCTGAACGATAACATGCCTTTCCTAGGCAGAACTTTCTGCATAACTCTGCAGAACTTGAAGTTTTAATGGTTTACGACTTATTGAACTTGTAACTGATTCTTGACTTGTAGAAAATTTCTGGTTATCTCATGAATGCCTACTGAACTAGTGAGTTGAGCTTTTTCTGAGTTTGGCCCATCAATCGATGGTCTGCGCTTCTTAATGTTTTAAATGTGGTACTGGTAATATATACTGCTGAATTCTGCCAGAACTCAAGTTTGTATGCTAGTTGGTCGATTCTAAAATGAATCTTAAATAGTCCAATATGCTTAAGGTTCAACCTTTCTTGTTATCCAATTTGTATCATGCCAATCCAAGGCAATGCTTTTAACTTAGTTTGTTCTCCCACTTGAATCTGGATGGTTTGTTGTTCAGGATATCCAATCCAAATGATGTGTGTTATATACCAACCTAACTTCTGCCAGTTTCCCGTTGTTGGTGTGATAACTATTGTTGTAGATGAATTTGATTTATGTTGAGTGATTAGTCCAACCATTTACAGGGTCAATCACTCATGCTCTGAGCATACCTTCCTATGTTTGAATTGTTCTCTCGCTTTGACCATCGTTCTGAGGATGATAGGTGATGTTTACATCTAAATGGGTTTCTGAAGGAAATCCTGAATTGATTACCTGAAGTCCAAGTTGAAACGGTTTTCTTAACAGGAAAAACTGAAATGGGTACAATAAACCTTTGTGACTAATTCCACAACGTTCGGTCCTTCGAACTTGGCGTTATCTGAAATTTCTAGACATAATGCCTTAGAGGAATCTACATCGATATTCTTGATTCAAACAATTGTACTTTGTGAAAACTTACTGCAGGAAAGTTCATGTATGGATGAGGCCATGTTTAAATGAAATGCTCTACAGTCTCAATTAGAAGCTTGGTGTATTTCTAATGTGTTGTCCTGCGGACATCTATATTGAGTTCAATCCTGTAGCTCAGTCTAGCTAGTACTTTTAAATGATAGAATTTGACAGCTAAGTCAGAGATGGTGATTCGGATGGTCTCGCGGTGTCTTAGAATTTGTTGTTGAGTTATGAATTCTCTCACTATATACTTCTAGTCCTGGTTAGTAGTTCTGTAATCCTTTCGTTGCTTCTATTGTATAGAGGAATCATGCATGTAATTGATATGGAAAGTCTCTTCTAGGGAAGTTAATGGGAAAATCCAACTTAATGGCTAAGTGAGTGACAGGTAGGGTAAGTATCCAGGGATAGTTCGGCAAAATGGATGTTTATGAAAGAATTCCTTTGTTTACAAAACTTTTAAATGAAGATTGTTATTAACAATCCTTTGAAAAGGTAATTATTTCCTTCATGGCATAATCCTTCCTGAATTTTACATAGGTGATCAGGCTATGTATAATTGAGGACTAATGATGCGATGTTGGATTTTGTCAAAATATCATAACTTTTATCAAAAGTTTTAGATGGTGTTCAACGCATTGTTATAAAAATGGTGTCCTGATATTTTCTTTCAAGTAACATGCAAATTGCTTCGCGTAACAATAGTAAATACTTGGTGTAATGACAGAAAATAAATTTATAGGATGGTAATAAAATAGCTTACTTCAGAAATTTTTCTGTAAAACAGTTTCCCCATATGATAGTAAAATAGCTTGAATGGTGTATTGGATACGTGGGTGAATCTTGTCGAATGGTAATAGTCTACTAATTCGTCAAAAACGAAATCAACCTAATTCCTGATGAGACAATGCTAAAATGCTGCGAAACGATTGAAGTCTGAGCAATTGGGATAGAAAATGGAGTAAACGATGGTTATGATTATCACCTAGGTAACAAAAGATAGATATTACATTGGATAGGAAAGTGCTTAATACCACTAGCTTATGTCCTCGTACCAACGGTAAGTACAAAAGGAAAGATACAACCCTAAAGGGCTCGAACTACGGTTTATATATTGAAACAAAGCTCCTGCTGTTGAAGTATTGTTGTTATCCTTGATGTTGCTAATATCCTGACTGTTCTCTTTCAACAGCTCACGCTATTCCTCGAGCGATTTAGTCTTGATTCCAAGTTCCTGATTTTTCCTTGTTCCTTAACTCCGGGCAGTCATTCTTGAAATGCCCTAAGTTTCCACATTTGAAGCAACTCCCTGGGATTTTCTGATTTGTGAGTTTCCTACAGTCTTCAGTCCGATGACCCCGCTTCTTGCACACTCCACACGTTTTACTGCAATGACCTCGGTGATATTGATTACACAGGTTGCAGTAAGGTAACTTTCCAATATACCTTCTCTTTGTGTGCGGTTCTGCAGCAAAGGCTCTATTAATTTCTTGTCCGTTGGGTGATTGTTGAGCAGCATTGCAACCTAGATTGTTGTTCCACTTCCTTTTATTGTCACTATTGTTTCCTGATGTCTCGGCGTGAACTATGAGTTCCTTTGCTTCGATCGCCACTTTGATAATGTACTTTTCAAGTTTCTTGCTTTCCGGTTCATCCATTGCAGAACCTAGTCGTGTTAATTCATAAAAATGAGTAGTGTACTCGTCACATCATTTCCTACCATGATAAAGTTTAGTGTTTCCTGTTCCCTTGCTCGTAATTCACTTCCTACACAAAATGTTATACCCATCATCCTTCTTAGTTTCTCCCAAGAGTGTGAGTAGGCAGCATCAACTCCCACCATCTTAATATATTTGGTCCACCATTCCTGGGCATGATCCTGAAAAGTGCATGTGGCGAACTTAACCTTGTATTCCTTACGACAGTCGCCACATTGAAATATTGTTTCTATGTCTTCGAACCATTTGAGAAATTCCTTTATGTTTCTAGTTCCGCTAAAGGAGGGAGGATTGCACCCCATAAATTCCACGTGAGTAAGTTCCTTAGTGAGGGCGGTGACTATGTTCTTGGCAATGACTTGTCCAACAGCAGCTTGCGTCATGCTTGGAGTGGTTTGCTTAGATCTCTCTTCATCAAATCATAAGTGACCATGAGGGTATATAGTTAATCAAAGCCATCATATTCACAACACATGAATATAATACATGAAAATTTCGGTCTACGTGAACCGGTATCACAAATAGCACAACCATTTCTTACATAGTAGAGTCACACTTGATATATTTGTTTGTACAACAATCAAAAGACAACAAGTTCTTTAGACTATGTCCCACACCTTCTATGGCTAGGATAATAGTAAAAGCTAGTGAGGATATAAGTCTGGTCCAGGGACTTCCTGGTGTCCCTCTGTGTGAAATCAGGTTTGTGGCATCATAAGGTCGAGATAGTCCTGAAGTGGTGTCTGAAGTTGTGCATCTATCAAATCTTAGATAATGTAGGTTCTGAACCATTCTTGAAGAATCTGCGGATGTTCCTGTTGAGTCCGTGATATTTGTGTTATCTACTAGGTGTTATCTAGTTCATGGCAAGTGGGAATGGAAAAGGAAAATGACAATGATGGTACCAATGAATGAAATACTACCCTCTTTCGCGCTACCTCGCGACATCCAAAAGGTAAAACTAAAGTACACACTATGGGAAGGCCAATAGTGTAATAAGTAACTGATGGTGGTGATAGTACCTGAGTAGTAAGTGCCCTACTAGTGATGGAAAGAAAACACACTATCTTCCTTGCAATAAGCATTCTAATAAGTCCATTAAGATTAATTCTGAATACACTACCAAAAGGCATTCTATGTACGGGCTGAATGATAGGAAAACCCTGTTCCTATGGCAAATCAATAGTACTAATGGTGGTGTAAATGCAACTGGTGGTATAATGGTAGTGGAAGATGACAAGGCATCTTCAATGTCGGAATCCGATAAAAGGATGTCAGGGTGAGTATCTGAAGGCATGTCACTTGTGAACCAGGTCAATAAAATGATATACATATACGGATATGAGTATAAATAACTCGCACAGGGTATGTATAAAACAACATGTATCATGATTATGCACTTATGATGAAATGATGAGATGCTATGCTGATGTGGTTATAGTCTAGGGTCCAAGATACATCCTAGTTCGCTATAACCTTAGCTCTGATGCCAATCTGTCACACCCCCAATTTACCTGACTTGCAGCGGAATGGAATACCTGGGGGTGTCTGTCATAGCACCACAGTTACAGTTACATTGAACGACCTAAAGTGTCGTTTGGAAAATACTGCATTTGATCATTGAAATAATCCAGAGTTTACAAAATGAGGTCCCCAAAATGTGTTGCATGTTTATGAAAACAAGTCATACTAGATCAAACGTTTACATAAGTTCATGAAATAATGATGAGACGCGTCGACTCCGCGACTCCATGAAGGTCCAAATGCATGTCACATGAGCTACCTTAATAACCTGAAATACATTGCTAAAACGTCAACACGAATGTTGGTGAATTCCATAGGTTTATAAAATGTAATGATGTACGGCCACCACAAGTAAAAGTGCAAGATAAAAATCTCATGAAAATTGTACAATAGACCTTAAGCTCATGACACCGAAGCTATGACTGATGAAACTATGCCCCTCCTGAATGTTCTGCCGAAACACTCAAATGTAAAAGACATGACATGCATCCGCTTACTGTTGGTAATCACTACCACGGATGGAGGCGTCACCCTCGATAGATCTATCCACTCACTCTCGCTTACCGGTAAATTAACGGTTCATGATGTTACAGGGGACTTATCACATGGCAAGGTAACTTAAGCTATGTACATGTGTTTGAATACTTGGGCTCGTACTAAAATGATTGATGCAATGTATTCCCCCCGTGGGATTTGAAAACAATCAAAAATGTTGAATTGAAAACGGGGCTATGAAAACTCACCTTAACTGATGAAACTGTGATGAAATGAAATGAACACCAATGAACAATTAGCTGCCGCAACCCAATATGATGGTACCATGAACATGTAATGAGCTGAAAAACAAGGCGCGCACACTAGCCGCAACCTAATATGAATGATGAACGATCTACTTTAGATCATGAAATGATGTTATGAATGTCCATGCACATGTTTCCTATACCACTCTACTCTTTGAAAAACACTTGTTGTTATCAAAAGTATATATTCCAAGACTTAGGAAAAATATGGCTATTAGAAAAATAAACTAGTTGCAATATATATACTTATATATATATATATATATATATATATATATATATATATATATATATATATATATATATATATATATATATATATATATCGTATGTACCAATGTTTGTGTTGAAATCCTCGGTTTGAAATCCTTGAAATAACGCCTTGTGGTGATGAAAATATACTTGTGTTCACTAATACGTCATTAGTTATGAATTTAGGTACTTGGTTAATATTTCTAGAAAATCTAGAATTTAGTACGTAGTGTTATTATTATTATTTCTAAAAGCTGCCAATTATAGAGGATTTTTGCCGATATGGAAATGTGAATATCTTTGTCGTTATAAGCCCATTTTACTTGTTCTTTAAATCCACGGTTACGTCTTAACATGTAGTAATATATTTTGGAAAGCTTGACCCCTCCGGGTTACGTCTAAAGTCTCTTTTTGTCTGACGAAAAACGTCCATCAGCATGTATTTTTCCGGAAAATACTTTTCGTCAACAATCTTGCAAAAATCATAACTTCTTCGTTATAAACTCTTTTTAATCCGTTCTTTCGCCTACGGATTCGTTTTTGAAAGTATTTTATAAAAATTTTGCCAAAGTTTCCTTGGTGTTTACTGATTTTCCAGAAATTAACAAAATGGGACAGCATGTTTATAAACTTGTTAGAAATCCATTTCCAAGGTTCAAAACTAGTTTTTACTTCAACCAAATCTCTTGCAAACACCACAAATCTATACTAATCCTACCATACACCTTCTTAGGGTGCCATGGGTTCCTAATGACTAGTAATCAAGTTAATTTAACAAAGGAACACCTAAATCACAATCTAGGGTTTGTATGTTCAAAAAGTCTTCAAAAATAAAGTGGTATAACTAGTTTGTGCATGAAATTAAGCATGAATACTATGAGATATAAGTGTTAATTAGATGAAAACATGAAAATAAATTTGAATACTCACTTTGAAATAATAGGTGATTAGATGATGAGAAATCTTGGATTACTTGTGTTTTTGTGTTATGATTCTTGATTAGGATGATGAAATGAACAACTTTGATGCTTTGTACTTTGAAAAATAATGGATTTTGGTTATGGATCATATATGGGTCGTGGGTTTTGGGTTTTGGGGTGAAAGAGATGAGAAAAATGAGTTTATGATTCTATGAATGTGTATGTTTATGTAAAAAGGTGTTTATGGGGTTTTTGGTAAATATTAGGATAGTTATATTGTATAATACTTGTACATAAATACATGAGGTTAAAATGAAATCACATGGTGTCTAGGGGAGGGCATGTGGCCGGTTTTTAATGTGAAAAAGAGATGCAAAGTCGGTTTTGATCACTTAGAAGATATAGTGTATTATTAGTTGTAGTTTAGTGTAAGTATTTGTTATAATCGGGTACCGGGTTTGCTAGAAATAAATGTTAACAAAGTTGACCGGGACTTAATAAAGTCATAAAAATGTTAAAAATATGTTGGGTACAGTTACTGAGTGTTCGGGTGATTATTGTTTAGTTTTCACGAAAACCGTCGTTATATTCATAAGCTTACGTTATAAATAAAATAAATTTCCAAAATACTGGGTAACTGAATGTTATAACTTTTATGATGATAAAATGGATATAAAAATATGTCGGGACCATTGTGGGAATATTTAGATATATTCGTCGCGTATAAACCGTGTGTTAACGTTTATTTATAAATAATTATAAGGAAAACGTTAAATGTATCAAATATATAAATTTGAAAATCCTAAGAGCGGTATAACATGTAAATGACCTACTGATGATATGCAGACTGTCTCTAGTCCGTATGCAGTGTCCTTACTGATAATGCATGAATTCGCACCTGAACCAATACGGTTACGCGAATTTGAATACCCGTAAACTAAATTTACGATGAAATGTGTAATGTACGTGAATGATGAAATCTTTTCCCGCAATGAATAGTGTTCAGTGAATAGTAAAATTTCTGAATGCTTCTCGAAATGTCAAACTGACACCAAAAATGATGAATAGTAAACTGATGAATAGTGTTTTTATGAATAGTGTTTGATGAATAATAAAAACCAATTCCCAATTATATTTTACAACACAAACAACATTAATACTATCTATCAATTTACTTTTCTTTCAATCTATACCAAATCCAAATTCTATTCTAACCCCATAATCATACCAAACGGGCCCTAAAATAATACTCCTTCTTAGGGTTGAGCATCGCAGAACTCAAAACCGTTTGGACCGAGAAAGCTGATAGACCATACCAAAAACCAACTAAAATGAAAAATTAGCGGTCCGGTCTCGATCTCAACTTTTTTCTTATTTCGGTCTCGGTCCGATCTTACGTACAAACCGACCAATAATGCCTTCTTGAACCGGACCAGTCCTCGGTCTGTAGTTTTGGTCTAATTCGGTCTCGGTCCGGTCTGGTCTTAGACCGATGCTCAGCTGATGAGGCGAAAAATGATCCGTTTTTAGGGGGTCATTTAAGCCCGAATCCGAACTTATTTGATCAAATATTGCCCTAAATCGTTCCTTTTGTGATTTTAGGTACTTGGAGAGTGAATTCTGGAAAAGAAGCTATTTTGGACGTTTTTGGAGCATAAAAGTGAAGAAAACGGCTAAGTACCAATTTTCCATGCTGTGAACAGTTCCTGACGGCGTCATGGGTCCCAACCTGACGGCGTCAGATGCATCTACAACAATTTTTACCGAAAGTTTGTGACGGCGTCAAGAGGAAGAGGGTGACGGCGTCAGCGATCATGGAATTATTTACCGAGAGTTTGTGACGGCGTCATACACAGGGCGTCAAGAGTTAATTGTATGACGGCCTAAGGGTGACGGCGTCAAATGTAGATCAAGAGCGTCCGATGAACTTTTTGGCGGCGGTCTGACGGCATCACAAGTTTGTTCGTGACGCCGTCATATCGAATTTCCTATATATACTTTTCTAGTTTTTCAGTTTTGAGGAGAGAAGTTTTGGTGAAACCCTAAAGACGATTTTGGTGCCTCTTTTACAGGTTTTTCAAGGGTTCCAAACCCTTGAGACCTTGCATTGTAATTGAGATAAGTATACTCTTAATTCAATCAATATGTCTATGTGTTGGTTGTTTATCTTTTGTTCTTATCTTAATTCTACTATGCTAGACTAGATCTCTCTTGTGTTTGCTTAGATCTAATGAAACCTAGATGTTGATTATGTGTTGATTACTTGTCTATTCTTGTTTTGAATGAATGATTTATATGTTAGGCTTAAGAAAACTGGCAGATCTCCAAATGGTAACATGCTTGAACGTCTTAAGAAACATGAACCGAGGCGTACTAGGTCTTTATTGGTTGTATTTAATGCATGAGCCACTGTTTACAATCCCTATAGTTGTGCTGGGTCATGGTGTAGGAGGAGATAAGAGCTCATAGAGTTGGGGAGTTATGTATGCCACTCCACGAATGGTATTAAGGAATACAACCCGTCATTCATACAAGTGTAACAAGTAATTAACATGTAAAAGATATCTAGGGAGTAATGAAGTCTAAGTAAACACAATTTCTCCAATTACTGCTCACAACCTTAGTTTAATTAGTTTAATTTCATTTTTATTATTTTATTTTGATTGCATCTTAGCTTTGGGTTAGTTGATTAGCAACTAATTCCGCCCACTCCTTCAAAACCCGAGATTTTACTTGCTTTCACTAAAACATAAAAACACAAAAATAATCATCTTTCATCTTTAGAACTATTAATTAGGTCTTCTAATCCTAGCGACACTATTCCTAAGCTGAACGATCAATCCCCCGGTACCTGCCACTATACTATACTACAACGATCAGGTACACTGCCTGGTGGGGGTTGTAAGCCTCGCGAGATCCCTCGAGAGGTAAAGCAAGGTGCGATTCCCACGCATCATCAGCCCTACTCCTTCTGTCCCATATTTATTGTCCTAAATGAAGTTATTTCAAATTAGTTATCCACTTCTAAAATAGATACGAAATTTAGTTCGAATTTATCATATTAACCTCGAGGTTATTATTATAAACATTAAAGAAGTTTTAAATTAATTAGTTGGGGGTAAAATTATCAATATGCAAAAAGTAAAAACGAGAAAGGAGTAAGATGATGTTTTTCTTAAACTATTTGTTTTTTGTTTATGGACAATTATTTTGAGACGGATGGAGTAGTTTTTTACTCCTTTTGTGCTAGGATAAGTGTACACTTTCAAAATGCACAAATTTTTAAGAAATCACACTAACTATATACTCTTCATCAATCAAATATTATCTCCATACACTAAAATCTCTTGATTGAAATACATAGTGAACACTTATGGTGCGTTTAGTTGGAGAGAAATTCTTCATTTTTTCAAGAATTTTTTCATAAGAAAATGAAAAAACTGAAAACGCGTTTAGTCGCACTTTTTTTCAACAATTTTCAAAAAGAATAAAATTCTCATTTTCTAAATTTTAACTAAGAAATTGAAAAACCCATTTTACCATTCTCACTTTTTTCTTTCTCATTTTTTTTCTCAAACTAAAAAAAACACATACACCATTCTACCCCTAATCTCTCGTGTCATCCTCCACCGTCGACCGTCGCCGCCACCACCCGCCGTCGCCGCCACCGTCGCAATTTGAGGTAATTTTCTTATCATTTTTAAAAAAGAAAAATATAATTCCAACTAAACGCGTTTTCAAAATTCTCAACTCTTCTCTAGAGAAGAAAAACTATCCCCTTCTCAAGGAATTTAGAGATGGAAAAATTAAGAAATTTTTTACCAACTAAACGGCCCCTTAGGGTCTGTGTGTTTAATTTTTTCATTAATTCATGTTAATTAGCAGATGACTTAATGCAGACAACATCAGTTTTATTACTTAATATTTTCAGTCATCTTTCTCTATTAAGTTACAAACAAACAGTTTTCATATGACTTAATTAATTCAGTTTTTTTTCATATTAAGTCAATTAAATCGCAATCAAACACCCCTTATTTTATGACATGTAAAAATAGCAATGTGAACATTTCTTTTTTCTATTTTTTTAAGTAGTAGAACAGTTTTGGTATTTAAAGTCCAAACACTACCTGTTTTTCGGCTTATTTATAAGCAGAAAATCAATTTTTCCTAAGCAAATAAGAAACTACTTGTTTCATATTCATTATTTGTTATTAAACTTAAAATTTGCTTCTATTGTTAAATTCAACCTAAAATCTTTAATAAGTACGGGTACGTATGATTGATTAGTTTTGTCAAATTATTATTATTATTTTTTCGAATATTATTGTATCTTTTATAAACAAATCCAAACATAGCTTCTATAAGCTTTTTTTTTTTTTTTTTTTTTTTTTTAAGAAAAGAAAAGAAGATAAGCACCCTCTTAATCCTATCAACCAACATTGTCAAATTTGAAGCTTTGTAATGAGATTTCTAACGGGTCAAATTTCCGTTTTGTGCACTTTTGGAGCTTATGATGAGCTCAACCTCATAACATGTTTACATCAAAACTGTTTACATATATCTAAAGCTTATGATATATCTAAGTTACACAAATTAAATAAAAAAAGCTTTTCAAGTCGACTAGAACTCGTGTCTTTTAGATACTTTAAATTATCTTCCTTTTAGAGATTATTTTATATGTTTCAAATCAACATAACATATACTACTAAAATTAGTCGGTGTGGTCTAAGTACACATAAGGTTGCGCGTGCAAGAGTTGAAATATGCATATTCAACTTGCATGTGTTGGCACATAAATATTGATAATTTGATGTTGTTATTTTGACATATATGTAACCTTTTCTAATAACCTTGTCATCATTGATTTATCGTAAGAGCGGAACGAACCAATACGCACTTCTATAAATAGCAATTTTATTTTAAGCGATTACATTTTAATTACGTCATATAAAGTGTCAAATGTCTTACTTGGACTCTTGTAGTATTTCTTTTCTTAGTGGATGACTTAACTCGTAAGAAAGAAGTAATGACACCAATAACAAAAAGATATAAGTATATAACGCATTTTCACACTTTAGTTAATTAGCACAATGGATAATGATGCGTGTTGTAAGCTACAATTAAACATAACTACGTACATGATAGCAACATATATTTCTACCAAATGAAGGTTATGTTCATAACTAGTCGAAGTCGTATCTTTTTGTTACGGCAAATGATAAACACATGCACACACCTAACACCTTACTCTACAAGTTTTATACTTATTTCTTCACTTTGGAAGTTAATCTAATAAATTTTTTACTTGTGGGCATTGCTAAATGCAAACATGCATGGTTGCTAATTCGACTATAGTTAAATATATGTAAGATGATTGTGTTGTTAAAAATGTAATATTATGTTGCTATATACACACACTATTTTTATTTTATTTTATTTTTTTTTCTTTTTGGCAATTATGATTTTTGAATTTCTAACCAACTAACCTGCATGCATGGCTTTAGTCATTAAATAAGTCACATACAAAAAATATAATGGTTGGTAACTTATGGGCAATATTATGAGAAGGATCCTAATGGGAAAAGCAAGTGAACGAGTTGGCATGTTGATGGATAAGTTTTTCTAGTAGCATTTGGTTTTTGACCATCTTTACGCGTTAAGCATTTTTCACACCATAATTCGAAGTTAAATAATGGTCATTTTAGTAAAATATATTCAACATCTGCAAGACTACAACACTCTACGATGAAGGTTTTTAAATACAAAAACGTTGATCTACAAACATGTGACCGTTTGAAAAACCAAATTTAATAACATTTTTTAGTGTATTTTAAATATAAGAAGAATATTGCGTAGTAAAACTTTGATCAAATATTTTTTTTACACAGGAATATATTAGCTACAATTTATTGTAGCTAACTTCCTACAATTTTATGCTATATTCTGTGGGTCCCTAATTTATTTTTGTGGGTCCTGAATCCTTTCTTATGTAATTTTAATGAAGGATTGTAGCTAGTTGGCTACAATAATTGTAGCCAACATATCCCCTTTTTACACATATATACCTTTGTTTTTTGTACTATGCTCGAAATAGTTAGGCACGTTTACGCAATTGGTGAACTAAAGATGGCAACGAGGTCAAGATCTGAAGATACGGGAATCGATGTTCTCATCTCGTCCCAACAGGTAATCAGGGTTTGTATCGTGTGTTTTCAAAATGCTTAGAAATCCTCACATAACCTTTGAGGTGCCACTTTTCTTTCTAAGAGAAATTTAAAAATGTTAAAAGGGGAGATGAAAGCTGAGTTTAGGAAGAAATTCATTAGTCTTGTAAAAGAAATAAATATGACATAAATGGTATTTCGGGTTTACACACCATCAAATTGGTATCTAAACACCATTCACACACCACTTTACCGTCACTTTTACTAGTTACTTTGAAAAATAGAATTTTTTTCTTTTCCCATCATCACTTCATTTTAACAACATCAAAAACCAAAAAGCTAATTACCTACCTAGACAAAAAGAAAAAACTCTTTTTACTGATTTAAACCATCTTTCTATCATTTACCAAAATGAACCTATAGTGAAAATGACTAACTCATTCCATATCCACACACGTGTGTATGTGTATTATTTGTGTGAGAAAAAGACGCTTCTAGCTGGCAATATATTGTTTCTTTTCTACAAAACAGTTTCTTGATAACATGCTCCACGATAACACATAATCTTTGATAAATTCAAACCCAGAAACTCATACTTAAATTCATTGATGAAAGAAAGATTCACGATGCATGCTCCTCGATAACTCAAACCGATCAACCTTGATATGTTTGCAGAGATTGAGTCGTGGGGCTGAACACATGTAATAAGTCCTTAGATTAAACCACAATAATTCATATTTCAACTTTGTTGCTACACTTGGATTCTAATCCGTATTACGTCTCGTTTAACCTAAACTCGCCTAGCACTCACTCGCCTACATCTCGCCTAGCACTCGCCCACATCTCGCCCAGGACTTGTCATTCGCCCAGGACTCGCCCATCATTAAAATTAGCCCAAGAAATGCTTTAATCGCCCCACTCCTCGCCCCACTGGTCGCCCAAAATTTAAGTCATTTTTCAATCGCCTACAAGATCGCCTAGAAGAACAACAGACATATGTATGGTTCAAAAATTGTCCCAGATTGAATTTGACGGATGGTATGTAAAAGTTCATTTTCGTAAAAAACATAGGCGAAGTTTGTTTTTGTAAACATGTGCTTGTTTTGGTCCATTTAGAAAATTTCCTCAAAACCAAAAAGTTCATAACTTCCTCTTTTATGTTTTCTCTATCTTAAAGTTATCTTTTTCTTTACTTCACCATATCTCTTCTACTTCTCAAACTAGAACCACCCAATCTTTTTTTTTTCTTTTTTTCTCCTCTCTCTACCACCAATGCAACTAACAAAATCTAGTGGGTTATGACAATCCGGTAACCGGCGCGGCAGCAGACGACGGTGGCAAAACTAGAACTTAGATACACCTAAAAAATCAAAATGAGCCTCCACTCGCCGGAGGTGGTGTTTCGAACGCTGCTAAAATCTCTAAAAAGGTCAAAAACAAAAATATATTACGGCGACTATCGACAATGCTTGGTGGCATGTGACATCGAAGCTAGTGATACTTTTATCGTTGTGGTGATGTCGGAGTTCGTTGGACAAACGCCGGAATTGAAGATTCCGGCAGTGAAGACGACGACGCGTGGCAGCGTGTGACGTCACATGGGAGCGCGTGGAATGTCTGATAATGTATTTTTTTTTGTGATGGTTTGGTCTTTGTTTGTAGTTCAACCAACAGGTTGTAGTGGTGTTATCTGACTTGGTCGGATTTGAGTTTTAGTTGTTGTTCGGTTGAATGATAGTTTGGAGAAGAGAATGGCGCTTTTTCAAGAAAGAGAATAACACGTTTGGAGAGAGAGAGAGAGAGAGAGAGAGTATAGGCTAGTATTTTAAATGTATATGTATTTATTTATTGAATATTATCTTTTTCAATAAAGTTATCTACTGTACTAGTTTTATTTTGAAAAATGTGCTTAGTTGAGTCAAATGGTGTATGAAGCATATCACCCAAAAATAAATAAATAAATAAAATATATTATTCCAAGTTGAAGTCTTGAGACAAAGTCATGCTAATAATTCAGATCTTTGGGAAGAGTTTATTTCGTTAAAGCATGAGATCAAGTCCTTGAGAAGAAAAAAAGCATCAAATGCTTTACAAAAATCTCAGAGCGAAATGGCTTAAGCTTTGTGAATGTAACTCCAAAGTTTTTCACATTCTATATAACAATAGAATTAGATTGAACTCTATCGACTCAATTTGTGTTAAAGGGGAAGTTTTATCGAATCTGAGGGTGGCAAAGAGAGCAATTGCAGATTTCTTCAAAGAACACTACAACAATTGTAGGGGCTTTTTTACGTCCATTAAATTGTGCTTTTAAGTCAATTTCGTTTGTGCAGTCTGTTCGACTTGAAGCCTTATTTTCAGATGCAGAAATTGAAGCAGCAGTCTGGGGTTAAGGGGATGATCGGGCACTTGGTCCTGATGGTTTGAGCCTCAAATTATTCAAACAAAATTGGAATGTTATAAAAGATGACATAACTCATTTCTTTGACGAATTTCATGCAAATGGTTGTTTTACAAAAGCTCTTAGTAAGTCTTTCATTGCTCTCATTTCAAAAAAATCTTGTCCTCTAGGGTTAAACGACTTCATACTAATTTCTCTGATAAGTAGCATGTACAAAGTTCTCCATAAGGTATTGTCGGAACAAATTAAATCAGTTATGGAATCAGTGGTGAGCCTAACTCAGTTTGCTTTCATGGAGAATAGACAAATAACAAATTGTATTCTGATTGCTAATGAGGTTATTCACTCCTTAAAAAAAATAGAAGAATGGCGGGTTGATTCTAAAGGTTGATTTAGAGAAGGAATACGCGATAATTGAGTGTACGTTTTTAGATAGGATTTTCGAAGAGATGAACGTTGGTTTTAAATGGAGAAAATAGATTCACTTTTGTTTATTGATGAGTGCTTAATCACACATCCTTTTTCGACCTTAAATCATACCAAATACACCAATTACTAACCAAATATGCCAAGAGATTGTATGTTTTTGTATTTGTGTATGTGCAGGTACGGATATGTGAAAAATGAACAAAAACAAAGCAAAACCGACAAAAACGAGCACGAGATTGGAAAAAGGTAAAAAGCCGAAGCCGAGGAAGAAATTTATCCAAGAAAAGCGCAAAATGACAAAAGTAATCCTTAGAGATTCAGAGAATAACAAAAGAGATTCTTAGTTGAAATATGAAGACCTTTACAATAATGGCCCTCCAAGTTTCAGCAAGTTGTCAACTTTGGTCCTTTGAAGAACTTTGGAAGAAAAGTCAACTCAATTCCTCCAAGATACAAGATCGTTACGTGTAGTATTTAGTTGCATTTGTAGCGTTTTAATATGTTTTAAGTAGTTTTTTCATGTTTTGTAAAGGTCTAGGGGCTAATCATGCAACAAACTCAAAGATTAGAGAAGCCCTAGCCCCTAGCCTATAAATACCCCTTAAACACCAACTTTGAAAGGTTGGTTGTTGAGGGTTGGTCCTCTTAGTATAGGAGTAGTGTAATGAATTAATGTTAAGTTTTATTTTACTTTCTCTCTCTAGCTTTATATTTCTAAAAATCTTTAATTTTTAGTTGTTAAATTCTTGTTTTTATTGGTGGGATTTAAAGTTTATGGTTAAATTAGTTAGTCTAGTGATAAATTTGGTGAAAAACATTAGTTTTTAGGCTTTATTTTGGATCAAAATGGTGTTTTGTTATGGTTTTTATCAAGTTTTAAAAAAAATAATAAATAAATAAATAAAAAATAAAAAAATAAGAAGTTATCGAGTTACGTTTTTTAATTTTCGAGTTAGGAGTTTTAAAAAATAGTTATAGAGTTAGGTGCATAACATATAGAGTTAGGTGCATAAAAAAAAAAGTTATCAAGTTAGGTGCTAAAAAAGTTATAGAGTTAGGTGCATAAAAAAAAATTATCAAGTTAGGTGCTAAAAAAGTTATAGAGTTAGGTGCATAACATATAGAGTTAGGTGCATAAAAAAAAAGTTATAGTATTAGGTGCTAAAAAAGTTATAGAGTTAGGTGCATAAAAAAAAGTTATCAAGTTAGGTGCTAAAAAAGTTATAAAGTTAGGTGCATAAAAAAGGTTATAGAGTTATGTGCATAACATATAGAGTTAGGTGCAATTTTACATATAGAGTTAGGTGCTTTATTTTTATCAAGTTTGAGTTTTATCGAGTTTCGTTTCTTTTGGCGAGTTAGCCAAGATTATCAAGTTAGATAATCATTGTCTCATCGTTTATCGAGTGAGGGTCTCTTATGCTTTATGCTAAGGCGAAACTCTGCCGAATTTTATTTTGGCTTATCTATTTTGTTTCTTTTATCGAGTTTTTTTTATTTTATTTTATCAAGTAACTTTATTTTATTAATATGAGTTCCGAGTAGTTTATTTTTAGTGTTTGCTTGGTGGCACGAGTTTGTGAGTTAAGTGTGGCCATAAAAGAGGATCGTGATTAATAATTGTTGTGATTATTTAGACTTGTGATTTTATTATTTGAAGGGCAAAAGCCGGAGAATAATCAAATTACAAATCTAGTAATTATTTTCTTTTTAAAGGATTATTTTCAAAATAAACCAACGTTGTGAGAAAATAGTCTTGTTTAAGGAAAATAATTCGTCGTCAATCCTTGGCCCACACTTAATGAACTTATTCACGTCACTTAGCAAACATATTGTTTTTAAATTCATTTCCCGTCTTAATTTCTTTTCGCGTTTTAAATCTCGTTTTCTTTAGTCATTTTATCTTACTCTTGTTTTAGTTGTTTGTTTTTACTTTGCGTCGTTTTATTGTTTCTTTTTACTTTAACTGCGTTTTAAATCCTTTTAGTAGTGTAATCAAAAACCAACCAAAATATCTTTTTAAAACCCCATTCACTTCACAATCACGCGACTCAAGCCGACTCAATCGCCGTCTTACCTTCGTTGGGACATAACGACCCGGGGAAATACTTTCACGAGCGTTTCTTCGGAAAAATAAAACCTATACTATAAAAAAGACTAAAATCAAAATGGCGCCGCTGCCGGGGAAGGTTTGAAACGAGAGCGTCGTACTTGTATCGTTTGTTGGTGATTTGAAGATCCTTCTCCCGAGAAGTTATCGTTTTTTATAAATATTCTCAAAAAAAAAAAAAAAAAAAAAAAAAAAAAAAAAAAGTTTATACAAAAGGATTTTCTTTTTCTATTTTAATTTTCTTTTTCGATAATTAAAAACCAAAAATAATCTTCTTCTCCTCTTATCATTTGATTCTTCTTCTTTAATCCTCTAAACCGATAATTCTTATGGATCCGACTTGTTTTAATTGTGGAAATCCCTCCGAAGAAGGAGTACTTTGTGAACGGTGTTTTTGCAAAGAATGTGGATTTACTCGTGGACTTTGTATGTGTTATGCTTCGAGAACTGAACCCACATTCACCTCCGATTATGATCCGAATTTTTCAAATTATCCTCAAAACAATTTCAATTCATATGAGCAAGATCCGTTTCAAAATGCACCGATTTCACAACAAAATGGTTGTGAGTATTGTGGAGGTCCACATTTTAGCACCAATTGTCAAACAAGGAAACCGTTTCCTTATGACAATAATTATCACGACCAACCTCCACAATATGAAATGATCACTAAAATGATGACGGCTCAAAACAACTTTACCAAGTTATTAGATCTTTTTAAAGAAGTAATTCGTGTGAAAGAACAAGTTAACACCGTTAAGAGTGATAAGAATGAGCTTTATAAAGAAGAAAATTTTACGATTAATCCCACTCCGTCTTGTGAACCTTTAAATGTTGAAGATTGTTCTATGACATTTCTCGACGACGATTTCTTTAAACGTAAGGCTTTGAAAATAAAAATGGAACAACTTTACGTCTCATCAAAAATTGCAAAAATTCGTGTTGATTATGATGGACCATCGGTTCCTACTCCCTCTCCGGTGAAGGAAACGGAACAAGAAACCGAGGTGACAAAGGACTCAGTACTTTCCACTGACAATGAAAGTGCTAAATACGTTCAACTTACGGTTGTCCAAGAGTCTAAGCCTACAATTGTTCTTAATCCGTCAAGATTTGATCCAAACCTTTCACGATTTACGGTTAAGAGTTTGTCAAGCAAACATGCTGAGCTTAAAACGGTGTTTATAAACGACTTACCTAATCTTCACGAACAAGAACCAGAGACCATAACGGAAGTGGTGGAAATTCCTAGCTCTCAGAGCACACCACTTTTCCCACCTCCGGATTCTTCAAAATGTTTTTCGAGACTTGAATCAATTACTCCCGATTCTTCCCATCCTTTCCTCACACCGGGTGAGGGAAGTGATCCCGTTTTGGAAGAAGTCAATACTTTTCTTGATAACAATGATTTTATTTCGACTGAGGAATGTGATTTACCTCCGATTGATAATTCGATTGATCCTGATGAGATTTTATCCGATTCTGACGATGACGATTCTATATCTTGTGGAGAAATCGAATATGTTGATGAAGTACCTTCTGAGCTCGTCAGCTTAGAAGAAGAGAATGATGAAGAAGTTGATACTGAAATCCAAGATGAAGCTCTTCGTGAAACATTATTGAATGTCAATCTTCTTATCTCTCGAATTGAGGCGTTGAATGATCCTCCGATTTCTTCTCCTATCCCCAATATGGATAGTGATTTCTTACCCGAGCTTGAAATTTTTCGATTTGAAGAGACGAGTAGTGGCAATCCCACTATTCATGCTGATATCTCTCTTCCGGATTATGAGCGTTTTATCTTTGAGATCGACTCTATATCTATTTTCGATAATCCGTTACGTAACCCTCTTTTAGAGGATGTCGATCCATTTCTTATTGCGGATGACTCGATACCACCGGGTATTGAGAATGACGAGAATGATATTCTTTTCGATTCACTTTCTTCTCGTCCACCCGCGAAACCACCCGATGTAGTTTTTGAATCAGATACAAATGATGTTATTTTTGGAGTGGTGGACGAGATTTATGAACAAGATGTTCCTGTGCTTGATATTTTACCCACCCAACCCACCCATGATTCTGAACTTGAATTTGCTTTTATCATCTGGGTGTTTTATCCGTTCTTTACTTATCCCCTCATTTCTTCACTTTTCCACTCCACCGGGAGTGAGGATACCGTTTTTGACCCCGGCATCTCCGTTTATGCCGGTTGTCCGTTCTATCTGCTCTCCCCAAACGAATTAATTCGGGGATCGAGTCAAGCTCATGTGACTCGGTAATAAAAAACAAGCGCTTCGTGGGAGGCACCCCATGCTTATCCATTTCATTTTCTTAATTTTCTATTTTCTTTAATAACGTAACGTGAGGGGGGCGACCCTTTCCAAACTCGTGTTTTCGTGGTTGTTTATGAATGTTCAGGAATTTCCCCGAAGTTTGAGGACTCTCGTGCTCGTGGTTTGTCGTTCTCTCCACTCGAGTCTCATTCTTCGCTGCTCGTTCGGAAATTCACCATATCCAAAATCTTATCGACTAACGTTTATCTCTTGGCATACTTAATAAACGGCCTTAGATTTTACGTAGGATTACCCGTACCCTTAAAACATTGAGGACAATGTTTCACTTTAGTCTGGGGGGGTGAATCTTCGATTCGATTTGACCTGTACCATCGTCTGAGCTGTTAACTTGCGCAACTCCGTTTTCCACCAAAATTTTAAATTTTTGTCACCGCTTTATTATGAAAAAAAAAATGATATAATAATAAGTTTTGACACCTTGTTTTGACTTTCCTACCGGCGAGAGTAGAAATAAATGTTTCGACTTGACCGGGCGTGTTGAGCCCTAGCTCGTCTCCCTTAACCAAAATAATCAAAAGATTATGGCTAAGCATCCGCGGATCTCATTATTTGGGATTTTAAATTTGCGGAGATCGAGGAATGATAGAGTTTATTTAGAAGTTTCGTGCTATACACGGATCGCATTACTGGGATTTAAAAAACCCACAAGAGGTACTTGTGGCCTCATTGTTCCCATCAGAAACGTCACCCATATATAATAGATGTTCTAGGTTAATTAGTGGTATTTCGGTTTGAATAATATTTAGTTCTTTATTTTCTTAAGAGAATTTTTGCTTTAGAAGTTGGGTACATATCAAGGAACATCAAAAATAAGAGCAAAAAGTGAAAAAAATCAAAAGTCAAAAGTTGATTATCTATGTGGTTTTGGAGCTACCCGTTAAGCTTCCATTGATGTTATGAGAGAAAAAAAATCAAAAAAGTATGAAAAAAGTGAAAAATGAAAAAAATGAAAGTTGTAGTATTGTAGAATAAGAGCTATGTATGTATCAATAAGTTGTTGGCGCGTGAGGTGCATGTGATAAGTGATTAGTAATCAGTCACATGAGGTGCACGTGATCGTACTCCGCAACTTATATCTTTGATATTATATGTACCCCAAATTCCTTGATGTGGACCGAATTTCTATTGCAGTGGTTCTTAAGAGAAAATGAATAACTACTTATCGTTTTAACTTAGGTATCACTATCGGACTAACAAATATCGAAACGAGAAAATATGAAGCAATTCATTTCTCACAAGTTAAAATCTTTAGATACAAAAACTTAGGACCTGGGGACAAGAGGTAATACATAAGTAACTTTTGTGGGCAGTGTTAGCATCTAACTTCTGGATAAACAATGATCTCGATTTTACGCTTAGTTTGGGAGCTTGTGAAAAATCAAGGATGACGATTTTTATCCGTATGGTCTCTTCTCTGTGAGAAGTGTTTCTACTCGTAGACCCTGAAAGTTATCAACAGATAAGAATTGATAATGAAAGTCAAGGCAAACCGTCACATATATAAATGAAAAAGTACAAAAATAGTAGTTGTAGTTGCTATTAATGAAAATCGGAAAACGGAGCGTTTTTGAGAATAAATGATTTTACTATCTCTTTTGAACATCATTACTACTTTACAACGTCAGTAAAGAGATGTTTTGAAAATTATTTATCTCTTAAGCGTGAGGTGATGACATTGCGTGAGGGCACGTCAATACCTCTGGGGGATTTTGATGAGTGCTTAATCACACATCCTTTTTCGACCTTAAATCAGACCAAATACACCAAATACTAACCAAATATGCCAAGAGATTGTATGTTTTTGTATTTGTGTATGTGCAGGTACGGATATGTGAAAAATGAACAAAAACAAAGCAAAACCGACAAAAACGAGCACGAGATTGGAAAAAGGTAAAAAGCCGAAGCCGAGGAAGAAATTTATCCAAGAAAAGCGCAAAATGACAAAAGTAATCCTTAGAGATTCAGAGAATAACAAAAGAGATTCTTAGTTGAAATATGAAGACCTTTACAATAATGGCCCTCCAAGTTTCAGCAAGTTGTCAACTTTGGTCCTTTGAAGAACTTTGGAAGAAAAGCCAACTCAATTCCTCCAAGATACAAGATCGTTACGTGTAGTATTTAGTTGCATTTGTAGCGTTTTAATATGTTTTAAGTAGTTTTTTCATGTTTTGTAAAGGTCTAGGGGCTAATCATGCAACAAACTCAAAGATTAGAGAAGCCCTAGCCCCTAGCCTATAAATACCCCTTAAACACCAACTTTGAAAGGTTGGTTGTTGAGGGTTGGTCCTCTTAGTATAGGAGTAGTGTAATGAATTAATGTTAAGTTTTAGTTTACTTTCTCTCTCTAGCTTTATATTTCTAAAAATCTTTAATTTTTAGTTGTTAAATTCTTGTTTTTATTGGTGGGATTTAAAGTTTATGGTTAAATTAGTTAGTCTAGTGATAAATTTGGTGAAAAACATTAGTTTTTAGGCTTTATTTTGGATCAAAATGGTGTTTTGTTATGGTTTTTATCAAGTTTAAAAAAAAATAATAAATAAATAAATAAAAAATAAAAAAATAAGAAGTTATCGAGTTACGTTTTTTAATTTTCGAGTTAGGAGTTTTAAAAAATAGTTATAGAGTTAGGTGCATAACATATAGAGTTAGGTGCATAAAAAAAAAGTTATCAAGTTAGGTGCTAAAAAAGTTATAGAGTTAGGTGCATAAAAAAAAATTATCAAGTTAGGTGCTAAAAAAGTTATAGAGTTAGGTGCATAACATATAGAGTTGGGTGCATAAAAAAAAAGTTATCAAGTTAGGTGCTAAAAAAGTTATAGAGTTAGGTGCATAAAAAAAATTATCAAGTTAGGTGCTAAAAAAGTTATAGAGTTAGGTGCATAACATATAGAGTTGGGTGCATAAAAAAAAAGTTATCAAGTTAGGTGCTAAAAAAGTTATAGAGTTAGGTGCATAAAAAAAAATTATCAAGTTAGGTGCTAAAAAAGTTATAGAGTTAGGTGCATAACATATAGAGTTGGGTGCATAAAAAAAAAGTTATCAAGCTAGGTGCTAAAAAAGTTATAGAGTTAGGTGCATAAAAAAAAGTTATCAAGTTAGGTGCTAAAAAAGTTATAGAGTTAGGTGCATAAAAAAGGTTATAGAGTTAGGTGCATAACATATAGAGTTAGGTGCAATTTTACATATAGAGTTAGGTGCTTTATTTTTATCAAGTTTGAGTTTTATCGAGTTTCGTTTCTTTTGGCGAGTTAGCCAAGATTATCAAGTTAGATAATCATTGCCTCATCGTTTATCGAGTGAGGGTCTCTTATGCTTTATGCTAAGGCGAAACTCTGCCGAATTTTATTTTGGCTTATCTATTTTGTTTCTTTTATCGAGTTTTTTTTATTTTATTTTATCAAGTAACTTTATTTTATTAATATGAGTTCCGAGTAGTTTATTTTTAGTGTTTGCTTGGTGGCACGAGTTTGTGAGTTAAGTGTGGCCATAAAAGAGGATCGTGATTAATAATTGTTATGATTATTTAGACTTGTGATTTTATTATTTGAAGGGCAAAAGCCGGAGAATAATCAAATTACAAATCTAGTAATTATTTTCTTTTTAAAGGATTATTTTCAAAATAAACCAACGTTGTGAGAAAATAGTCTTGTTTAAGGAAAATAATTCGTCGTCAATCCTTGGCCCACACTTGATGAACTTATTCACGTCACTTAGCAAACATATTGTTTTTAAATTCATTTCCCGTCTTAATTTCTTTTCGCATTTTAAATCTCGTTTTCTTTAGTCATTTTATCTTACACTTGTTTTAGTTGTTTGTTTTTACTTTGCGTCGTTTTATTGTTTCTTTTTACTTTAACTGCGTTTTAAATCCTTTTAGTAGTGTAATCAAAAACCAACCAAAATATATTTTTAAAACCCCATTTACTTCACAATCACGCGACTCAAGCCGACTCAATCGCCGTCTTACCTTCGTTCGGACATAACGACCCGGGGAAATACTTTCACGAGCGTTTCTTCGGAAAAATAAAACCTATACTATAAAAAAGACTAAAATCATTTATCTTCTGCAACAGCCGTGGTTCTTGTCAATGGTTCACAAACAGAGTTCTTTCCGATGAAGAGAGGCTTAAGACAAGGCGGCCCTTTTATCACCAATCCTTTTCAATATTTGATAAGGATTAATTTGGTACCTTTTTAAGGGGTCATTTAAGCCTAAAATCATGTGAAATGTGATCAAATATTACCTCAAATTGTTTCTTTTTTAATTTTAGGTACTTGGGACGAGAATTGTGGAAAACTGAACGTTTGGAGCATATTTGGACGATAAAGTGAAGAAAATGACGAAGTCTCGAAAAGGATGTCAGATAAGGGAGGCTGACGGTGTCACAAGCTACAACATGATGCCATCCCTTGTTGTTCAAGATGGATTTCTTGTGTAAAATTAACAAGAGATGCCTCAGAAATATTTTGTGCATTTACAACCTGACATTGTCAGGTGTTAAGAAGCTAGGGGCGTCACACTTTAATTTAACAAAAGACGACCCAGAAAGAATTTGCATGTGACGGCCTCAGATACCATGTTGACGCCGTCAGAGTGGCGATTTTCACAAACAAAACCCTAATTCAAGGTGAGTTGACGGCGTCAGCCATGTAAAAATATATATACTTTCGGTTGTTTTCATTGTAATGTGTGACACTTTTGGGTATAAACCCTAGACGAATTTCAGAGATACGTTAGGGCTTTTTCAGGCTTTTTCAATTGAAGATAAGTTACTTGTTTAATCATTCAATATGTCTATGTATTGTTTGATTGCTTGTTTATGTTTTCTTCTTTCTAACATGCTAGCTTAAATTCATTAGTGTTTGCTTAGATCTAATGATACCTAGTTGTTGATTATTGATTTGTTGTATCTTGTTTAGTTGATTGCCTCACGTTAGGCTAAGAAAACTGGTTGACCTCTTATATGTAACTAGCTTGAACGTCTTAGGAAACGCAGCCGTAGAGTGCACTACCGATTTTTCTCGTTGTATTTATTGCATAAATTGATGTCAATGATCCTAGGAATTCTCAATAGACTTTAAGGTTTTTGGGTGAGATTAATATTCATAGAGTTGGGGAATTTAGCACCACCCCACGGTCGGTATTAAGGAATACAACGCTTCAACTAAAACAAGGACGTGACAATTCAACAAATCAGTAGGAGATAACTAGGGAGTAGTAAAGTCTAAGTAAACACGTTTGTTTTTCCCATAAGAGTTCATCAATTTACTTTTTCTTGTGATTAGTTTAATTTAGTTTTATAAAAAGTAGTTTTTGGGTTAGTTGCTTAACAACTAATTCTGCCCACTCCTTCAAAACTGAGATTTTTATTTGCTTTCTAAAAAAACATAAAAACACAAAAAGAATCATCCCTTACCTCTAGACTTATCACGACATACACTTTAACCTAACGACATTATTCCCTTAGAGAATGATCAATCCCCAGATTTACTTATACTACACTACAACGGTCAGGTACATTGCCTGGAGGATTGCAAAACTTCTTGAGATCCCTCAAGAAGTAAAACTAGGGATGGCAACGGGGCGGGTTTTAGTGTACCCGTACCCGTACCCGTTTATAATATCCAAACCCGTATCCGCCCCATTACCCGCCGGATACCCAGTTAATATTATCCGTCGGTTTTTCGGGTTTCCCCGCGGGTTTCGGTTAATTGAATAATATATGGACAAAATGACGGTATTAAGATTAAGTCACACTAAAATTCAACAAAAAAACAAAGGAAAACACCCTAATATATTCATTTTTTTAAAAGTTAAAAGAAAATGAATATCGTATCAAACGATCTAACGCTTTTGAATAATTCATGTACAAAATAAAAAATGTCATGTAATAGAGATACGTATATAAAAAATATAATGGAAGAAACTATATTTAATGTATATATATAATTATATATTCTAGTTAATTATAATATCAATAAAGTGGGTATAGATTCGGGTAAACGGATACGGGTACTGGTAATCGGGTGGGTATTACTAGAACCCGTACCCGAACCCGTACCTGGCAAAAACATAATATCAATACCCAAACCGGCCCCCGAACCCGACCCAACCGGTTCGGGTTTCGGTTTTCCTCGTCAGTTTCGGGTGCTTTTGTCATCCCTAAGTAAAACTCCTTGTGAAGTTTCAATATCTCGCATCAATATCGTTTGTGAAGGTCTAAATGTCCTACTTACGAAAGCAAAAGAAGTTGGGTTGTTTTCACCACTAGATGTCGGTCGTGCAAAGTCACTTTCAATTTCCCACCTTTAGCTCGTTGTCGATTGATAACGCTCTAATTATACATATTTATTCCCTCAATTATATATTACATATCTACTAAATTATATAGATTATTATGTTATTTGTGTGGAATTGGTGCTAAGCTGATTGCAGGATTGATCAAGAGAAGAAGTTAAGAATATTACATGAAGGACCGTTAATAATAACGTTGAAAGATAAAGGAAAGGACTTAGAATGAAAATACATTATTAAAGACCCAAGCACGCCGGTTTTAGGACATTGTATAGCGTACTTTCTTGGCGGGTAAAATGTGTTTGATTCAGCACGAAGTACGATGTACTTTCTATGAAGTGCAGCGCACTTAGCTTGACAGTTACAAAGACAGAGCTATTGATTGCATTCATTGTGAGGCTGATCATTTGCTTACATTTATCATGCTCTGGAGTTAAACTAGGTCAAGTGAAGCTATAAAAGGTGACCCACGTGGTCAGAAGAAGAGAGCAACTGATGTGTTTCGAAAAGCTTTAAATTTATAAGACTAATTTTACCTATTCCTTATTACTCAAAACACACAGGTAAAAGAATAACCCTCGTTTATAGTAAAGAGTTTTGGTAAGACCAGGTCGTTCCACAGGGACTATGGTATGCACTTATATATTAATTAGTTTAATCGGGATGATTTAGAAAACTTATGCAAATGATTCGAAATTCAGATATGGAACAAATATGATTACTTGGATAGTTCGTATAACTCAGTGATGGTATATGATAGTGATCTCAGTAGGTTCAACAAATGAGTAGTTGTTTTCATCAAAATAACGTCTCATTAGTTAATGGAAATGATTCAAGACTTATGTCTACTAGTCCTTATACGAGTGGTTGACAAGTATAAGTGCTAGTTGCAATGTTTCAAACTCGATTGTTTATTTCAATACAAAAACGATCTCTCCTTCAATTGATCAACATACATAGACATATGTTAAAAACTATAAAATACTAGTTGAATCTTTCGACCCATTCCAATTAGTAATTATAATTAAAGAGATAAACAATGGTTGATAGTTTAGAACACAGCAAGATCATGACATAAACAGGAAATCAACAAGACATCATAATCATAACCAAACTCTTTATTATATTAACATATCCAAGCAACCATAAGGAGTTTAGCCTAACATGGCTTTAATAATCATGCTTACAGTGGTAATATCGTATGAAATGATCGACATACTTTCTGAATTAATGTAATGAAGAAGCTACCGTCACTAGCGATCACCATAATTAATATCAAGAGAGTATTACAACGCTTTTAGAACTTTGACTTTATTTCTATCACCCCAATAATTGGAACGAGGGATGAATTATTATCAGAGTTGTGTTGGTTGTTGGGAGGAGTGTTGGTGTATTGGTGTTGTGAAAATGAGGCGAAATGAGGCTCTATTTATAGGCGAAGGGTGACTAGCCAGGCACTGAAATACGCCGCTCTTAAGGAAAAGGTCGGCGGGCTTTGCACAGAATACCGACGATCATGATGATAAACTACGGCGACCTTCAAATAATTTCTTGGGGCCAAAGGGTTATTAATAGAACTTGAAGGTCGGCGGGCTTCAGATATAAGATCGCCGCTCTTTACTTGATTTAACTTAAATTGTGCAAGAATAGATTCGTCCCCGTAACTACGCTTTTTCACTATAAACTCGACGCTCTTTACTTGAAATAGGCTTTATCATAAGATTAGCTTGAATTTGCATATTTTTCCATGTTTATTGAAGATCTTTGCCAAGAGGGCCTGAAATGTATTTTCATGCAATTAAGTATCGAAAGTCCTTATAAATCATATAGAAACTAACAAATAACGCTATATAAAATATGTATAATTCGAGCGTCATCAGCAACACTTAGAGAAATAAAGAGAAAAGTTCCAAGATTACTATACTAAGGTATTGGTGAACTCACACCAAGTTCACCATATCATAACCGAGTTCGTGTTCTAAGTTCTGTGACAGAGGCTGGGAAGGATTCGTGTAGTAGTTTCTTTGTGGAAACCGTGTGATCAATCATTTGTAATCAATGGTATAATTCTTGTTTTAATCAATTCGAATTATGAAGTTTATGAAATATGTTTTGAATGTTATGAGTTTTGTTACTGAAATTATGGAGTAGTCGAATTATGTTTGTTTAGGTGATGTAGTTTTATGATTGTTTAACATGTGTACGATTACTTGCTTGTGATACTATGAATAAGTTCAATTAATAAGATTATATTCGGACCATTGTTAGTTGTTTGATGTATCTCTGTGATAGAAGTAGCTCAAAATGGTCTATTGTTTTGATATTATTTCAAGTTCTTTGTCTATGACAACTTGGTGTTTGCCTTGTAGAAATTGGCCAACAAAACATCTCTCGACCCAAATGTGATCTTGTTTAATGCCTAGTCTCATGCCTAACGAACTTGATTGGGAAATTTACTTGTTTATACTTCTGTTATGAACCTATCTTATTGCATTTGACATATTAAGAATTTTAGGTCGAAAGGGGTTGTTAATATGTTGGATAGTTATATGTTTGAGTGATCACCAGTCATCTCTTGCTTATATACCTTTTTCATGATTGCAAGATGATCTTATATGTGTTACTTTCATGTTTCTTAGCCTAAATAAACATACCTTAATATAATCTTGTTACACAATTTAATCAACCAAATTACTCGTCTATTTATAGTGACAATCTTTGGACTATTGCTTTTAAACACTTGCTGGCTTTGCTTTTCACCAATCTCTTGGGACGACCTTGTCTTACCAGTTTACTAGATTACAACGAGGGTTATACTTTTACCCATGTGTTAGTCAAATAAACGGATAAAACTATTACTATAAATTTAAAGCTTTATTAACACATCACCGATACTCTCTTCTTTTTTGTGCTCGTAATGAGAATTTGTTAAAATGTTAAAAGAGTTTTTGCTGCTTTCAGTTATCAGTTGGTCTCAATATTATTTTCCGAAAGAGTATGTTATATGGGGTAGGGATTGATGATGCATAGTTCATGTGTGGGGTGACAATCTTGGATGCTCGATTTGTCTCATCCCTTTTCGATACCTTGGGTTGCATGTCGGTGCTAATCCTATGTTTAAATAAGTATGAGATAGGGCTGAGCAAACGACCCGAACGGACCGGACCGACAGAGACCGGACCGGACCGGACCGACCACATTCGGTCCGGTCCTCGGTCGTGGATTTTTGGCTAATTCGGTCCTCGGTCTGGTCGGTCCGGTCCGGTCCGAACCACAAACCGATTATTTGGCCTAGTTGGACCAGATTGACCAACCGAGACCGGACCGGACTGACCACATTCGGTCCGGTCCTCGGTCTTGGCTTTTTGGCTAATTCGGTCCTCGGTCTATTCGGTCCGGTCTGGTCCGGTCCGGTCCGGTCATGGACCGATGCTCACCTATAGTATGGGATCCTATCATTGAGAGTTTTAGAGATCGCCTATCTAAGTGGAAAACTAAGTTTATTTCTCGAGCAGGTCGAGTGGTTCTTTTAAAATCGGGTTTAAATAGTTTTCCTCTATATTTCATGTCGTTATTTCAAATGCTCGTGTGTGTGATGGAGGAAATTAAAAGGATATAAAGAAGCTTCTTTTGAGGAAAAGACTCATGTGAGCATAAACTATGTATCATGGATTGGGGTACGATAACTAGAAGCAAACCAAATTGGGGCCTTAACCTGGAGAACCTTCGAGTCAAGAATAAAGCTCTTCTATGCAAATGGGTATGGAGATATGGAAACAAAATAGAGGCGCTATGGAGGAAGTTTATAGATGCTAAGTATTGTAGAATTAAATATAGCCTATCTCCAAAAATTACGAGCAAAGCTTCGGTTTCGGTTTCGAGGTCATGCTAAGTGTTGGAAAAAGATTACATATATTCTCTATTCGAGGTCACCATTAGGATTTGTTGCTAATAAAGGGTTGGTGCATTGTGTTGGTAAATGCGATTGTACAAGATTTTGGGATGACCATTGGGTGGAAGGCCACATACTAAAGACTTCGTTCCCGAGAATCTTTGCTTTAACATCTAACAAATTATGCCTTGTTTGTCACAACGGGCTGTGGGGAAATGGCCAATGGAAATGGAATGTGAATCAAAAGAGAAAATCTATTTGATTAGGAGGTGGAACAATTTGATTTATTCATGTTAATTCTTAATAAAGTCGCGATGATGGCAACAAGGAACGACAAAGTTGTCTGGTCGTTTGACTAATTGGGGAAGTTTTCCTTAAGGTCGTTTGGTAAAGAGATAGAGAATTATAGTTATAGTGATCCAATTCTTCACTCGGTATAGAAGTTTTAAGCTCCCCCAAAAGCTCATCTTTTATGTTGACAAAGTATCATTGGCAAACTTCTAACAAGACATGTGCTTTTAAGTTGAGAATTAATATGGATGTTCTCTTTGTAACTCATGCAATTAACCAGTTGATTATCTTTTTATTCACTGTAAGTTCATTCTCTCTATCTGGTTTGCATTGATTGATAGTTGGGATTGGGATTGGTTTATTCCTAGAAATATAATAACCTTATTTTCTTGGTAGATTGATTTGGCAAAAGTATTGAAATCTAAAAGGTATGGCAAACGACGTTCTTCTCGATTATGTGGCATGCCTGGGAAACAAGAAACAACGCAATTTTTTCAGACAACGTATCTTATTATAGGCAAGTTTTAGACTTGGTCAAATTTTGAACCGGTTGTTGGGTTAAGGCTTTCTATCCATCATGTTCATATTCATTACTTGATTTTCATGTGAACTTATTTTCGATTACATCGGTGGTAGTAATATGGAAAGAACTTTCATAATCAACAATGGTGTCCTCCCTTTGTGGGTTATTTGAAGTTCAATTCTGATGGCACTAGGTAAACCGGGGACCCGCGGGTATCGGTGGGTTATTAAGAAACGACTGTGGTGTTGTATTGGCCTTGCTTTCAATTCCTCTTGGTGCTTTAGACTCAAATGTTGTGGAAATAATGGCAATAAAATAAGCTTGTAGGATGGTGAATGAGAAGCTAGATTTGTCATTGACTGATATTATTGTTGGCAGTTTCTTAGGTTCGGCATCCTCTTGAGAGACCATGGCGGTTGTTGTCTCACTTTCATGAGATTGATCTTTTCCTCTCAACTAACGGAAATCGATCGATAGCTCATATTAAACGTGGAGGTAATTGTTGTTGAAAACTAGAAAGGGGGAGGGTTGAATAGTTTTGCCGTTTTTGTCGTATAAAAATTATACTTTAAAAAACTTATAGATCCGAGTTTACGTGAGATCAATCAAGCACAATATGAACACAATATAAATAAACACAAGATAACAAACAATAATAATGACAAAATAACAATGAGGTGTAATTTCATACGCTTTTAAGGGGTCATTTAACCTCTAAATCCGTACATATTTTGATTATTTATTGATATGAATCGTTTCTATTTGAGTTTTAGGTACTTGGGAAGCAAATGTTGGAAAAGGATGCATTTTGGGCTTAATTAGACAAGAAAATGAAGAAAAAGACAGCACCTAGAAAACCTGTCATAAAAGGAGGTGTGGCGGAGTCACAATTACAATGTGACACCCGTCGCTTGAAGATGTTGTGACCACTCAGTGGATTGAGACGGCCTCGAAGTGACGATCTCAAGACCAAAAGTATGAAGGCTGAAAGCGTCACAATCCCTAAGTGACTTCGTCACAACTAAGTCGGTGCAAAAGAGAAACCCAAGATGACGGCGGGCTAACTGCATCACAATTTACAAGTGACGCCGTCACGTTTGTAATCATATATATGTATATATATATATATATATATATATATATATATATATATATATATATATATATATATTTGCATTATTTCCATTATACGTGTGGAATTTTGTGTGCAACTTTGGAGGACAACAATGGTATAAATTTCTCAGCTTTTGCAGGTTATTTGGCCACCAATAACTCCATGTCTCATTGAAGATAAGTTATTTTCAATTATTATCATTATAATATGTTTACGTGTTGTGTGATTATTTGTCTTTCTTCTCTTTAATCTAACATGCTAGGCTAAATTAATTAGTGTTTGCTTATGATTTGAAACATAGTTGTAGTCTTTAATATTATTGATTCTTGTCAGTGGTGTGCACGTTAGGCATTAGAAAACCAGCTGTAGTGAAACGTGATCAGAATTAAAGGAGACTCTCGCAACCATAAGTCGAATGAGTAGAGATTCTTCTTAAGTATTAATTACGCGTGATTATTATTGAGCGAGAGCATGTCTGCAGGTAACACTTGCCTAGGTTGTCACGTAGATAGCGGACTTAACCAACCCGCTACTGATTTAAGGGAATACTTACACATTGCATTAACGAGGGTGATAGAGCAATAAGTTAGAGAATTCAACTAGGGAATAATGCATGATTAAGTGAGCACGTTTGTTTATCTATACGAGATTCCACCAATTTACCTTTATTGTTATTAGTTTAGATTTAGTTTAATTATTAGTTTTAAAACCAAACTCTTCTAAAACCCGAAATTTACTTGTTTTTAATTAAAATATAAAAGACCAAAACTAATCTTCCTTCAACCCTTAGACTTAATTCGTCATACACTTCGAGCCTACCTTACTATTCCTCTAGAGAACGATTAATACTTCGTGTCTTACCTATACTACACTACAACGGTTAGGTACTCTGCCTATGAGGGTTGTAAAACTTCTTGTGTTTACAATTATCTGTATCAAATATTGTTGGGTCACTGAATTCCCCAATCTTCTTCTAACAAGGATTTGAACGTAAAATCATCTAAGTGTAAACAAGTCACTGAGTGAACAGTAACTCAGTGAGTCATCTTCAGGATGCTTAGACCGAGCCTAAGAAGAAAGGTTCTTCATTCAGTGAGGTGGAACTCTGATGCGTAGGGATTGCACCAGGCTTTACCTCTCGAGGGATCTCGAGAAGCTTACAACCCACACCTGGCAGTGTACCTGATCGATGTAGTATAGTATAATGACAAGTACCGGGGGATTGATCGTTCAACTAGGAATAGTGTCGCTAGGATTAGAAAACCTAAAGACTAGGTCTAGAGATGAGGGATGATTCTTTTTGTATTTTTTAGTTTTTATGAAAGCAATTAAAAATCTCGGTTTTGAAGGAGTGGGCGGAATTAGTTGCTAGTCAACTAACCTAATTACTAAGATGCAATCAAAATAAGATACTAAAAATGAAAATAAACTAAATTATACTAGTGGTGTGAGCAATATATGGGAGAATTGTGTTTACTTAGATTTCACTACTCCCTAGATATCTTTTACATGTTAATTACTTGTTACAGTTGCGTGGACGACGGATTGTATTCCTTGATACCACCCATGGGGTGGCGTACTTACTTCCCCAATCCTATAAGCGCCTACTTCACTCCTATGTCGAGCCGGCTAAGAAGCTCCTAACATGGGATCATTAGAATTTGCTCATGCATTAAATACAACCAATAAAACCTAGTACACATCGGTTCATGTTTCCTAAGACGTTCAAGCATGTTACACAATGGAGATCTGCCAGTTTTCTTAAGCCTAACATTGAAATCATTCATCCATTACAACTATAAACAAGTAATCAACATATAATTAACATCTAGGTTTCATTACATCTAAGCAAACACATGATAGATCTAGCCTAGCATGTTGAAATCAAGACAAGCATAAGATATATTAAAACAACACATAGACATATTGATTGAATTGAAAGAGGACTTATCTTAATTGAACATGAAAGGTTTCAAGGGGTAAAAACCCTTGAAAATACTGTAAAATACGACCTAGGGTTTCACAAGTTCGGCCCTAGTATTCTCCACACAAGTTCCTCTTTAATGAATGAAAAATAGAAAAGTATATATAGTTTTTCGGAGGTGACGGCGTCAAGAACAAATTGCTGACGCCGTCATCTCGCCGCCAAATAATTTCTCGGACTGCCTAGATCTGGGTTTGACGCCGTCATGTGTACACCTTATGCAGGCCGTCACCAAAAATACTCTTGACGCCCTTCTCTTAACGCGTTCAGGTTTTCACTGGGTCGTCACGGATTTTACTCCTGACGTTGTCAGGATTTTCTTCTTGACGCCGTCAGGTACTGTTCTCAGCATGGAAAAATAAGTCTTTGCCGTTTTCTTCACTTTTATGCTCCAAAAACGTCCAAAATGCTTCCTTTTCCAGAATTCACTCCCAAAGTACCTAAAATCACAAAAGGAACGATTTAGGGTAATATTTGATCAAATAAATTCAATTCCGGGCTTAAATGACCCCCTAAAAGTGGTTCATTTTTCGCCTCATCATATACCCTTACACTTGAGATTTGCTTGTCCTCAAGCAAATGCGCTTGTATTCTAGTCAAAATACAAGTTAGGGGTCATTTAACACTAATATAAAAGTAATTACAACAGATAATCGTTCCACTAAAGACCTAAGACAAACATAGAGGTCATACACTAGCACCTCACAAATAGTGTTTAGATACTCACATCTCTCGGGTGTAATAAAGTAATATCACAATACGGAAACGGAAAATATCTCTCACTACCTGTCATAGCAAAATAGATTACCATAGGCTTGGGAAAGGATCAAATCTCCACCACATGGCGTAAGCACCTAGGATAAACTATCAAAGAGGACTTTCTAAAGGGTTGTAACGTTAGGTGTAGGGATATGGAATACACGGTTTTTTTTTGGATATAGGCAGTCTTTACTGGTGAGTTAATAATCTTGGTTAATTACATGTACAATATGGCGTTGGTAAGCCAATACTAGACTCGACTTAAGATAATAAATGAAAATAACAAAAACATAAAATAAACATAGAATGAAACGGGATGGTAGTCCGTATGTTTTTTCTCTTTTCTCTTTTTTCTATTTTCTTTTTCTTTTTCTTAATTTTTTCGTGATACACTTTTACCCTACCATCCGAAATAATACATCATAGGGAATGTAAATTCCCCTTACACTTGAATTTTTACATACTTTACAATAAACTAATCTAATGACACGAATTAAGATAATCAAAACACTTGGAGTACTTTTAAGATTAACGTACATATGGGGGTAATAATATGATGTTCTTCCCCATTACTCCATAACATAAGTACTTTAACCATGAGTCCCAATCGTCCCAAAACAATATGTACAAGGATATGACTCGACTTAGCAACCATGTAATCAATTAGATAATTAACTAAGGGTTTAAACAAATAACAATAATGCACTAAAGATGAGTGCATACACGGAAGGCTAAGGCGATTTAGGTGTACATCTAAGTGGGGTGTAACAAATTCTTCCTTTAAGTAAAATGCTTAAAGTTAGAAACGAAAAGATAGGCTCGGAGGGGTGTACTAGGGGTTTCGTGTACTAAAAATGAGTACAACGCTAAGGGTGTGGGAAAAATTAGTTGACTTAACTAGCCAAGTAATATGACTTAAATGGTCAAGCAATTATGATACGGGTTTAACACAAGGGTGATCCTAATGCCTCTTATCATGTAGTAAATTCTACTACACGAATGTAGTCTCACTAGCGGTCTCGGGATGCATCACTAACGCAAGTTCTAGAATCTAAATGCTACCGGTACATTCATAAGCACTAATAATAAATGCTTTTCCTATCAAATCTAAAGGCGAACCTCACATATTTGGGTGGAAAATTTTTCTGAATGATGCGGTTTTGTGCTAGTCATACAATCTCCTATCCATGAGACGCTTGCTATGGCTAAAGTTTCACTCCTAAATGTTGTAAAAAATTTTAAATTTGGCGCTAAAATTACACTAACAAGTATTTCTCATAGTTTTATTACACATATACTATTAAACAAACAAACTCAAACGAAAGTGTATTTGTAAGGTATCATCATTTTACCCTCCCCTTACACTTAGGATGAACATTGTCCCCAATGTTCAAGTAAAGAATGTAAAAGTGAAATAAGTAAAAAGAATGAAATCAAATACTCCCCTGATTCGCTCGGTATGGATAATAAGGTGGCCAGGTTAGATCTTCCTCCAAGAAAATGAACAATCAAAGCTTCCCTTCCAGAATATAAATCATCTTCTTGTCATACATAACCTGTAAAACCTGAGAAAACAGACAAGGCAACCTCGCATAAAATCGGCGGCAATCTACATATGCTACTGGAGATTATAAAACTAATAATTCAACAAAAACTTCGAGACTCCGTTAGAAAAAACAAAACTGTAAAATTTCCAGAATTTTACACGTGACGCCGTCAAGAGGAAACTCGTGACGCCGTCAGAAGTGATCTGCAGAAATTCTTATGTTAAGTTTCCGGAAAATTTCTGGAAAAACTTCGTCCTACTTCCTGGAAATTCCTGCAAAACATCATTATGACTCGATACAAGCATTTGACTCTAACAAATACGAATATACATGTTCACTTAATATTGTGGAGAATCATGATCGGTTTTGTTTCTTAAAAACATATTTGGGGTTTCCCCTTACACTTATATTTTGCAAAAATACCTTTGGATGAAGTTAAGACTAGGCCAAACAACAAAATAAAGTATTTTCACTATTTTAGTTTTGAAACATGATCTACCAACAATAAAAATTAAGCATGCATACGGAAGCAAATAACAAACAAACAAAAATAAAAATCACACAAAACATGGGTTGCCTCCCAAGAAGTGCTTTTCTTTATTTACGAGTCTTGTAGCAAGACTCAAGGTCATGGGTTACTACGTGATATCATCGTTACTTCCACTCTCTAGGTCATCTCCTATACCAGTTTTGTATTCCGGACCTAGTTGCAAGCATTCTTTGTAGAAACCAAGCATCCTATTCATCACATACTCTACTCCTCTACGTCTATCCTCATCATTCCTATAGTAAGCTGCTTGTTTGTGTTCCTTTTCTATATTTGACAAGAGGCGGTACTGCTCAATCTTATAGGGCATTTGGTAGGCAATCTCATCATTCTCCTCCTTGAACCTAACTATTCCTAAAGTCGGATCATAACTCATTCTAGTGGCCTCAACAAATGGTTTTCCGAACACTACTTGGCTTAGGCAATCATCTATCACCGGACGAGTATCTTCTACTATCATAAAATCGATCTCATAAGTGAAATTTCCTATAATCACATGCAATCCCTTCACTCTTCCTACAAAATTACTTATCAAATTCTTATTGGGCATCATCCTATAACCAAGTTGTTTCTTCATTACCCAATTATAATAAGTCCTAGTCATGATGTTTATAGGAGATCTAGGATCGATATAAGCTTTCCATATATGCATATGCCCGATGTTGCATGGTATGTTGATGTTAGAGGGGTCTCCCATTTTGATAAGGGGTATGCCAAGGATATATGGTGTCTCGGGGCCATCGAATAAATCCTTATGATATTCCCGTTCTTCCTTGGTGGGCAACTTATCAAAGTACTCTTCTACGGTCTCTACTTCCTCTAACACTTCTCCCTTATTAACCTCAACTTCCCTAATTTCATCCCTAGTCTCGGTTTCTACTTCAACTTCATCTTTGTCACTTTCTTCTATATCCTTATCTATTGGCTTAATGGTGACAACATTGACAAAGTGGACATGTTTGGATGACGAGGGGTCCTTAGTTTGGATTCCGTTATTGGCGTCTCTAGTGTCCTTCATAGGTGTAGTTAACGCTTGGTTGTTGAGGGCTTTCAACAAGTTGTCAATCTTGTTGGTCATCTCCGTTTGTTGTTGGTTGAATTCGGTTTCAAACCTAGCTATGCGAGCTTCTTGAGATGCCATAAACTTAGACATCAATCCTTCAAGATTGTTGGTACTACCATAGTTGTTAGAAGGATTG